>CM070081.1:8001440-8494342 GCA_036250285.1 Pyrocoelia pectoralis
TAAGTAAAAAGGTAAAGTGCATTTAAAGCAGGGTTACTTACAGAAGGTAAGGGTGTTGGAGCTTTTATATGTAAGCCACCACCGATTTGTACTACAGTCGGAACGGAAGGTCTAATCCTATGGAGAACTGGGTCGGTATTTAGAAACAACATACTGATATTGTACATGATTTCATATAAGGGGGGATAATTTGATCCAAAGTATTTTTGAACCATGTTGTTTGTTACGATATAAGGTTGAATACCGATAACAATGCCTAAATAAATGGACAGAAAGCTACCAAGTCTTTGGAAAAACGTCAATTGTTCGTCAAATGCATAATAAATCTCGGGGTAAAGTGCGGGATGCGTGGGATTTCCCATTATTTGGTGTATTCCAGCTCCCGCATCGACAGACAGTATGTTGATCAGTGGACATTTGTATTTCACTGCGAAAGCTAGCATGGGTGGCATCCCCGCCTCGACTATTACCGCATCAAATTGATCATCTCCATGGATCAATGCTTGAAAGCTCGGGTGACGTAATTGTTCATCATAAACATCAAATAGTTGTTGCATTATATTAAAGAACAATCCAATAACGTTTTGACCATAATTTAATATACTTCCCATAATACCTTTATTCCACGTCTCGTATGAAAAGTGTAAATCGATCTCCGTCAAATTGATAAGTTTGGGATCTTTGATTGGATCGGTCGTAAGAGTTGTAACTTGATGACCTCTTAAGGATAATTCTCTCCATAACGGTTGGTATACTATTTGATGGCTGTAGGATGGGACTGGTGCGATACACAAGATCCTTGCGGTATTCCCGTTGTGAGTCATCGCGAAAAAACTAAATAGCCACGCTATTAACATTCTGGAAGTTCCACCGTTACTGAAACACAATTACTTGATTAAGTGAAACGAAATACTCAATAATTGTTATCAGTTTATTTGTCCTTATGAGTTTGTACATTTTACACTTATAACTGATAAGATTAACGGTGGGATTTGTATTACGATCATTATTTTGACTAATTTTGACATGTTTCACCAAATGATCGTCAAAAATTCTGACTGGGCACGTTAACGACCGGTTAAAAGTCAAAGGCGAGGAGAGATAAAAATCTCAGGCGACAACCAAAATAGTTTGTCCTACTTTACTGTTTAAGACAACAATCCCTACACGGTACGACTGGGAGAATTCAGTAAACTAAAGTTGAGTGGAATCGTGTATCACACAGACAGTTCTCAAAGCATTAAGGGCACCGGCTCTGGAATATACGGGAGCCATGGACGGGGCCACCTGGGAGAAAAATCGGCCGTGTTCCAAGTCGAAGTTTATACGATCCTGGCAGCTCAGCTATTATAAGAGGCCCTACCAAAACGGAAATCTTCATAATTATAGATAGCAAAGCAGTGACGGCATCAGTAGATTCGTATGTGATAAATTTATGGCCAGTCCTTGAATGTACACAAATGATAAACGCACTGGGGCAAGTGGGCTGGGCACTCGGGAATAGCAGGTAAACAGATAGCTAAAGAGATTATGTGAAGTGCAAACAAGAAACCACTTACAGGATCCGATCGGCCCTGTGGAATTACATATAGGACATTGAGGCAATACTCAAAAGAGGATTGGTTCGACATTGGTCGAAAATTCACCGGACAATGCCATTCCAAGATCTTCCTGGGAAACAATGGCCAGGGGCACAATAGAGCAAAAGATCGCAGTATAGGAACCAATCGGAGTCACTCCTAGAGAAGTAATAATAATCATGGTCTTACTGATTAGATTAAGAAAGGGCGATATTGACTTTCAGGTCGCTAGGTCAACGGGAGCAAAATTATAGGTGTTATTGAGCAAAATTTACCCAAAGTCATTACTTATGCACCAAAATGGATAAAACGTGAAAACGAGTTGAAGGTGGTGCCCAGTAAGAAAATATTATACATTTGGCGATCATATGGCGAAACATGTCAAAATTAGTCAAAATAAATGATCGTAATACCAGAGACTAACCCACCTCGATCAATCGGCTGCGCCGTCGGGTCAGACCGCCGGCTGGGTGAGCTTTTATAGGGTAGTGGCAACAGACTGACTAGCGGAAGCGAAACCAGGCCTGTCTTCTGCTACCCTTGGAAGCTATATCCCTCTAGTAGCCCTGGCGTCTGGATAGACGTCCCCTTGTTGGGCTCCGTGGTGGGTGGGGAGCTAGAGGGATGAAAATTTACAGATCCAACATGGAACCAACTACAATACTAAACCCAGAGAGGGCGTCCCAGGACACCCCTCAAACTCTGTTACAGGTCACCAAACCTCAATCACACACCAAAAAAGGCAAGCGCATTTCCGGCGCCGAGCAAAGGAGGAGGCAGAAAGCCAGGCTGGCCCAAATGAGCCAAACTGGTACAACACCATCCTCCGAACCAACCACCTCTCGTCACTTGGCCCCGACTCAGAGACAGGCTACTACAGCCAACTCGGGTCAGGGACGCCAACGGGTAAGTGGGGGAAAAAGAGGCAAAGGTCGGATGACTCAACACCAACCCAACCTCCGACAAAGAAGGGCTCATCACAGCCCCAACCAAAGGCGGGCAGCAGCCAAACTGGAGCACCCCGCAACCGCAGCTACAAGCAAGCTGCCGAAAGGCAACTCAGAGCTATTGTCGATGCTAACAACCCAATGGGGAAGCTAACAGCTGACCAGGCGGGCATGATACAAAACCACCTGGGCCAAGGCTCTTGACCAGCATCTATTCACCTCGAAAGACGCTACTCTAGCACCCACTTTCAGGGGATGGAGGTACTCGAGCGAGATCCTAAAAATCTCGTGCGATAACAACCATTCCCTTGAGTGGCTAAAAAAGGCGGTTGGCAACCTCCCACTATTATGTGAGGCTGCACGCCTAAAAGTAGTGCAGGAGGACTGCCTTCCAAGGCTGCGCAAGGCTGCCATTTGGGTCCCGGGGGAACCCGAGGACTTGATGGTGGTTAGGCGGCGCCTGGAAATGCAGAACTCCTGGGCAAAGGTAAGCAGCTGGTGTGTTTCCACACAGTCGTAAAGGATCAACCTCCAGGAAGGTTGATAGTTTTCGGCATTGAGGAAGAGCACCAGACTGATCTAAACGCCAGGGGTGGAAGGCTCGGCTATGGGTTTTCCTCCCTGAAGGTGAGGGTCAGTAAACCTGCCGCACCTGAGGTGGGGAGTACGTTAGTACAACCACCGCAACAACCACAGCATCAGGAGGAACCTCCTGAAGCAACAGCGGCAGTACCGCCCAGGGTGCCACGGCAACCTGTGGTCGGTGACTGCTCCAGTGCCAGTAACTCACCCGGGCCGATTTCGAACTGGGACGAGTTTGCGAACCTTGAGGCGTTACTGGAGACCGATTCCAGTGACGGCGGGTAAGCAGTAGATTACCATAATCTACATACATGAGTATGAAAGATCATTTTATACAAATAAACCTGCAACACTGTCGCGCGGCTGCTGCTAATTTAAGCAGACACCTGGCAGTAAAGCAGGACATTACCCTCATTCAAGAACCCTGGATTGTTAAATCCAGGGTTTCCGGACTTGGGGGCACAAAAGGAACTGTTTTTGTTGATAAACGGCAGGAAAAACTTAGGACATGCATATATGTTCCTAGCCATATTAAAGCTCTCCTACTGCCACCCTGTGTGGCCGTGATATCACGGCTATACAGTTAAGCTGCGACATTCAAGGTAGAGCTGAACTAGTTGTTGCTTCTATATATCTCCCAGGAGATTCCGTCAATCTACCTCCCAGTAATGAGATGGTAGAGTTGATAGAACACTGTGAGAAAAACAATAAACACCTCATAATAGGGTGTGACTCTAATGCTCTCCATACTACATGGGGGAGCACTGACGTCAACCCTAGGGGTAAATCGTTACTTGAATATCTGTTATTGTAATATAGACGCTTCACTTTATATGTATATATTTACTTTATTAATATATCTATTGCTAGAGATAAGTTGGAAGTAGTTTGGAGATGGAATTAGTTACTAATGGAAAAACTGTAGCTCATCCCAATTGTACTGAGGTAAGCGAAAATCAGAAGTAACTCTAACCCTCCAAAACGTAGTGGACTGAATCTAACAAGCACGCTTAGACGTTACAATTCAGTGAGTGAAGAGGAAGTGCGGTATTGTCAAACACCTTACCTGGGGCCGCCACGTTACTGGTGGCTACGTCTACCACCCCTTGGATGGCAAGTTCACAGAATTTACCTTCATCCTTCCAGTAGTTTCATGAGAAATGACTTATGGGTCTCAACGATTGGTCTTGGGGCGTATCTCTCCTAATACACTCTGTTCCCCTTAAAAAGTGGTTCCAGAGTTATTGGTTTGCCTTTGTCAGTTTTAGCGAAGCCCTTTGATCCCGGAAAGTGGGATTGAGCAAAAGCTTCAAGATCTCCTTCGCGGTTTCTGTATTACGCGGCTCAGTTTTCGTCAAGGGATCTATTTTAGCCTCTTTTCCTCCTTGTAAGCCTCTTTGGAGTCTGATATCGTCTGGAATTTGTTCAATTTTCTCACAGTATGTTCTCCACACGTTATTTTTTGCCTTTCTTGTGACCTTATTGTATTAAATTTTTCGAGAGAGTCGTTCATACTACCAAGACACTGTTCTTGAGGTTCTCTTCTCTTTCGTGGGATAGCTTACCTCAAATGCAACTTTGATGTTTTTTTAGGTTTTCCCTGCGCTACAGGCACAGTTATATCAATTACGTCTCTTTTGTCGATTATTGACGAAAATTGGCTCATTGCCCACATTGGCTGACTCTAGGTTTTATTAATAATTGTATATTCTAGGAGACATTCGCCCCTTCTGTTGATGTCGGTGCTGCCGCACACAGTGTGGTGCGCATCGGCATCACATCCGAGAAGGACTTGACATCCTTTCTGCCGACGGTGTTCCACCAGTTTGACAATTTCTGTGGTTAGTGGTGGATATGGTTGATCATAGGGGAGGCACAAGCGCCCTCTCGCTCCTATCCCTTTTCAATGTCAGCGTCACTGCCGCCAGGTTACTTAACGCTGTGATGCACGATGAGGGATTGATTTCGGTTGGCTCAGTAATGAGCCGCGCTCCTTTCAGTCCCAGACCTCTTATTTGCCCTTTGTAGATCCGCGGTCTGCACATAAGATGTAGATGTAGATGGTTACAGTATTCGATTATGGATTCTGGATTACGATAGGAGAGTGGACTTAGTCCACGCGTACTTAGGCCACAAGTTGGGTCTTTTGTACTACCTCCCTGACTAGAGTCGTCCGACCCCGCAACGTCACTCAAGCCATCTCACACGTCAGATGAACCTGAGGATGCTGAAAGGGGAAGCGCCTCTAATCGTAGCTATGTCTGGCCAGGATACCCCCAACATGGATCGTCTCAGTTGGACAAGTGCGGGACACTGACAAAGTATGTGTTGTGCCATCTCGTCGTCTGTGTAATATCCTCGACAGGAATTGAAGCTTTTATGTCAATCGGGAGCGTGTTAAGTGCAGCAGCAGCGGCAGAAAACTACAACTGCTTCAATTTGACGTAAGTAGAGCTTTCTTTTAAAGCCGCTTGGAGGACGAACTAGTCATGGCGGCAACCAGAAGGATTTGAAGGCGGAACCAGTCGGGTTTGCAAACTAAAGAAAGGTTTTATGATTGAAAACAATTACAGTGATGCTGTAATAAAAGGATTACGAGAAAAATTACTCAAAGAGAGGAAGTGTTGAGGAACAAATATCCTCTTGGATTTTGTTTTCTTAAGTTCGCAGTACATAATTTTATCAATTAAACCGCAAGAAGGAATTGTGCACAACTGCAGGACGCGAATTATTCAACTGGCTTTTATCCAATTCACTCTCTATTTTCAAAACTCAAAAAATTACCAGAAGAATATTTAGATAACGTGAAAAACTTCCCTCACACGTGAAGAGTAAACTTTTGAATTTTTCAAGTTATTTTAAAACTTGGATTATTTTGATTTGGATACCCAACGAATTGAAGGATTTTAAAATTTGGACGCATCGTTTATAAAATAATAATTAGCCCCCCCCCCCCCCCCCCCCAACACGTAATGAGGTCAGAACAGTCAGTTATTTCCAGTTTTCTATTATAGTAATGTTCTTATAAATCTTCAAAAGGTGTTAGTCGAAAGACACTTGCACCGAACTGGTTTTCGTTTGTATTCGGCATGCATTGGTATCGAACGAGTATCGGCATTCGTTGTTATACGCGTCGCGACGAACAATGGTGCTAATTAAGCTGTGGTGGTTCTTAAAGTGCTTAAAATCAATTTGAAAAACGCGAACTTTTTTTTTAAATTAGGGTTTGTTCCTTAAGTGAGAAAATGGGACCTTTCGATGCATGCAGGTTTAAAGGTAGGGGGAGATTTTTTTGGAAATTTTTAAATATTATTTCTAAAGTTTTTTTGAGTTGATATTTCTAACATGGTGGAATCACAACGTAAAAATTGCAGTTTTGTATTGATGAGCGAGTCACTACATAGATTTTGGATTATTTGCGTACAGATTTTATTCAAATTGTAGCGAGTTTAGTAATTCGTAGTGATCGCCTGATATGCACATGTGTGACGTATCTGCAGCTGCAAACCTGTTAATTAGTTTTGGTTAATCCAATTTCTAAATGTGACAATTTTATTGTTTATCAGTTGCAAACACACCTGATAAAAATATTTAAGGAATGAATCACTGTAATAAACTCTGCTCTTATTTGTTTGAAGTTGGTCAAATTTATAGTAGCCAGGTTTGAAATTTAGCAACGAATGCAAAATTAAATGAATTCGGATTGAAAACATAAAAACAAAAATTTTGGATAATTTTGTCGGCAATAAAAATTCTCTCGCGAATGCATAAAGGTGTAATAGCAAAATCTACCCCTAAGTAGAAAAAAAAGGAAGTTGATTAGAAATCGGGATGAGATTTTATCAAAAAATAAAATTTGAATTTCAACTATAAAAATTAGGCAGTAAACAAAATTAGGGTAAATTTTAATTGTCAACAATAATAGATTCTCTCGCAAGTGCATAAAGGGGTAATAGCAAAATCTACCCCTAAAGTATAAAAAAGTAGAAAGTAGATTAGAAACCACGGGGAGATTTGATCAAAAAGTAAAATTGGAATGCTACTTAGCAATAAAAAATTAGACGGCAAAGAAAAATTAGGGGTAATATTAATTGTCAACAATAAAAGATTCTCTCGCAAGTGCATAAAAGGGGGTAATAGCAAAATCTACCCCTAAAGTAGAAAAAAGTAGAAAGTAGATTAGAAACCACCGGGGAGATTTGATCAAAAAGTAAATTGGAATGTACTTAGCATAAAAATTAGACGGCAAAGAAAAATTAGGGGGTAATATTAATTGTGAAACAATAAAAGATTCTCTCGCAAGTGCATAAAGGGGTAATAGCAAAATCTACCCCTAAAGTAGAAAAAAGTAGAAAGTAGATTAGAAACCACGGGGAGATTTGATCAAAAAGAAAATTGGAAGGCTACTTAGCAATAAAAATTAGACGGCAAAGAAAAATTAGGGGTAATAATTAATTGTCAACAATAAAAGATTCTGTCGCAAGTGCTATAAAGGGGGTAATAGCAAAATCTACCCCTAAAGTAGAAAAAAGTAGGAAGTAGATTAGAAACCACGGGGAGATTTGATCAAAAAGTAAAATTGGAATGCTACTTAGCAATAAAAATGAGACGGCAAAGAAAAATTAGGGGTAATATTAATTGTCACAATAAAAGATTCTCTCGCAAGTGCATTAAAGGGGTAATAGCAAAATCTACCCCTAAAGTATAAAAAAGTAGGAAGTAGATTAGAAACCACGGGGAGATTTGATCAAAAAGTAAAATTGGAATGCTACTTAGCAATAAAAATTAGACGGCAAAGAAAAATTAGGGGTAATATTAATTGTCAACAATAAAAGATTCTCTCGCAAGTGCATAAAGGGGTAATAGCAAAGTCTACCCTAAAGTAGAAAAAGTAGAAAGTAGATTAGAAACCACGGGGAGATTTGATCAAAAAGTAAATTGGAATGCTACTTAGCAATAAAAATGAGACGGCAAAGAAAATTAGGGGTAATATTAATTGTCAACAATAAAAGATTCTCTCGCAAGTGCATAAAGGGGTAATAGCAAAATCTACCCCTAAAGTAGAAAAAAGTAGGAAGTAGATTAGAAACCACGGGGAGATTTTATCAAAAAGTAAAATTGGAATGCTACTTAGCAATAAAAATGAGACGGCAAAGAAAAATTAGGGGTAATATTAATTGTCAACAATAAAAGATTCTCTCGCAAGTGCATAAAGGGGTAATAGCAAAATCTACCCCTAAAGTAGAAAAAAGTAGGAAGTAGATTAGAAACCACGGGGAGATTTGATCAAAAAGTAAAATTGGAATGCTACTTAGCAATAAAAATGAGACGGCAAAGAAAAATTAGGGGTAATATTAATTGTCAACAATAAAAGATTCTCTCGCAAGTGCATAAAGGGGTAATAGCAAAATCTATCCCTAAAGTATAAAAAAGTAGGAAGTAGATTAGAAACCACGGGGAGATTTGATCAAAAAGTAAAATTGGAATGCTACTTAGCAATAAAAATTATACGGCAAAGAAAAATTAGGGGTAATATTAATTGTCAACAATAAAAGATTCTCTCGCAAGTGCATAAAGGGGTAATAGCAAAATCTACCCCTAAAGTAGAAAAAAAGTAGGAAGTAGATTAGAAACCACGAACCGCGGGGAGATTTGATCAAAAGTAAAAATTGGTATGCTACTTAGCAATAAAAATTAGATGGCAAAGAAAATTAGGGGTAATAAAATTGTCAACAATAAAAGATTCTCTCGCAAGTGCATAAAGGGGTAATAGCAAAATCTACCCCTAAAGTAGAAAAAAGTAGGAAGTAGATTAGAAACCACGGGGAGATTTGATCAAAAAGTAAAATTGGAATGCTACTTAGCAATAAAAATTAGACGGCAAAGAAAAATTAGGGGTATTATTAATTGTCAACAATAAAAGATTCTCTCGCAAGTGCATAAAGGGGTAATAGCAAATCTACCCCTAAAGTAGAAAAAAAAAGGAAGTAGATTAGAAACCACGGGGAGATTTGATCAAAAAGTAAAATTGGAATGCTACTTAGCAATAAAAATTAGGCAGCAAGGAAAAATTAAGGGTAATTTTAATTGTCAACAATAAAAGATTCTCTCGCAAGTGCATAAAGGGGTATTAGCAAAATCTACCCCTAAAGTAGAAGAAAGTAGGAAGTAGATTAGAAACCACGGGGAGATTTGATCAAAAAGTAAAATTGGAATGCTACATTTCAACAATAAAAATTACCGTTGGAGGGTACGAGGGGGTGAAATCTACTTCGAAAGTAAAAAAAACTTTTTTTAATTATTAATTTGTCTTCATAATAATGCATTTTTTCCGGTTAAGATTTTACCCCGTGCACTCTCGAGCCAGAACATTATCTATCGGAAATTCAATGTATTCCCCTCCTTTTTTTTATTATAAAGTTTCAGCGTGGCTTTTAATTTTGATCCCCCATAATTGTGCTTTCCGAGTGAATCCCCCCCCCCCCCCCCCCCCCGCTAAAAACCATTGAGGTTGAAACTGAATGTGTCATCCTTCTCTACTTTATTTTATTATTGCGGTTCTTAATTTACTTCCTCCATAATAAGACCGTTTCGCTTTCGTGGTAACTTCAACCCCTTGTACTCTCGACCTAGAATTTTTAAATATATTACCCTTACTTTATTTTATTATAACGTTTCATCACTGCTTTTGATTTACTTTCAGCCATAATAACGCTTTTTTTTCTGTTGGGATAGGATTCCATTCCTTTGTATCTTCTCGAGCGGCTATGCTTTTTAACTTACTTTATTTTAATATAAAGTTTTATCGCGTCTTTTAATTTTCATCCCCTATTATATTGCTATCTGAGTGACTTTACCCCTTTGTACTCTCGGGCGAGAACTCTTATTGCCGCTAATTGAATACACGACCGCTATTATATTATGTCGCTGTCGTGGCGACTTCATCTCCTTGTAGGTACCCTCGAGTGCGATTTCTTATTGTTGCTAATTGAATATTCCATCCCTATTGTATGTTTATTATTTTGTTTATTTTGTCCATTCTTCTACTTTCAGGATATACATTTTTTTTTAGCTTTGATCGAGAATTTTGAATTCAATGTGTCATTTCAACTTTTCATTAACTTGCCCCTTTTTTTCTTCACCCTTTTGGTACTTTCGAGCGCGATTTCTTATGGCCGCTAATTGAATATTCGAACCCTATTGTAATCGTTTCATAGCGGTTTTTAATTTAGGGCTTTATCTTCATTTCCTTGTACCCTGGATTAGAGAATTTTGTGTTACTGGAAATTCAATGTATTATACCTACTTTATTTTATTATAATACATCGTGGCTTTAATTTCTACTCTCCATAATAACGCTTTTTTGTTTATGGGGTGACTTCGCCCCCTTGTACTCTCGATGGGGAACATTTTATAACGTGAAATTAATGTGTCGTTCCTGCTTTAATTTACATATTATAACGTTTCGTCGCGTCTTTTAAATTCTTCTTATCATAATATCGCTTTTTTGTTTTCGGGGCGACTTCGACCCCCCCCCCCCCCCCCCCCCAACGTACTCACGAGCGGGAACATTTTGTGTATGTCCTACTTTAGTATAATATAATGTTTCGTCGCCGTTTTTAATTTTTATTTTATTATAACGCTTCGTTGTTACTTTTAATTTACTTCCCCCATAACGCTTTTTTTGGGTTTCGTGGTGACATCACCTCCTTGTACTGTCGAACACAAATTTTGTATGGCTTGAAATTTAATTCCTACTTATTATAACGTTTCGTCCCACCTTTTAAATTTCTTCCTCCTCTAATAACGCTTTTTCGTTTTCGGAGCGACGTCGCCCCCCTTGTACCCTCGAGGGAGAACATTTTATAGCATGAAATTTGACTCCTACTTTAGTATAATACATGGTGGGTCATTGAAAAGGAAACACGCCTGTTTTGGGACACTTAGACCAGTTTCTTCGGACACGTCGATTTTTTATTTTTAGGGGACAACTTTTGATGTCAAACTTAACATTGACACATCAACCCCTAGCCCCAGCAACCCCTAACTCAAGAATTTAAATAGGGAAAGGGACCCGTGATCCATCATTTGAAGCGTTTTTTAATTCTCTATTCGACAGTATGAATGAAAATTAGTTTTATTCAATTTTTTTTCGCCCCCATGAAAGGCACCCTCTAGATTAACTAAGGTGGGGGTGATGTTTAGGAAAAATCCTGAAACACGCCACCTTTGACCTTTTGAACGGCACATTTTGATGTCAAATTTGACTTTGTCAGATCAACCCCCTATCCCCAGCAACCCCCAACGAAAACATAAATTACGCTAAGGTGGTCGAGAAACAATCATTTTAAAGGTCTCTTGAGTCTCTAAAAATTGAATAAAACTAATTGCGGCCATGCTCTCGCATAGAGAATTGAAAGATGCTTCAAATGAGGGGTCGCTCGACACCCTTTCCCTATTTAAATTCTTGAGATAGGGGTTGCTGGGGCTAGGGAGTTGATGTGTCAATGTTAAGTTTGACATCAAAAGTTGTCCCCCAAAATAAAAAATCGACGTGTCCGAGCGTTTTTTTAAGAAACTGGTCTAAGTGTCCCAAACAGGCGTGTTTCCTTTTCAATGGCCTACCCATTTTTAATTTGTTTCCTACCCATCTACTTTCAGGTTAGACTTCATCCCCGTGTACCCTCGATCGAAATTTTGTATTATTGATCACCCCTGCTTATTTTATTATAACGTTTCGTCGCTACTTTTAATTTACTTCCCCCATAACGCTTTTTTTTGGTTTCGTGGTGACTTCACCCCCCTTGTACTTTCGAGCAGAAATTTTTTATAGCTTCAAATTCAGTTCCTACTTTAACTTATTATAACGTTTCGTCGCACCTTTTAAATTTCTCCCCCCTCATAATATTGATTTTTGTTTTCGGACCGACTTCGCCCCCCTTGTACTCTCGAGGGAGACCTTTTTATAGCTTGAAATTCAACTCCTATCTTAGTTTAATGTTTCGTTGCCGTTTTTAATTTATTTCCTATCCATCTACTTTCAGGTTCGACTTCATCCCCTTGTATCCTCGATCGAGAATTTTGTATTATTAATCACCCCTGATTTATTTTATTACAATGTTTCGTCGCTACTTTTAATTTACTTCCCCCATAACGCTTTTTTTTGGGTTTCGTGATGACTGCACCCCCTTGTACTGTCGAAGAGAAATTTTGTATGGCTTGAAATTCAATTCCTACGTTAACTTATTATAACGTTTCGTCGCACCTTTTAAATTTCTTCCCTCCACAATAGCGATTTTTCGTTTTCGAGCAATAAAGCAAAAAAGTAAAAAATTAATGTTGCTATTATTTTATGAGCTGCATCTTCGTCTTCATATTTTGGTCGTTGGAGGGTCTCTTCCAATTTTGGGACCAAGTATAAGTTACCTACTTGGGAGTAGGCTGGATGACCCATAAGTTGATATTAGTCTTTTGTAACTAGTCTGTGGGCAAAATTTTCTGATCACTCCAGACTCCCACTGTTTTGCATTTTTCGATTCGTCGCGTTTCATCAACAGCCACAAGAATCATTTGATTTTATTTATTTCTCAATTGGCTTCAAACTAACTCATTTTCTGAAATTTTTGTTTAAATGTTTTTGGAATTCGTTGCAGCTACCTCGCAGACACTTAATGATGGCCTAAATAATCGTTTTTAATGGTCAATAGATAATCTTTCGTAACCAAATCGATATTTTTATGCGCTTTCACCACGTTTCGATCGTTTATATGGCGTTCTACCACAGCAAAACTTCCAACGCCAACGCCCCAACATATTTTTCATATCCATATTTTAAAGATATATTGTCACTGCTCACATTAGTGTTATTATTATTATTATTCCTTTAGGGGTGGCCTCGAGTGGTTCCTGCACTGCGATCTATTGGTCTATTTTACCCCCCCCCTCCATTTAATCTTCGTTGCTTCCTCTTTTGTAATCTTTTCCTTTCCAAGTAGGTATTCCTTTGAATTTGTGTATGCCGGTATGGTGTTTCGTCTTTCTCACCAGAAACCCTCCACACTAGGGTTATTGAACAGTCTTAGGTCGCGTCGTGCAGGTGTTAATTTAGGCGGCAGTGACATGTGTTTTAAATTACCGTTTGGGTTTTCCAGAAAGATCTTGGAATGATTCTGCCCTGGAATTTTCGAAATAGCTGAATCCCCTTTTTTGGCTGTGTTATATGTAACATTTTCTTTCTAGCGAGGTTTTCATTTTTAATAGGTGGGCAGGATCGCATATATCTCGACTTACAGCACGGTCGCTATTTGTCTCAAACTTTACAAAAATTCCACCTTGAGTCTTGATATAATTTTATATTCAGAGACTTTGCTAAATATCTGTAAGTATGTTGTTTTTTTTTGCCAAAGTTCTTATGCCACCACACCAGTGACGCATACGTAATGACTGTTTTAACCATTTTAGTGTATATCCAGTGATTGATTGTGGGAGATAGCTCCCACATGCTCCCAAATGCTCACTCTTTCCTCCAGATACAGTTTGAGTATTTGGTCCAACGTAATGTTCCCAGTTCTTGCAGCTTGAGGCCGTACATCGCTATGTTCTTTAGTTTTGTCCGCCTTTTTCTTGGTGAGAAGAAAATGACTTTTGTTTTTTGTTGGATTCCACTGGATTTAAAGGTTCCTTTACCACCAAAATCACTATCTCATTGGCATAGTCAACTGTGATATGGCAGTATGTCTACAACCCAAACACCGCAGTGGCACCTTGGAGTGTTACATGGTCGTTTTTGATTGAGCTCATGATGTTCCTGTGTAGAATGCAATCACTCCCACAGCAGTTTTAATTTATTCCATGAGTATTGTCAAAAGTCCTTAAAAGCGATCGCCATTTCGGGCACGTCCACCCACTATTCTGTGAATGGTAACTTCACAGGATTTACCTGGCTGATGGACACATTGGTAATTACTCGACATAGGTATGTATCTCAATCCATGGTATGGTACGTGGTGTGGAGGGTAATACTTCGAGGCCTTATTATAGTAGAACAGGAAAAATTCGATCGATCCCTTGGGATTCATACAGATGTAACTTTTCACTGTGTATCTTAATTTTGCTTTGGTTATCTATCTGACGTACTAGGATTAGGACCCAATCTCTTCTGTTCCCCCCTTTTCCAGAGTTATTGATTCGCTAGTGAGGGTTTTTGATCCCGTAAAGTATAATTGAAGCAAAAGATCCCGGAGGATCACCTTTGCGTTTACTGTAACCCCCCTCAGTTTTCTTCAAGGAAGCGATTCTACCGTTCTGTTCCTCCATGTATATCTCTTTTTGGAGCCTTCTGGAATTTGTTCAGTCTCCTCCACGAGCCTCTTTTGGCTTTTCGCTGCGCGCAACTCACCCTTTTCCATATTTTTACAACTAAGCGATTAAAAATTCATAATTTTTCTTTTGCAGTACAACTTGTTGCTTAAAGATAATTAAAGACCAAGATGTGGCAAACGTGGTATCAGAATTAGGTTTTGATACCCGTACGTTTGTAGGAATTTGAGTCATCTAGGAGTGGCTGCGTGGCTGAATTGCCGTATTTCGTTTATGTCACTCATTCCACCCTCATGTGTGAAAATAGTAATATGTAGTTATATTCAGTCTCACCATACGTATCTGATGAACAACGTTTATGTGTTCCAGCTACGAATTACGAACAAATTTGGTGTGATCAGTTCTTAAGCAAAACGCGGATTCTGGTTTTGAATTAGGAGCAGACCTTTGATATTCGGGAACTTTGATCTACCTCTTTGATTAAGTCAAACCTCATCCTTGAGGACGCTGTCAGGAAAGCAGATCCAAGCATCTTGGCCGCGATGTCCGAGCAGAATTTTTCCAATATGGACACTTGTTTCTTGGTGCTGGCGTTAATCTGTCACATTATGGAGCCCAATAGATGGGTGACGAGTTTGAGAGCAAGGGCGGTACGAATAACTCACCACCGTCGATTTATGTCCCAGTTTTCGTAATATCGAACCCATTGACGAGGAGCATCCCTTGGGACACATCATGGATCTCTGCTTTGCGGGGACAAGTTTTTTACCATTTGGGTAGTCCCTAACGTTCATTTTCTGCGAGCGTTGTACTCACATTTTCGGCATTTATGTACGGAAATTCTCTTTTGCTGCAATAACAAGAATTTTTATTATATTATGTACAAAAATGTCGACATTACGAATATATTTTTTTATAAAAGAATGTAAAAGATTTTTGTTTTCTGTGTTTGAAACCGTTCCTTTCACTAATATTACATTTTTTGTTTCAGGTAAGTGGAATTTCCGTCCACCTTTCAACAAAATGAACACTTATTGATTGGTAAGTGAATTATATCATCTGATAAATTAATATATTAAAGAGAAATTTTCCCAATTACTTTTTGACGCGCATAATAGACGAATGAAAAAAAAAACAAGAAATCAATAAAACATAATTTGAAATAGGAAATTGAAACTATACAAACCTTCTCGAATGTTCAGTCTTTTTTTTCCTTCTCTTCTCGCTATTCTTCAGTCTTCTTATAGTTATAAAAGTTTGATGTGGAAACAAGCTTCGAACACGTGGTTTTCGAGAAACATCCCTACAAAAGATAACATAGAGTGGGGGACGCAAGCGCCCTCTTCCTTCTGATTCACTTATCGGCACATTTGCTGCACGGTGAAATACACGGAGACACGTGTCAGGAATCGTGATTATTTATATTTATCTCTCGTGCGCGTCTTTCGTGTCGTTTTTCACCTTTTTCTTGGTTTAAACGGTGTGAACGGAACGCGTTACATTTCCGTTTAGTGCAGTTTTGTGCGCGACGCGACGCGACGATAAGAATATTGTGGACGTGTGCAAAATTTTTTGTGATTATAATTAAAGTCAATTTAGGTAGGTGTCGTTGTCTCAAAAAGTTGCATGGTTTTGAACCGCATGTTTCCGTTCAGTTGTACCTACAAAAGTTTTAAAATTAGCCCAAACGCTTGAAGCGTGTCTATTTTTAATAGTCGCTGCATATTTTTATTAAACATAATATACCTACCGCAATTGGTTTATAAACAAAACTTTTTAATAAAATAAAATCACTTGACCGTCGATTCGGACTTTCGAAATTTCCACTACCAACTATTAACATACGAGAAACCCAGGTGAATTTTTGTTTTCGAATTCACCATTCCTGTGGGATAATTCATTTTTAGATCCCAAAAGATTTTGATGTGGGTAGCGTAAGATGAGTGATATTGAGCAGATCATAATTTTACATATATAAATTTGTTATTTCGAGAAACGGCGAACGTTATTTATCGATTTATGTATTCACATTTTGGAAGTCTGTTTAGCAATAGACCCTTCTCAAGTTTTGTGACCTTTTGTAACTGAGGAGCATAACGTAGAATGATTTTATAATTCATTCCTATCTAAACAATAAAAGTTCAATCGATTTGAAAACTCGCTTTTTTTCTTCACATTTAGGTATATTGGTCCTTCGAGCGTTTTTGAGAATATCATCTTACATGATATAGGTGGGGACCTCTTGGAGTAAAGTCAAAAACTGTATTCAATTTGATATTAATTTGATCGTAATAATTAAAGTTTTTCCATCTCGCCATTTCATTACCTTCCAAAAATTGATTTTTAATACTAAAGATCAACATTACGCTTCCTCCCGTTTTGATCTTTATAAGATGAGATAATGAGTTTTGTCACCTTGTACCTGAGGAGTATAACGTTGTAGAATTATGTTATAATTCATTCCTATCTAAACAAGAAAAATGCAATCGATTTGAAAACTCACTTTTTCCCCTCACACTTATATTGGTCCTTCGAGCGTTTTTGAGAATATCATCTTACATGATATAGGTGGGGACCTCTTAGAGTAAAGTCAAAAACTGTATTCAATTTGATATTAATTTGATCGTAATAATTAAAGTTTTTCCATCTCGCCATTTCATTACCTTCCAAAAACTGATTTTTAATACTAAAGATCAACATTACGCTTCCTCCCGTTTTGATCTTGATAAGATAAGATAATGAGTTTTGTGACCTTGTACCTGAGGAGTATAACGTAGTAGAATGATGTTATAATTCATTCCTATCTAAACAAGAAAAATGCAATCGATTTGAAAACTCGCTTTTTTTCCTCACACTTATATTGGTCCTTCGAGCGTTTTTGAGAATATCATCTTACATGATATAGGTGGGGACCTCTTGGAGTAAAGTCAAAAACTGTATTCAATTTGATATTAATTTGATCGTAATAATTAAAGTTTTTCCATCTCGCCATTTCATTACCTTCCAAAAACTGATTTTTAATACTAAAGATCAACATTACGCTTCCTCCCGTTTTGATCTTGATAAGATAAGATAATGAGTTTTGTGACCTTGTACCTGAGGAGTATAACGTAGTAGAATGATGTTATAATTCATTCCTATCTAAACAAGAAAAATGCAATCGATTTGAAAACTCGCTTTTTTTCCTCACACTTATATTGGTCCTTCGAGCGTTTTTGAGAATATCATCTTACATGATATAGGTGGGGACCTCTTAGAGTAATGTCAAAAACTGTATTCAATTTGATATTAATTTGATCGTAATAATAAAGTTTTTTCATCTCGCCATTTCATTACCCTCCAAAAATTGATTTTTAATACTAAAGATCAACATTACGCTTCCTCCCGTTTTGATCTTTATAAGATGAGATAATTAGTTTTGTCACCTTGTACCTGAGGAGTGTAACGTAGTTGAATCATGTTATAATTCATTCCTATCTAAATAAGAAAAATACAATCGATTTGAAAACTCGCTTTTTCCTCACACTTATATTGGTCCTCGAGCGTTTTTGAGAATATCATCTTACATGATATAGGTGGGGACCTCTTAGAGTAAAGTCAAAAACTGTATTCAATTTGATATTAATTTGATCGGAATAATTAAAGTTTTTTCCATCTCGCCATTTCATTACCTTCCAAAAATTGGTGTTTAATACTAAAGATCAACATTACGCTTCCTCCCGTTTTGATCTTTATAAGATAAGATAATGAGTTTTGTCACCTTGTACCTGAGGAGTGTAACGTAGTAGAATGATGTTATAATTCATTCCTATCTAAACAAGAAAAATGCAATCGATTTGAAAACTCACTTTTTTCCCTCACACTTATATTGGCCCTTCGAGCGTTTTTGAGAATATCATCTTACATGATATATAGGTGGGGACCTCTTGGAGTAAAGTCAAAAACTGTATTCAATTTGATATTAATTTGATCGTAATAATTAAAGTTTTTCCATCTCGCCATTTCATTACCTTCCAAAAATTGATTTTTAATACTAAAGATCAACATTACGCTTCCTCCCGTTTTGATCTTTATAAGATGAGATAATGAGTTTTGTCACCTTGTACCTGAGGAGTGTAACGTAGTAGAATGATGTTATAATTCATTCCTATCTAAACAAGAAAAATACAATCGATTTGAAAACTCGCTTTTTCCTCACACTTATATTGGTCCTCGAGCGTTTTTGAGAATATCATCTTACATGATATATAGGTGGGGACCTCTTGGAGTAAAGTCAAAAACTGTATTCAATTAGATATTAATTTGATCGTAATAATTAAAGTTTTTCCATCTTGCCATTTCATTACCTTCCAAAAATTGATTTTTAATACTAAAGATCAACATTACGCTTCCTCCCGTTTTGATCTTTATAAGATGAGATAATGAGTTTTGTCACCTTGTACCTGAGGAGTGTAACGTAGTTGAATCATGTTATAATTCATTCCTATCTAAACAAGAAAAATACAATCGATTTGAAAACTCGCCTTTTTTCTCACACTTATATTGGTCCTTCGAGCGTTTTTGAGAATATCATCTAACATGATATAGGTGGGGACCTCTTAGAGTAAAGTCAAAAACTGTATTCAATTTGATATTAATTTGATCGGAATAATTAAAGTTTTTCCATCTCGCCATTTCATTACCTTCAAAAAATTGATTTTTAATACTAAAGATCAACATTACGCTTCCTCCCGTTTTGATCTTTATAAGATAAGATTAATAAGTTTTGTAGCCGTGTACCTGAGGAGCATAACGTAGAATATGATGTTATACTTCATTCCTATCTCAACAAGAAAAATACAATCGATTTGAAAACTCGCTTTTTTCCTCACACTTATATTGGTCCTCGAGCGTTTTTGAGAATATCATCTTACATGATATAGGTGGGGACCTCTTAGAGTAAAGTCAAAAACTGTATTCAATTTGATATTAATTTGATCGTAATAATGAAAGTTTTTCCATCTCGCCATTTCATTACCTTCCAAAAATTGATGTTTAATACTAAAGATCAGCATTACGCTTCCTCCCGTTTTGATCTTTATAAGATAAGATAATAAGTTTTGTGACCTTGTACCTGAGGAGTGTAACGTAGTTGAATCATGTTATAATTCATTCCTATCTAAACAAGAAAAATACAATCGATTTGAAAACTCGCTTTTTTTTCTCACACTTATATTGGCCCTTCGAGCGTTTTTGAGAATATCATCTTACATGATATATAGGTGGGGACCTCTTGGAGTAAAGTCAAAAACTGTATTCAATTAGATATTAATTTGATCGTAATAATTAAAGTTTTTCCATCTTGCCATTTCATTACCTTCCAAAAATTGATTTTTAATACTAAAGATCAACATTACGCTTCCTCCCGTTTTGATCTTTATAAGATGAGATAATGAGTTTTGTCACCTTGTACCTGAGGAGTGTAACGTAGTTGAATCATGTTATAATTCATTCCTATCTAAACAAGAAAAATACAATCGATTTGAAAACTCGCCTTTTTTCTCACACTTATATTGGTCCTTCGAGCGTTTTTGAGAATATCATCTAACATGATATAGGTGGGGACCTCTTAGAGTAAAGTCAAAAACTGTATTCAATTTGATATTAATTTGATCGGAATAATTAAAGTTTTTCCATCTCGCCATTTCATTACCTTCAAAAAATTGATTTTTAATACTAAAGATCAACATTACGCTTCCTCCCGTTTTGATCTTTATAAGATAAGATTAATAAGTTTTGTAGCCGTGTACCTGAGGAGCATAACGTAGAATATGATGTTATACTTCATTCCTATCTCAACAAGAAAAATACAATCGATTTGAAAACTCGCTTTTTTCCTCACACTTATATTGGTCCTCGAGCGTTTTTGAGAATATTATCTTACATGATATAGGTAAGGACCTCCTAGAGTAAAGTGAAAAGCTGTATTCAATTTGATATTAATTTGAGAGGAATAATTAAAAGTTTTTCCATCTTATCATTTCATTACCTTTCAAAAATTGATTTTTAATACTAGTATAGATCAGCATTACGCTTCCTCCCGTTCTGCTCCTTATAAGATAAGATAATAAGTTGTATGACCTTGTACCTGAGGAGCATAACGTAGAATATGATGTTATACCTACTTCATTCATATCTAAATAAGAAAAATACAATCTATTTGAAAACTCGCTTTTTTTCTCTCACATTTATATTGGTCCTCGAGCGTTTTTGAGAATATCATCTTACATGATATAGGTGGGGACGGACCTCCTAGAGTACACTCAAAAACTGTATTCAATTTGATATTAATTTGATCGGAATAATTCAAGGTTTTTCCATCCTACCATTTCATTACCTTTCAAAAATTGATTTTTAATACTAACGATCAGCATTACGCTTCCTCTCGTTCTGATCTTTATAAGATTGTCTCTTGAAGACTATCACGCCGATCGTGGTAAAACATCAACCTTTTTCACCACCAGTCCTCTCCATTTTCCTAGCTTTCCCCTGTACTCCTTTTACTGCTTTCCTTAATTCTTGTGTACTTTAATTTTTTTTAAAATTTTGTGTGGTATGTGAAATCCGGGCGTTAAATAACGGAAACATCTACAAAGTGTAGATAAGAAGCAAACGCTCAGGTGTGTTGTTGGCAACATTTCTATTCGTTAAATCTGTAATTTCCATAAGAGTATTGTACTCGTGAACCTGTACCCGTATTTTCTCTGGTGTCGACCTCCTAGGACACACTTCATAACAATTTGGAGCTAGATGTATGATTGAATTGTCCTTACACGTCATAAGGATTATACTTTTTGGCAAATTTATACGAATCTACGGTACCCAATGATTTATGGTATTTTTCATCAACTCAAGTTTTCAATTTTGAAATTCTGTAATAGTTTAGTAAAAAAGTTGAATTTTTCATCTACAAATCTTTGCTTCATCCTCTTATCCGCTATGAATCCACTTAACCCATGGTTACAACGTTCGGTAGCAACAAGATAATCATGTGAGTAGTATAGATATGTTACTTCTAGACCAGTTCAAGGTCACTGAGCCCCAGGTCCTCGAACACCCTTATGTGAACTATGCAGTAATAGTAGTTCAACCCCCTCGTCAGAACAGCTTGATTTAAATAGCTTTTGTTCACCTGTTAATTTACCCTGTTTTATCTCTGCTACATGTTTATTCAATCGAGCTGTTCTGATGAAGGGAGGAGCGCAATGACTATGGGGTTGACCTACGTTTACTGCATAGTTCTCGTAAGCGGTTTCGAGAACCTCGGGCTTGGTGACCTTCAACTGGTCCAGAAGTAACACAACTATACTACTCATGTGATACGAGGGTAAATTTATATGAAAGAAAGCACGTAGAATTTTGGAGAAAAAAATGTTTTTCTACATGAGAACGTTTCGCCAACTCTTCCTTTAGAAAAAAATTCTTTAACAACTTCCGTCATTTCATCATAGCAAGAAAATCTCCTTCCTCTGATATTTTTTCAGATGTTTGCGCAAAAAGATGTCGCACACAGCCAAGTCAGCCCTTAAAACGTGCAATAGTCTGCTGCATTCTGCGCGCACGAATCCCATTTTTTCTCCATCATAACTTTTTTTTTTAATTTAATGGTGTTTCCGCAGGCTTCTCCATTTATTTCTCATACCTTTCGCCTATATTTAATCAACAGAATTTCGTCAGTGTCCCAAAAAAATGGCCACCATCAATTTTCCTGGCGAAGTTTGCCTTTTTCGACTCACGGGAACCTATTGCATGGATTCCTGCTTTGTGGGGGATCCCAGCGCTTGAATTATCTTTGGTTTTATTTAGAAATTTTATGTTTTGAAGGATAACGAGCATTTGACTGCTGCGAAACCACGTAACAGCACATAACCCGTCTACCGTCTAACTGTACCTACGATTCGACAGTCGGTTCGCCATCTTTCTTCACTAAATGGTACTATTTGTACAGTTTAATGTCATTCTCATTATTATTAACTAAACACATAAGGGAACATAAATTCTTTATTCTCCATCCTCTATATTATAACTCACTAGGTCATTGCTGCTCAACTTAGAAACGCAATGTCTTATGCAAAATATCATAACAGGTCGTAACATGCTTCATTTATGTAGTACGTGGGGTCTCTTTTGCTGTTTGTAACAAGCACGTAACTGATGGTAAATTAGAGAATACTAGAAATTTCATGAGTATCAACGTATTGAAACATAAGAAGATGAGATGATCATAAATTTTATGGTTTAGAGTTTTAGACGATGTCAAGTTACGGTTTGATTCTTAATGTGTAACTCTGACTTAATTTCAGCATAAAGACTCGTACATTTTTTACTTATAACTATAAGAGTGCACGTTATGAAATTTTACGTTCCATGCAAATATTTCGTTGACTTATTATAATAGTGACTTTTTTTCGATTAATTAGACGATTACTGTGCTTTTGTTTTTTGTTTAGTAATTTTATCAGCGAAAGATAATGTTTTTACATAACGCCACATAACTTTTACATTTACAATTCAGTTCAGTTCACACGAATTGTAATTAGTTTCATTAATAATTTTATGTTTTGTTCGTACTGAACTACGTGTTATCTACGATTTACAACATAAGAACGTGCACGTCTCGGTGCACGTTATGAGATTTTATATTTCAATCAACTTCTGTTAAAGAATGTAAGCGGATTGTAATTAGTTTCATTAGGAATTTAGGCATAAATTTTATGATTTACGCAGAATTAATTCTACAGCAAGTTTGCCATAAATTGAACATAACACATAAGTAATAATTTTTTTAAAATATTTTACGCAAGTTACTATCTTCGGTTAATGCTTCGCATGGGAAAAATTACGAAACATAGTTTTGTAACGTTACTTCGTCATTTTATGTTTTTAAGTTTTATTATGTTTGCCATTGGCGCTTTTTTCTTTTATTATGGATGAACATAACACATAAAAATAGTTCCATATAGGACAATAATTGTATTTATAGGTCTACTTCTTTGGAGACACTCTCAAACGTATTGCCTCGATGGGCGAGAACGAACTTTTAAGGTTTTTACTACGTTAGTCATTGTTTTCTCTCAGGGATGTCCAAAATTTTTGCGACAGTGATGTCCAAAATCATTATTTTTGCTTTTGAACAAAGAAATTTAGGTACTTTTTCTACAGAGATGATATTTTCTATTTCAATGCCATAGTAACTGTGTTCCGAAAACGAAAGGCGCGTTGTTTGCACGTGCCACGTGACCAATTTGTACTTGTTTATAGTTATTGCCAAGCACGTGTACAACACATTGTGAATGGTAACGTGAACGGATTGCTCACTTGTTTCTATCTCACGTGTCACGGTATGATAATCTACTTCCACCAGCATAATTGAACATAACCTCCATTTTCTTTTTCTTTCGAACACATTACCACACACGTTTCATCATTCAATATGTCACTTATAATGTTCCCTGGATATAAATTGCATCTGCACCACTCATGTGATTACTAAACTATAACACAATACACCGTTAATTAGGTACTAATTAAGCACTTTAATCCGTCATGCGTCAAAGAAAAAACATCTAATTAAGGAGTACAAACAATGTTTGATTAAAAGTGATTATCCTCTAATTAACAAAAAAATGGGGGAAGTTTAATCATTCTAATGAGAAATTGAATTAGGTCAGTATAGTGGGATAACACATTCAAGAAACTAAGTACTTAGTGAAATATCCCCGAAATTATATAACTCGTTCCCTTATAATCCCTGTAATTTAAGGGGATCCATTAAAATCGTACATTATTAAATTGAGTATCTCGAAATCGTAAATGATCAAATATTGAAACCAATCATAAAGTGTTGCACGTTAGATAGGAAAGTTGATTGCAATTAGGGTCTTTTTTGATTTGGTTTTTTTTAGTTTGATCGTTTGTATTACGAGCTTGAAATAACGTCAAAGTAGGTTATTGTGCTTTTTATTATAGGTTCTTTAAGCATTTTAACATTTAAAATACGATTAGGTATAATTAAAGAAGGCAACTAGTGCTCGAACATCCAAAATAAAAAAATGAAGAAATACTGCTGAAGAGATATTAAATTCGATCGCTAAAGAACGCTAAGCACTAATGCAATGGTTCTAACTTAAGAAATTTACATGCCTTAAAGCTTTTAATAGAGCACTAATCAGTTGATCTGTAGTTAGTAGCTGAGAAGCAAAGACGGTTCTAAATTTGAACTTTCACTACTTTCGTGTAATAATAATTAATCGCATTTTTCTTAACAAGCCACGAGCTTAATTAATTACATATTATTACAATAAAGCACGAAATCGTCTGGATTTTTGAAGCTGGTTACCTGTCAGCACTAATTGACACACACTTTAATTGCCGTCCGTATAGGGTACATTTTAATAAATCACTTTGTTCAGTTTTGTCCGAACTTTCCATCTAGATGGTAAGTTTTCTTTAGTTAACAAAATCACCATCACTAATAATATATTATGTGGATAGGTAGTGTTCGATTTGCTTGCATAATAGCAGATTCAAATTCTCATGCATATTTTGTACGTTCACGTGTCTTGACTTTGACACTAATGCAGCGATTTTAGCACTAATGAAGGTTATTTTTTGCTCACGGTAGACTGATTAATTTCTCTGTTTTGTAGCACTAATTATTTCAATAAAAGTTTTCCTTGATATCATGTTTAAAAACCTTTTTAAGAAACGAAAATGGCGCAGATAAATTTAAGCATAACGTATCTCACGAGAGAATACTGTAGTTTTAATTCGCGATGTCAAGATTTTAGTGCTTTAAATGAAATATAACCGTTTTGCAATATCTATATTTGGGCCGCATTCTCGTCATATGAATTATGATCAATAGTGTTAATTGTCTGTTTAGTGCCTTTTAGGAGGTTACGAACTAACGTTTCAAATTTCTTCATCGCCAAATTAGTGATATTTTACAACTGTAATCATCGCTAATGAATCCATAGTTGTAGTCTAACTCTATTAGCGGTTAGTGACACGAACTTGTTTTAATTGCCGGGTTTCTAGCACCCTATAGCACTAATTAGTGATGCGCTATTTTAGGTTTGCTAGCGTAAGTTTAGACCAGTTATGAAGAAATACAACTTCATTTATGTTTTAGGTAATTCTAAAGGTGGCTCAGTGTTTTGTCTGAACACTAATTCATCGTACTGTGAATAACGGGAGGAATTTAGTTCCGGTCAGATTAGATTACATCTTCCTTCTTACTTGATTGCTAGGTATCTACGTAGCACTAATTCAATTATATGCCTACAAGCCTACATATTCTTTTATTTGATTATAAAGTGACGTATTTCCTCAACAATAAAATTGTTGTCTCGGTTTGCATTAAATATCTGAAGCACTAATCACTTCAATCCATTCGAATGTAGTATGAGGTTTAGATCTCTTCTTCAGTTCAAATCCAGTATCTTCTGAAGGTTCTTAATCATCTAAATAGGTTACAAGCTGGTCCTTGTCTTGAGTGCCAACTTATAATCTTGATAGGGAGGGGTAGCAACTTCGTGGTTGTTAAATGTCTTTGTAGTAAGCACAAACCCAAGAGAGAATAGGCGCAGCGGGACGCTTTTATATAGGGTATTGATTAATACAAAATGGCCGAAACCGATCACTAATAACCACTAATGCATAAGTGCTCGATCACACATAATTTAGCAACCGAAGTTCTCACACTATTGGACTAGTTTTAAATATTTCTTACTGAGGGCATATTAAAGCATATTCTGTTAGTGCTCATTATTGATCATTCCAAAATCTGTAAGGATTTGATTACAACTGCTAATTAAAACATACGAGCATCTTTACTAGTGCCAATTGGCACAAGAAAACGATTATAGTAGTTATTTCGCACAAGACTTGTTTTTTTATCCAGAGTCACTCTGATAAATGGCAATTTCCCCTTCTTATAGGGCACTATTCACTAATAGTATCCTTTAACTCCACCATTTCCTGCTCAGCTTAATATAATTATTTAGCGATTTATGACCTGAATAATTTGGATGCGGAGCACTAAGTAGTATTTTGATAACGATTGTAGGCGTACTGCAGCAGTCATATCAAAATGAATGAAACTCATAAACTAAGTATAATAATAGCATTTGTATAATTTTGGGCGAACCAAAACGCATACGTAGCCTTAATCCAAACCAGAACGTGTCAGTAATTAGTGACAAGTTAGCGCGATTTACTTGAAATTCTAACTGTTAAGCACTACTACAGTTCGCACACTAATAGTGATGTTATTTCTACATTTTCAAAATGTGTTAACACTAATTCATTATTTTTAAGATCACTAACGTACATAGTCCTGCTCACTTGTTATTCATCACTTTTCCTCGCCAATTTCTCGTTTATTGCTGTAATACTATAGTAATACTATAAGTGATACCTATATAGTCTTTTTGTATGACTAGAGTAGTGATAAGTTAGCACTATTTAAATGAGACATAGTTAAAATTGTAACTTTCAAGCAGTGATTCATCTTTCACACGATACTATTTGCATTTTTAACTACATATTCAAAATTGTTTAGCACTAATGTACCATTTTTCTTTTATAAGTTTCTTGCTTGTTTGTTTATTATCACTATAGTGACAATATATCTGGATAGTTTGTTTTGTCCTGAAAAATGGTTTTCAATAACATTTGCGTTTATATTGATCTAACAACCGAATTTCTTTTCGTATAGGTTTTCGATCATGATTAAATTAAATCACTATTAAGGTTAGTGTCTTGTCTAATTATTAGTAATTGGGTTCTTTCTTGACCCATCTGTAGGCAGCACTAATGGTTGCGCACTTCAATCGCACTATTAGTGTTATTCAGAAATTCGAAAAGCACTAAATCTGTGCAAAACCGCGTTTTTCTTTCCAAAATTGAGCACTAAATAGCAAATACCAATATTATTATTAAAAATAACCGTTTCGGTTGACGGAGCACTTGTTTATATGCTATTGCTCCCACTTATCCTTACAAATAATGTGAACGTAGCGTCCTATGCACCTGTAAGGGAGCACTAACAACAATTTGCTATTGATTTTTATTTTAAATCACACTTTTGATGCTATTCGGATGGGTTTATATAACTGTTACGGTACCGTTGCACACCTTTTTATATCGGAGCACTAATTAGCACTAATTCTGGAAATTGTCCGTTTTTTTTTGTAAATAACACTTCACATTTGTAATTCTGATATTATCAATTAAGTGTATCAATATAACAAATTAATTGCGTTACAATCACTTATTCGATACTAATCTTACCTACCTGTTGAAAATGGAACCGACACAACCGCCCTACTAAATTATTCCAATCTAATTGTATTCCTTGTTTACGATGTCAAGGACGGTGGGGGTTTTTGTAAATAATAAATTGAATTAGAATCGATTCTTAAACGCTTTTATTTATTTATTTATTTATGTACGAATTGTCCCTGAAACTTGTGAAAGCAAGTTGTAACCCTAATTTTTTCATTGCAGTTGTACATCAATTACTAATTTATTTTAGAGCGGAGGTATTGCAAGGACGACGTTAAATTTACAGTAGCGGATCTTTTTGACAATGCATTTAAATTATAGATCACATACACGTACCTATTGTCATTCGTTGCTTTGCCAAGGGAATTTATTCTCATATAAGAGAACACCTCGCTTTGTACACTGACATTATTTATGTAGGTACGATTTCGCTACCTGACCTTTTGAACTACTGATAATAAAGTTGTTTCCTTTCCGTTTGCTAACGAATGAAATATTTATCCCTTGAGGCTTGTTTGATCCTTCTTACGTTTTGTAGGCTACAAGTAATAAAATAAATAAAAGGAGAAATCGACCGTGTGAGTATTGCGGTATTAACTTGACGTTTAAAATTATTCTTGTCATACTACCTTATTATTTCACCATAACAACTGCTAAAACAAGAAATATTAATGACTAAATAACGCCTCTTTACATTACAACCGGATTTTAGATAGCAACGGGCGTTATTTTTTATAACGCCCGCTTATAACGCTCGCAAATATAAAATTATGCCTCATCAGTATAGACACGGTCAAGGATGTTAAATTATTGTTATCATCTGTTTTAATCATCTTAATCAACTTCTTGCAAGTATGACATAAAGTTATGAAGGTATCTAGGGCGTTATGAACTAAATAACGCCCTAGATACCTTAATTACTATTATATTAAAAATAATGAATGGAGTAAGATACCTCGTTTGTCCAAAAGCAAAGCTTGTTCGCCTTTCGCCCGGATGACGCGTGTTCGAATCTGGCGAATGCGGTCGTTTTATCTAAATGGTGAGATACGCGTTCTTTTCCTGCAGAAACTAAAAGCGCAGTTCAGGCAGGTTTAGGATCCCTCTTGGTGGGCATGGAACTTCCTTAGTTAAATATAAATAAATGAAATATGAACATGAGCTGAGTTGTATCAAGGAAGAAAAAGATCATTAGATAAAAAAAGCTTTAAGGAAATATAAATCAGGTTTTTTTTTTGAAATTGAAGAAAGGAAGATTCATTAGACACTACGTTCAATCCTCCTATATCCAATAAAAAAGAAGCCGATGAATTACGAAGAATAATTGAAAAGCGTTGAGAGGAAACAAAGAAAAACCTGTAGAAATAATTGGAACACTATGAATAATGTTATGATCACAGATCACAGCTCACAGAAGCGAAAGAAAGTTTGAAGCACTACGACAACTAGAAGGAACGTTAATAATACGGGAAGCTAAAAGATGGATGAAGAAAACATACAAAACTCGACTGAACAAATTGAGAAAAGTGAGAGGAAAATGAAGGCATGAAGAAAAAGAAGCATGTCATCAATTTTATGGAAACTTGGAAATTACACCTTTATGTAACGAGGTGACTGCCCTAGCCGATCCAAGGGCGCCGCCAAGGGGGGAAAAAGAAAAAGGTAAAAATAAAAATAATTTTTTACGAAATCTTGAAAAAAACGCCAGAGCCACGAACCCCCAATACTACCCCCCCCCCCCCCCCCCCCCCGGAAAATTTTCTGGCGGCGCCCTTTGAGCAGATCGCGATCAAAACAATTTTTTTGCATAGCGTTCTCAAATGGCCTAAGGAGTGTCTAGTGTCTAGTCTATACTACCGATCTACCAGGGATAAATTAAGTAAGAAGGTCAAACGTGGAAAGTAGCTTTCCACTTGGTAATTTCTTCAAGCCTCAAAACCTTCGTGAACATTTACTAATTAATGTGTTGTACATCCATTTGGATTAGCTGCTTCAGATTTTGTAACTTCAATTTAAAATTTACAAATTCACAACTGGTTTATCACCTCCATTATGGAGTTTTGGAGGGGCCCCGTTGTTTGAGGCTCCTCGTAATTTAAAATTTTTAATTTAATAAGAACCTCTGGTAAGTGACTTCTACTTGCTCCTTTCTCTGTGTCATTTAACTGTTTAAGCTTTAAGGTTTGATAATGGCCTAAGTTTCAAGGCCGAAACTAGTCACCTTTAATTTAATTAAACATTTTGAAGTTGGGATTAAAAGACTTTAAGATTTTGAAGTTTTTATTCGACTTAACATTTACTACATATACTTAATATTCAAACATAGAACTTCAGATTTTCAAATTTTGGAACTTTCAATTGATATTTGTGAAACTGTTTCAGTTCATTTCCCATTTTCCTGTTTGGAATTGGAAGGTAATAGAACCGAATTGTGCAGAAATTGCCTCTTTTTGGTTAGTACGTTAAAGTTTGCTAAATTTCAAATTTTATTAACCTCCTTGAATAATCATGAATTTATGTAAAATTTGAAGTCAAAGAAATTTTGAGATTTCCATCTTTTTCTTCTTTGTTTTCAATGCTTGGGTCGGACAGAGTAGGTATATAATAATCCATTACAGACACTGATAGTTAAGCGGCGCTTCCATAGAATGGGGGACGGGAGTATTTTTTTGATACTTTTTACCCCCCCCCCCCCCCCCCCCCCTTAGTTTTTGGAAATAATTATGACGAATTGAAAAAGATAATTTAGGTTGCAAGATTTTTATTTTATCAAATAAAGAATGAGAACTTGAAAACTCATTTTCAAAACATGGACAAGCACAAATTTTTGAATACTTTGGTGAATGCGTTGCATCTCCTGCAAGGGCAAAAAAGTGGTCTTCGAAATTCAAAAGTGGAATTATAAAGTTTATTTTTATTTATAAATAATAGAACAACAAAATATCGAAAGTAAACAGTAAAGAAATATGGAAAAAAATAAGTGGGTTATTAGAAATTATTTATAAATGTTGTTTAAAATGCTTTTTATTTTTTTTATTATTATGTATTTTTTTATTAAATTAAATTAAATCCAAATTTTTAAGCCGGTGACATGCGAAATTATTTTTGCTATTTATTTATCTATTTATTTATTTCGTCTTTATATTTCGATCTGTTATCAACCTACTCTTCTAATTTTTCGACAATTAATTTAATGGACTTAAAGTATTTAACGAAGGAGTGGGGCTAAGTTGTAACGGAATGCTCACATCGGGATGTAAAAAGAACTTTAAGTGGTTTAGAAGTACAACTAAAGCAACCTTCACTTGTACATACAATTGCGAATTTGTAACCTGAAATAATATGCAACAGTGTCAAATTAGTTATAAAAAAGAGTTCACTTACCGATACACTTTCGAGGACCGTCGCCGAATGGCAAAAATGCTAATGGCGGTCGATTGTTGATACTTTCTTTAGAAAATCTGTCTGGGTCGTATTTGTCCGGATTGGGATAATATTCTGGATCTCTATGTATTGCGTAAATTGGTATAAATACGTACGTTCCCTTGTTAATTACCACGTCGGAATTTGGAATTTTGTACGATTTGTGCAAAGTCGTGTGGTCATAGGTGCCGGTGGATATTTTCTCAGTGATTCTGAAATAATTAAATTTGAAATAAATAAATGGACAAGAAAAATCCTGAAACGAGAGGAGTGGAGACTCTCTTTTGCGCTACTTTGCGCTAACAGAACTCTATGGTTACACAACACCATACAGAGATTGAAACAATCAGACAGAGACAGAGAGAACCATTAGTACAAGGGATTGAGAAAACGGTTAGAAAAAAAATGAAACAAAAGTAAGAGACATAGAATGTTAGAAGTAGTCGAGGAAAAGAAGAAGAATTGATGGTGGTACGTGAGACCAACACAGCTAACCGAACAGTAGTAGAAGTAAAATTGTTTGGACATGTGTACCGAATGCCGGAGAGAGGTGCTCGCAATACAGGTATCGAGGAGAAGCATGAAGGATGGACCAAAAAGAGTCACAGAGGGTGGAAGGGAAAAGAATGGAAAAGGAAAGACGAAATATTGAACAAAATACATAAACAATTTGGCCTATTCTAATTCCAGAAGAGCTCCCCTAGTGTTCCAACAGTCTTTTAATAAAATAAATGGGTTCCGAACTAATGGCATACATATGGTAACAAGGCTCGGATGATTAAAGAAAGCAAATCAGAGGAAATGGTAATGCTGATAACGCATAAAGGTACATTGTTGGGGGGACAAAGTGGTCGCCCCAGTCTACATAGTGCTATGTGAAATTCATAATTGGAAAAATCGTCGGAAATGAAGAAAATGATTGAACAAAGATCACAATTTTGGAATTTCGTGTGTTGGAAAACTCTTGCGGTGGATTAGTTTTTTCAAAACTCAATCCAATAAATGTCGTACGCCGTGTTTTCACATGCGAACAACTGCTCCAAGTGGATCCAGCTCAAACGCCCCCAATATGCCAAAAGACATGGCGAAGTGATCTTTCAGCACGACCACATGTTGCAAAAGTTGTCAAGGACACTTTGGAGGCGCTTCAGTGGAATGTCCTACCCCATTCACCCTATTCACCAGATATTACTCCTTCCGCCTATCACTTGTTCCAATCGATGACTCATGGTTTGACCGAGCTTACGAAGAAGCTGAAAATTGGGTCCGTTCTTGGATCGCCTTAAAAGATTTTTCAACGCGGAATCCGTATGCTGCCTGAATGATGGGAAAAAGTTGTAGCTAACGATGGACAATACTTCCATTTGCATTTTTTGCAAATTCAATTACAGATATACAGGAAAGCAGGCCCTTTTTCAAACCTTTGTGCCAGCTATGGGTTTGCCGTAACATTGGTGAAATGGAATGTGTTGAAAGAGAGGAAGAAGATTTGCTAATGACATAACAACTTGAAGGAGATCCATTAGAAAGTAAGCTTTTATTATTCAATATTTATATCATCGTTTACGTTACCATCATGCGGTTTGCAGTAGCCATAATTTTTATGGTGGATTCCTTTTTCTAGTTGACCACGTAAATGGAAAAGTTCAGGAAGAAACTAGGGAACAGTTCAGAAGGATTCAAGCTTTTTTATTTCCATTACTGTTTATTAACGCTTTGTCTGGTAAAAAAAATTTAATTGTATTACTTTATTTGTGCGTAGAACATATTTCTGTCGAAAATTTACCTTTTTGTGTTGAGCCAAAAAATCTAGCAAAAATCCTAATTTTTTTGGGCAAACTCTCCAAGGAAAATTGCGATGAAAAATCTGATTCGACACTCAAAAAGAAAATATGAAGAAAGGATTAGTTCAAAACTTTGCAAGACTGGCTGCACTATAACTTAAGTAAGATGTAATTTTGATCTTACCGTACAAGCAGTTATCCAAGTACTCCATTTCCATAATCGCTTCGTATGTAACCCTTCCTTTGTACTTTTCCAAAACTATCTTGATCTCTTCTCTCACTTTGTTCTGAATTTCTTGATTTATTGCCAGTTCGGCTAAAGTGAAACTTATGGATATCGCGGACGTTTCATATCCCGCAGCAAAAAAGATTTGGCATTGAGCCGCCATTTCATTTAAACTTAAACATATATCTTGTTTACTTTTCATTTCCTTTATTTCTCTGTTCGTTATGTTATTCTTAGTCATACTACCATTTTGAAGCAGGTGATGTAGAAAATCCTCACGAACGATACCGTTTTCTTCCCGGTATATGGCAGTTTCCTCTACGAAGTTTATGAAAAAACTTGTTATTTCATCACTGAAAGTTCTAATACCGAATAATGAAAACACATCAGGGAAGAAAACTGCCAATAATAAACGAAAAGATTCTACCATTTCAGAACCAAGTCTTCTAAATTCAGAAGTTCCACTTTCTAGTGCTTTACTTTCAATTCCAAAACCATAGGTTACCATAACATCAGTTGTAAAACGTTCACTAACTTCCTTTATATCAAATGCTTCATTTCGATCGATGCAGTGCTTGAAATCTTGGGCATATTTTAAAGCGGTGTCAAACATAATCTTGTTTTTTGCGGATGTAAAGCAGGATGATAACTTGGATCTTATGTTTTGCCAGTGGTGACCTTTTATATTAAACAAATGTAGACTCATAGGGTCATTTTCTGCATTAACGTACCCTATGTGGTCAGTGAAATTGCCAAAGTCATTAATTAACATTCTTTTGATGAGATCCAAATCCGTAGGCACAAAAATGGGTTTCACTAATAAACAGTAACCACCAAATTTTTTTCCTCTCTTTTTAATTGTGTTGTAGAAGTGTTGAAGGCTTATAAACAAAGGTTCCTTTCGAAAAATTACATTCACCAAATTTCCAAAAGGCGATATTGGGAACACCGCATTTACACCTTTTTTGTACCAATACATGAAAACTATTTGTGGTGTTAATATGATTATTATCACTATGGCTAGTATCGCTACTAAAACCACCGTGTATATCATTTTTGGCGTTTTTTTGCAAGAAAAATCAATAAATACGTAAAATATTTTTAGGCAAGTTACGTGGAGATCTCCCACAATATTTACTATGAGACTGTTTTGTATATTTAGATTGAAACTTCATAATGCGTGTTGTTGACTGGACGATTTTGGGCAAAGGTTAAAAGGTGAATACTTGTGAAACGATACGCATAACAAATTTGATAAGAAATATTAAATTTACAGAGAAAATGACTTCCACGTTGCCAGAGTGTACTTCCATGTGTGATATGTATTTTGATTCTATTACCTTTTTTTTGACTGCATATTTGCTTTTGTTGCAATATCAAGTGATTCTTTCTTCGACCATGACCCTTGCTCATACAGTTAAAAAGTGAATATTAATGCAAAACTGTACAATGAAACTGTGAAGGAGGTTAATCAGCCAATCAGGTAATAAGACGAAAACTTTCAAGAATGCTTGCACCTGGTGTCATTTTGGTCCACGACAATTCTCGGTTTCTCATGACGCCAACTTAGTAAGAGTAAATCTGTAACAAAGGATTTTAAAGCCCTGATTTGTCACCTTGTGATTTCCGTATCTTTGGGCTACTGCGTTTTCAATAATTTTTTTACGAACCAAAAATGTATTTCAATTGAACAATTGACTTGGCTCGCTCTTCCATACAGTTTGATTTCTGTGCTCAATTTCCGATTTTGATGATATTTAAAACTAAGGCCTATAAAAAATCTTCATTGGTAGAACAAGCTTCTCATCAAAATCGGCTCAAAGGGGCTCAAACTAGGGGGGTTATTTTGGGCGCAAACATTTAAATTGTAGCCCAAACTAATTTCCTTTGGTGAAAAGTTAGTAGACATGGTAACAAGTAAAACGCCGTTTTTCGTTTTGTTACTTAATTCAAAATGGCGGCCAATATAGCAATTCTCCCAGTTTTTATTTTTTAGGGTTTAACTCAAGAACGCTTTAACTTAATTAAAATTTGAAAATTGAAAATTGTCGCCAAAGGATGGCCACAACTTTTACTTATAATTGATAAAGAACTAAAATTTTTCCACAACACTAATATAAATAAAATTGTACAGATTCTTGTAAACAACAACTATCCCATTGACTTTATACAAAACAATATATAATATAAAAGAATGAAATATTTAAAACATACTAAAAAACTAACACATACACACAATACATCAACTAATATAAAAAACATCGAAACAGAGAATCAAATAAATAACAGGACAACAGAAAACGAAATGCAAAATATAGTGATACTCCCATACATGAAACCACTCACACACAATATAGAAAGAGACACAAAGAGAACAACAAAATATCGAAAGTAAACAGTAAAAAATATTGAAAAAAAATAAGTGGGTTATTAGAAATTATTTATAAATGTTTTTTAAAATGCTTTTTATTTTTTTTATTATTAGAGTATTTTTTTATTAAATTAAATTAAATCCAAATTTTTTAGCCGGTGACATGCGAAATTATTTTTGCTATTTATTTATTTATTTATTTATTTCGTCTTTATACTTCGATCTGTTATCAACCTACTCTTCTAATTTTTCGACAATTAATTTTAATGGACTTAAAGTATTTAACGAAAGAGTGGGACTAAGTTGTAACGGAATGCTCACGTCGGGATGTAAAAAGAACTTTAAGTGGTTTAGAAGTACAACTAAAGCAACCTTCACTTGTACAATTCCCAATTTGTAACCTGAAATAATATGCAACAGTGTCAAATTAGTTATAAAAAAATGTTCACTTACCGATACACTTTCGAGGACCGTCGCCGAATGGCAAAAATGCTAATGGCGGTCGATTGTTGATACTTTCTTTAGAAAATCTGTCTGGGTCAAATTTGTCCGGATTGGCATAATATTCTGTATCTCTGTGTATTGCGTAAATTGGTATAAAAACGTACGTTCCCTTGTTCATTACCACCTTGGAATTTGGAATTTTGTAGGATTTTGTGCAAAGTCGAGTGATCGTAGGTGCCGGTGGATATTTTCTCAGTGATTCTGAAATAATTAAATTTGAAATAAATAAATGGGCAAGAAAAATCCTGAAACGAGAGGAGTGGAGACTTTCTTTTGCGCTACTTTACGCTAACAGAACTCTATGGTTACACAACACCATCCAAAGATTGAAACAATCAGAAAGTGAGACAAAGAGAGGGAAAATAGTAATAATAATAAAAATAATCATTTATTGCCAATCTGATCTTGATGACACTAATAAATTGCGTAATTGTACAATAAATGTTTCACATACTAATAAACATATACTATTTTAGATGATTGATGATTATCAACGTGCATTGTACAAACTGTGAAACTAAGTCATAAATTGAAAATGAAAATGAGAAAACGGTTAGGACAGAGAAGCAATAGTTGTTGATGATAGTCAGGGCTGGGCAAAATACATGCACTAACGTATTTCAAATACAAATTACAAAATACTCCTAGAAATCATTTGAAATACAAAATACGAAATACTTTAGGGAAAAATCATCAAATACAAAATACAAATGTATTTCAAATACTGTATTTTCAATACAAGTATTTTGTGACTGCCCACCCCTGAATTGATAGTTTACAATATAATATACAGGGTGGCCCAACGAAAAGGTAACAGACGGGTTTCTGGCCAGAGGGAATTTTTTTTTGGGAAACGCAAGAACACGTCAATTTTTATATCAAGGGGGACAACTTTCGCCATGATTTTCAACCTGAAGTGATTTCATCCCTTAGCGCTGTGAGAACAACCCCTAAAATTTAAATAGGGATGATGGGGCAAGTGATACGTCATTTGAAAGGTCTTTCTTTTCTGATTTCAGTGCACTAGTTTTTTTTATTTTATTTTTATTTTTAACCAAAAAAATTGAAGTTCCAAAATGGAAAATGAGGAAAGAGATTGAGGCATTTAAAAACTCAAAAAAGCTCGGACAGATCAATTGTTTTTTTCTTGGAGAATCTTTTAACTTTTACTGATATTTGACAACATTGTTTCACCCCTTGGGTACAGGGTAAACAACCCTTAAATTTTTAAATAAAAACAAGGGTTAATTTTTTCTTGTGCTAATTAATAAAACCAGTTTATGCAAATTCAACCCTTATTTTAATAAATGTTCGAAGTACCTGCCTTCAGCTTCCATGTAATAATACAGATTTTGATTAACTCGTTCCTCCTGATCTCACCCCATTAGATTTTTTTTTATGGGGTCATGGAAAGAGTAAAGTTTTTTCCACTGGTCCGGAATCTTTGGAGGAGTTACGTGACCGTATAGTACATGAATGCCGCCTGATCACTCCTGAAATGTTGCAAAATGTACGGGAACGATTTAATGAAAATTTGTACTATTGCATGGAGCTGAAGGCAGGCACTTTGTAGTGTCTTACTTTCAATTCCAAAACCATAGGATACGATAACATCAGTTGTGAAACGTTCGCTAACCTCCTTTATGTCAAATGCTTCATTTCTATCGATGCATTGCTTGAAATCTTCGGCATATTTTAGAGCCGTGCCAAACATAATCTTGGTTTTTGCGGTTGTAAAGGAGGATGATAACTTGGATCTTATGTTTTGCCAATGGTGACCTTTTATATTAAACAAATTTAGACTGATAGGGTCATTTTCTGCATTAACGTACCCTATGTGGTCAGTGAAATTGCCAAAGTCATTAATTAACATTCTTTTGATCAGATCCAAATCCGTAGGCACAAAAACGGGTCTCACTAAAAAACAGTAACCGCCAAATTTATTCCCCCTCTTCTTCATTGTGTTGTAGAAGTGTTGAAGGCTTATAAACAAAGGTTCCTTTCGAAAAATTACATTCACCAAATTTCCAAAAGGCGATATTGGGAACACCGCATTTACACCTTTTTTGTACCAATACATGAAAACTATTTGTGGTGTTAATATGATTATTATCACCAAGGCTAGTATCGCTACTAAAACCACCGTGTATATCATTTTTGGCGTTTTTTTGCAAGAAAAAATAATAAATACGTAAAATATTTTTAGGAAAGTTACGTGAAGATCTTTCACAATATTTACTATGAGACTGTTTTGTATATTTGGATTAAAACTTCATAATGTGTGTTGTTGACTGGACGATTTTGGGCAAAGGTTAAAAGGTGAAAACTTATGAAACGATAAGCATAACAAATTTGATAAGAAATATTAAATTTGCAGAGAAAATCACGTCCACGTTGCCAGAGTGCACTTTCAAGTTTCATGTGTGATGTGTATTTTGATTCTATTACCTTTTGTTTGACTACATATTTGCTTTTGTTGCAATATCAAGTGATTCTTTCTTCGACCATGACCCTTGCTGATACAGTTAAAAAATGAATATTAATGCAAAGCTGTACAATGAAACTGTGAAGGAGGTTAATCAGGTAATAAGACGAAAACTTTCAAGAATGCTTGCATCTGGTGTCATTTTGCTCCACAATGCTCGGTCTCTCATGACGCCAACTTAGAAAGAGTAAATCTGCAACAAAGGATTTTAAAGCCTAGATTTGTCACCTTGTGATTTCCCTATCTTTGGGCTACTGCGTTTTCAATAATTTTTTACGAACCAAAAATGTATTTCAATTGAACAATTAACTTGGCTCGCTCTTCCATACAGTTTGATTTCTGTGCTCAATTTCCGATTTTGATGAAATTTAAAACTAAGGCCTATAAAAAACCTTCATTGGTAGAACAAACTTCTCATCAAAATCGGCCCAAGGGGCCCAAACTAGGGGGGTTATTTTGGGAGCAAACATTCAAATTGTATCCCAAACTAATTTCCCTTGACGAAAAGTTATTATACATGGTTACAAGTAAAACACCGTTTTTCGTTTTGTTACTAAATTCAAAATGGCGACCAATATAGCAATTCTCGAATTTCTTAATTTTTATTTTTACGTTTTTTACGTTTCGCCCATATAATTTGGGCTTTTTCAAAAGCAAGTCTGAAACAACACCGTTTAAGGAAAAAAAATTTTAACTTCTACAAAAACTGTTTATGGCATACCCTGTATATTATTTGAAGTGAAAATCAGAAATCGTTTTCTGATTACAACTATACTACACACTCCACATTAATTTTTTTTTGAGTTATTACGCAAAAAACCTATTTTTTTTATTGGTGTCCTATTTTGGCCTTTTAAAGCACGCTCCAGCGTGTTTAAATCGCGCTTTAAAAAACGCGCGTGTTTTAAAGTTGCCATGGCATCAATTTGAAAAACGTAAATTCTCATTGGTTATTGATCTGACAAGAGTACTTTGTTACGTCAAATAAAATGACAGATTGCAAATTAATTTCCGTTTTTCTCATTTCCATGACAATGAAAGGTATACTGATTTCACATTAGGAATTCAACCATTTCACATTATTAGTTCTTATTTGCCCTTTAATACCAGATTTCAAAGTGAACCAATAAAAAAAATAGCGTAAAGTATTCGTAGATAACTGGTCTTTAAAGCACTTGCTCTATTTCAAGCACTCCGGCTGCGCCGTCGTGCTTGAGAACTCGCGCGTGTTTTAAAGACCTGTTTATCCACTCATACTTTAATATATTAATACGTCATTGTAATAAACGCGGGAATCTTTTGTGCCAGTTTACTGGTCATTTAATTTAGTATAAACAAGTTTTGTATTACTTTGATCTATTAATACAGGGTGCCCCAGTTAAAACTGACACATTTTGAACGTGATTATTGACTAAACGAAATGAAATAGAAATGTGCGGTTTTCACTAATGAGTTTGAAATTTCGAAAAGTTTTTTCTCAATCATATTAAAAAAAATTCCCAGTTATACAGGGCGAGGGAAAAAAATTGCCGACCTTCAACTAAAAATTACTTGACTTGTGTGAGTGCGTGCACTTCATTAGTTTCAATATCGCCAGTAGCTTTTCAATTTTGTTATCGACGAAATTCAATAAGAGATGCTACAAAATCCTTTTTTGAACTTACAAGTTAGATTTCAAAAGTGCATATACCAAGAAGGAGGCCATATTCGACAATTTCTATAAAATTCAGTTACCATATTATTTTCTTAATTATTATACCACGATGTTTAAATTAGCTATAACTACACATTTTTTAAAGGTTTTGGTAACTTCTACTTATTTACAAATGTACAATTGACAAGAAAATTAAAAATGCAGAAAATAAGTACTTTCAAAAATTGAAAAGCTGCTGGCGATATTGAAACTAATGAGAATGCACGAACTCACAAAAATTCGTGTATCTTCGTTATTTATAAAAATTAAACTACACGTGTTGACATTTTCAAAAGCTAAAGAACTCAGCTTTCGAACAGTGTAAAAATATACAGAGGGTGCTATAAGTCAAGTAATTTTTAGTTGAAGATAGGCAATTATTTTCCCTCGCCCTGTATAACTGGGAAATTTTTTTAATATGATTGGGAAAAAACTTTTCGAAATTGGAAACTAATTTGTGAAAACCGCACATTTCTATCTTATTTCGTTTAGTCAATAATCACGTTCAAAATGTGTCAGTTTCAACTGGGACACCCTGTATATTAATTTGAAAAATTCACTTTCTTCCCTTTCCATCAATTTTGAACTTTATCGTGAAGTTTTGGCCCTTTTCCATAATTAGCCATCTCCTTAGTCATTTTCTCCTCATTTTTTTTTGGCTGCTCGATCTTCATAACCTCTCTGTCTTCAATCTGTTTTTCCCAAGCGCTATCAAAAACTATGGCTAGCAGTGAATGATATTTGGATCGGAATTTTTTCATTGCAGAGTTTTCACATTTGTTCGATGGTAATTTTCCAAAATAAATACAATCAGATACTGAAAAAATTTGTGAAAACAAAAACAGATATATTTTCAGAATGTCCAACATTTTGGGGCTGTCTTTAGGGCTTTAAAGTTTTATTTTTAAATTGTCAATGGTGCTTTACTTGTTGATCCAAAGATCGAAAACTGTACAGGTCTCGATTAGGTCATGTACCTATTGAAGGATATCAAGGGTTAGGAGTGATTAAAGCAGGATTTAATCGACATCTAGGAAATCGTAGGCGGTAAAAAAATCCTCGGAAAAAAAATGCTGGAAAAAACCCCAGAAAAAAACCCTGTGGAAAAAAATCCTATGGAACAAAAATTCTGTGGAAAAAAACCTCGGAAAAAAAATCCCGTGGAAAAAAATCCTCCCACGTAAAATATCAACACAAGAGTGCTGTTTTTACTATAATAAAACCATATTTAGGCGACTTCTTTTAGAGGCCACTTGTACGCCTCTTAAAAATCGAAATTGATTAAACTATAAAAACTACGCAGGTATACCAATATTTGCACTGGCGAACGTAGTTTCTTCCAAGTTTTTTACACCTGTTGTAAATCACCCTGACACATTATAATATAATCTCGAATATTTCATTATGTGTTATTAACATAACATAAATTTACTTCTAATAGTTATTTATGTACCAAGGGCATTAAGTAAATGTTTATGCTCGCCGAGGGTGACTGGCTAGTAAGTCGTCCGAGGGTATAAAGATCAAGTAATGCACGTGTTGCGTATGTTTTATTTTTCACTTGAATAAAAATGAAAATTCAAAAAATTTAGAAAAAACAACAAAAAAATAAATTGCACAGAATGAATGGCAGTCTATGACGCGCCGTTGTTGTTGCGGGCATAAATTTTGTTCTCGGGCGTCATTGACTGTTTAATATATCTACCTACTTTGACTGATATAAACATGAAATAATTGACAAGTGAAAATAAAATTTTTTATAGCTACTATTATAGTTATCTTTCTATGATATTCATAGTTTATTCAATATAAATAAATAAATATAATAATAAGTATTGTAACGTAATATCAAATTTAAGAGGATTTTTTTCCTAGGATTTTTTTCCTAGACTCCTAGGAAATACACAGGTAATAAACGATGGAACGAGAAGCGGTTCGACTTAGAATGGAACGGATTGGAATTATTTAATTGGCGTCTACTGATCTAAAGGAAACGATCGTTACTTGGTCGAATTTCGAGAGTTCGTTTTTTAGCCAGAAAAAATACCACCAAGTGGTTAACCTTGCTTTTTTGGCCAAAAAGTGAAGAAATTTTTTATTGGAAAAAATGCAGAATATGTTATTTTACTTCATAAAAGATAGTTTAAAGTAGAAAAAGTGTACCAAGTTCACCTATAAGTGTCTCATTTGTACGATAATGGAGGAAAGGGCTCTGCGAAGGGACCCTCTATTTGGATCTTTAAAGAGCGATATCTCCCAAACGGTTCGACTTAGAATGGAACGGATTGGAATTATTTAATTGACGTCTAATGATCTAAAAGAAACGATCTTTACTTGGTCGAATTTCGAGAGTTCGTTTTTTACCCAGAAAAATTCAAAGGGGTTAACCTTGCTTTTTTGGCCAAAATTTGAAGAAATTTTTTATTGGAAAAAAGTGCAGAATATGTTAGTTTACTTCATAAAAGATAGTGTAAAGTAGAAAAAGTGTACCAAATCCACCTATAAGTGTCCCATTTGTACGATAATGCAGGAAAGGGCTCTGCGAAGGGACCCTCTATTTGGATGTTTAAAGAGCGATATCTCCGAAACAGTTCGACTTAGAATGGAACGGATTGGAATTATTTAATTGGAGTGTAATGATCTAAAAGAAAAAATAATTTTTTCTCGTCCTTGGCCCGAATGCAATCGATTTTATAGCAACGCTCTATTATCGAAATTCGGTTTTCGCCAATCGATTGAATTGGGGCCAAGAACGAAAATTCTGATATTACCTTTGATGACGTCACTTCCGGTATAAGCTAAAATGGCGCCACTCATTTTTTTTATAAGATAAAGTCGCAGATTTTTGGTACGAGGGAAGTCTCGTGGCTATACTTGTCAGAATTGTTTTTAACGTAACAGTCCCCACCCAATTGACCATCGGCGTCGTTGCTGTATAAATCCAAGACTCATACGAGAATTTTTGTAAAACATCATGAAATGACGTTCCTAGTGCTAAGAGGCTCTCTGCAAGCTTTTTGTATCAGTTGACGGGTGTCATTGTATCATTGTATCATTGTCTTTCCAGAACAAGAACCCCCGATCATCTTTTCCAAGATGCCTTTTCCTGCTTAGCGAGGAATTTCAAGACTTTTTTGAATAGTAATTTTTCACACATTCATTTAATTGTTCGCACTATGAATCGTTTAACAAGCAAGCTGCTCGTGCAATATTTTATATTCTCTCAACTTCCCCGTTTCGTGAGTATGAAAACGCACCCTCGTAAAGTAGAAATTTAAGGGAATCCTGGTTAACCTTCCATCTGGAAACTTGCAGTGCCACGATTAAAAAAAGTTTGAAAAGCACAGGCCCAAGTTCAATAACTCCCACATTTTCCGATTTTTCACTAACAATATCCTCCCACTTTCACTTAAGAAAGTTTGTTCGTTGGCAGCCCTTAAGATTTCATAAAAATATAGTTGGATTAATAAAAGAAGCCGTGAGATTACAAGACGAAAATGAGTTGAGTTAAGCACGAAATTATTTATTAAACTGTAAAACGTCCATCGTTCTCCACCACCATCCATCATACTATCGATCATGGAATGAATGATCCGAAATTAAAGCGCAAACTTTGAACTTTACGCAACTTAATTTAAAATGGATTTGGCAGCGAATGACAAACTTAATAAATCATAAGCTCTCAAAAACGCGTCGTTTAGGAAACTTTACTTAACGTAAAGTTCAGCTCTAAAATATTTAAAAAGGCTTTAATGAAACGTAAATTTAATTGCATACCGGAAAACTTTAGACGTGCAAAGGTTAGATAAATTGCTTTCAATTTCTATTAATTGCACTCTTGGGTGGAACTTATCGGTGTTTGTATCGGAAAATTACGGACATTTACAAGTCGTTCCGCCAAAATTTAAGGTAGAGAGAATTGCCAATAATCGAGTACAAATTTGCAAAAATTCACTCGTAAGGTAGGACGGGCCCGCTTTTGTTGTTTATTCTCAATATAATTCGTTAATAGTACAACCGAAAAACGATAATAATACAGCCTAATTTCGCCTTAATTTGTCACTTCATTATCTGGGTTTTCACATAAATTATGTAATTTACGTGGAGCTTTGTTAGTGTATTAATATATTGTAGCCATTTGTAAATATGTGGAGCGGAAATATTTCCACAAGACGTATAATGAACGTTAACTGATGGAAAGCACCGCTTGTGTTTTATAACAGTCGTATAATTGAACGTGATTGACGTTCATTTCGATTTTTATACGAATTTTGTTTGGAAATACTCACTCTAAGATCCTTGATTAATTTTCATGTTTTTCCATAATGTTGAAGAAAATTTGCTCATTTATAGTATTGTAGCCATTTGTTAATATATGGAGCGGAAATATTTCCACAAGACGTATAATGAACCTTAACTTATTGAAACCACCGCTTGTGTTTTATAACAGTCGTATAAGTGATTGAGGTTCATTTCGATTTTTATATGAATTTTGTTTGGAAATACTCACTCTAGGATCCTTGATTTGTTTTCATGTTTTTCCATAATGTTGGAGAAAATTTGCTCATTTATAGTATTGTAGCCATTTGTTAATATGTGGAGCGGAAATATTTCCACAAGACGTATAATGAACCTTAACTTATGGAAACCACCGCTTGTGTTTTATAACAGTCGTATAAGTGATTGAGGTTCATTTCGATTTTTATACGAATTTTGTTTGGAAATACTCACTCTAGGATCCTTGATTTATTTTCATGTTTTTCCATAATGTTGAAGAAAATTTGCTCATTTATAGTATTGTAGCCATTTGTTAATATGTGGAGCGGAAATATTTCCACAAGACGTATAATGAACCTTAACTTATGGAAACCACCGCTTGTGTTTTATAACAGTCGTATAAGTGATTGAGGTTCATTTCGATTTTTATACTAATTTTGTTTGGAAACACTCACTCTAGGATCCTTGATTTATTTTCATGTTTTTCCATAATGTTGGAGAAAATTTGCTCATTTATAGTATTGTAGCCATTTGTTAATATGTGGAGCGGAAATATTTCCACAAGACGTATAATGATTCTTAACTTATGGAAACCACCGCTTGTGTTTTATAACAGTCGTATAATTGAACGTGATTGAGGTTCATTTCGATTTTTATACGAATTTTGTTTGGAAATACTCACTCTAGGATCCTTGATTTATTTTCATGTTTTTCCATAATGTTGGAGAAAATTTGCTCATTTATAGTATTGTAGCCATTTGTTAATATGTGGGGCGGAAATATTTCCACAAGACGTATAATGAACCTTAACTGATGGAAACCACCGCTTGTGTTTTATAACAGTCGTATAATTATTGAACGTGATTCAGGTTCATTTCGATTTTTATATGAATTTTGTTTGGAAATACTCACTCTAGGATCCTTGATTTATTTTAATGTTTTTCCATAATGTTGGGGAAAATTTACTCATTTATTGCTCCCTCCCCCACTGTGGCGAACCCAATAACATCCCTTTCTATCTTTGCGGACGATTATACTAGCCGGAACCGTGGACATCTTTACTTACGATCAGATTTAGCGAAGATGACGCTTTGCCCATAGCCTTTATTGTGCTTAATATTCTTCTTTTTGTGGTGAATGTCTCCTTATAGATTGTACTGGAGTCTTATACAGGAGTTGGTGACTTGGTGACACACTCTGTACTTCATTAAGGCCCACGTTTCGGCTAGAAAGGTCTAGCCTTTATCGGGAGCATCTAAAGAATCAGTAATAATAATAACCCATTACCAATAAATTCCTCTACTCTAAAAAACTTTCTTCATTCCTGCCCCCTTCTCTGCACCCTTTCTCCTCCTCTCTAACGCTTCCTTCATTCACCCCACTCCTACTCCGTTCTCCTCCAGAATCTCCCACCCGCCTTCGTTTATCTCCTCACTTACCTTCATCATATGCCACAAACTTTCCCCCCCTTCGCTGCACAATCTACAAACCCTTTTCTCGTCTTCCCACCAATATCTATTTTCATTCTCCTCATTCCCGCACCTAAATCTCGCAACTACTTATTCTTTTTGCCTTCAATCACATATGCCCCAACAGGTTCTTGGCCTTGCCTTCTACCATAATGTTCCGATATCCCTCATTATACCTCCCCTCAGCTATCCTCGCTCTCCTTTCCTGGTCTTGCACATCCTTATCTCTTCTTACCAATTCTTCCACCATATCCCTTCCTTCTTCCCTTCTTCTTTCTACAATCTCCTCCCTCGCATAACCTACTCTCTCATAAAACATTTTCCTCTCCTCCCGTCCATACCTTATCCGTTTTTTCTTCATCTCTCTCATTCAGTCATTTACCATTACAATTTCGTTCCTCTTCCTGACCTCTTCTTCATACTAAACCGCTCTCTTTCCTGCCTGAACTCTATGTACTCTGGCGTCTTTGTATCTAACCCCAATGTCCATCTCCAGTATTTTTCCTGATCTTTCTTCGGCCGCCCATTCCAGCATCGCCTTTCCCTTACCAGTACATTTTCCCGTAGCCCATGCCATGACCCGTTAGGAACTGCGTAGCGAGGTACTCTACTTCCCGTGCCGCCTTATTGGACTCATCTAACGAGATCCGGACTCTTGCTCTAGTAGGTTCTCTGTCTTCATTCCTTCTGCCACTTCTGTAGTGTTGGCTACCAAGTGCTTCCGCTCTTGTATAAGAAACTCTGTGGGCACGCCCTACCCCGGATTTAACATCACATCGTACCGTATTGTTCACCGCGGCTGCCAGCGTCCCACACAGTTCAATATTATTCTCTGTAATTTTTCGGCCGTTTGAGTCACCCCCTGATATGCATTGGTGACGTATGGTATAAAACTCAAAGTAGAGTCTATAGTGACTCTCAGGCTCTATTCGATTTCGATTTTTATCCCGTTCACGTTTAGGGAAGCGTCTTCTTCCTGTTATAATCGCCGCTTTAGATTTAGCGCCTATATTTTTCATCCACTAACTGATCTTCTGGATTTAATGGTTTGCTCTTTGGATGGTCACTTCCAGAATTCCAGATGTCAAGGTCGTGTGCAATGGCCACTAGCTGGACCTAGACATTTCCATTCTGATAGTAAGCAGCACCATATGCCATGTTCAGCAAGCCCTACCAGCGATCCCTATGGAGCGCCTCCGTTCACATTCACTTTGTATCTGTTTCCACTCGGAAGCTTCACTTCCCCCTCCTCCCCGTGAGATACCTGCGTATCAGTCTCTTTGTGGTGTTCTCCTTTTGTTAATAGTCTGGCGCGTAGCGAATTAAAGCCCCCCCCCTCGATTTTCATCGTGCACTACTTAGATTCTTCATCTACCATAATGATGTCTTTTAGGACTTCCCTTGTTTATTTGCCATATTGTTGTGCTGGTATGCTCTCCCATCCTTAAAGCGATGGCCTTTTCAAACACTTACTCAAGGTATCTCATTAGGGTTATTGATCTAGCTGACTCCTTCTCCCTTTGGTCCCTTTGGCGGTTTTCCGTCTTGCTGGGTCTGCGTAATGGTAATGTTCCAAATACTTTCACGAGCGCTCTACTGAACAAATTGGGTACGAGTAGGGCTGTCTTTCTGGGACGAGGATTTTCCTTTTAGACGCGCAAGTGTATGAGTTAGGTACATCAAGTATGTCCCGATTCGTTTCTACTACCAGTTCCTTTTTGGAAAACTTCTTTGTCTTATACGCCGGTTCCTATACGTCAGCGTCGTGCTCTCTACACAACTTGCGCCACCCCTCTTTTTCCTTAGTTGTTGGAAGGTTTTCTGGCAGTCTTTCAGCTCCATCTTTCTTGTGTCTGTTCTTACCACTCTTCTCCTCGCTTCTTCGCATCGTGATCTAGCTCTAACCACCTGTACGTGCCCTTACCATTTCTGACGCTTCATTTGGGCACGTTCTGAATGTTTTTACTTATCTTTTGCCTACGCAACCCTTACATTTTTTTAAATTTTCTGTGCTCGAAAATTCTACTCATACTCTTCTTGTAGTAACGAGTGAAAACCTTTTCCTTATTTTTGAAATAAGAAAAATGCATAACCTTGTGAAACCTTGTTTTGTAAATGCTTTATAAGTGCATATCATCACATTAATGTTAATTAGCGACCTTTAACGATAAAAAACGTATACATGTTCAATTTTGAATATACCTAGGGTTTTGGAACTTGTACCACCCGAGAAAATTTAGCATCTATCAAGGTTTTTGTCCACTGAATTTTATTTGCACCACGTATGTTAGATTTAAATCCAATAGCAGCCACTGGTAACTGGAAAAAAGTCTAAAACATCACGCATTGATTCCCGTGACCGAAGCCCTTCTGCCCTATTTATTTTTTGTTTATTACGATACCTATTCGTTTGCGCACTTATCCAAATAATATTTTTTGTTGATACGTTTAAGTTCCCTTATGCTTTAGTATTTATTCGAATATCGAATTTGCGTTCTCCCAACTCGAAGGGTCATAATAATGTAAACACAATTAGTATATTTACATAGAATGTAAAGTGAAAATCGATAAAAGTTACCCCCTTTCGCCCAAACAAATAATTTTCCTTCATTAGCTTTAAGGTGGAGCTTTCTTTCTAACGAAACGGAAATGTTCAAAACTGAAATCCGGGGAGAAAAAAAAACGTACCGCGCGGTGTTTTTTATGTATTTAATATATAGAAAGCGAAAGTTATTCAAAGGTCGCTTTTCAGATAGGAAAAATATAGACTTTCAATTTCTTTTTTTCGGAACATGTTATTTGATTTCTATTTACTTTAAGGCTGTTATTGTTGAATTTATTATACGACATTTTTCTCTAGATTCGACTTCTCTTTATATTCAAATAAACTTCGTTCGAAAAGTTTTGTAAGAGGTGATTTTCTTTGAAACTTTTTAAATTATACTCTCGTAATTTGTACGAGTTATCCTTATCTCTTCTAATGAAATGTGAAGCTTTATTCTGATACGTACAATGTTGATTAATATATCGTATAAGTGCGCTATTATAAAATAAAGTTTGTTAACTGATTCAAGTCAAGTTCTAGTTGATGCTTCTACAAAGTTTTTATGGAGCTTCCTATCATATTTTTATAAAAGTTTTTAATTTTATACATTTTTCTTCAAGAGCCTTTATGAAGCTTTTTTTTCTCATGTACATTCCAGATTAAGCCCTTAACGGTCTTACACTCTTATACATTCACATTTATCGGAGAATCATTTCTTCCCCAATAAATCTTTGATATGTAACGTTCTTGTAATAAAGCTTTTATAAAGCTTTCTTAGTATCAAATTTAATGAAAGAGATTTTACTGAACCAGCTGTGTTTTCTTTCACTATTTTAGACAACGTTAGACAATATTGGTTGGTATTGTTAGTAACTCTTACTGTCGATAGACGATCGTTATCGTTAGGTTACAGGGTCCTGTCATTTACTTTCTCATGGAATTATTGCATTTTCCTGAAGTACCAGTTTCTTCAAATTGAAATGAAAGACCTTATACAGTTTACATATTTTATTTTCTTGCGATTTGCATAACGAAGCTTTGCAATAATTCGAATTTCTTAACTCGCTGCAGCAATAAAGCTTTTATAAAGTAGTTATAAAACAATCTGGTGCGGTATACTTTTTCCAGATGGTAACTTAACAAATCTTTTAATAACATAAGTGATACTTTATAAATGAACCCTTTACCTTGTTTGATGCTTCTGTCATTTTGTAATTTAATTTCAAGTTTTTTGCCATTTCTACAGCAAAGCTTTTGTTAAACAATTCTGGCGAGTTAGAGCTTTAACTGTTTTATGTTCGTTATTTAGTTAATTGTTTTTTTACATCCTGATTTTATAATGCAATAATTCGAATTTCTTAACTCGCTGCAGCAATAAAGCTTTTATAAAGTAGTTATAAAACAATCTGGTGCGGTATGCTTTTTCCAGATGGTAACTTAACAAATCTTTTAATAACATAAGTGATACTTTATAAATGAACCATTTACCTTGTTTGATGCTTCTGTCATTTTGTAATTTAATTTCAAGTTTTTTGCCATTTCTACAGCAAAGCTTTTGTTAAACAATTCTGGCGAGTTAGAGCTTTAACTGTTTTATGTTCGTTATTTAGTTAATTGTTCTTTTACATCCTGATTTTATAATGCAATAATTCGAATTTCTTAACTCGCTGCAGCAATAAAGCTTTTATAAAGTAGTTATAAAACAATCTGGTGCGGTATGCTTTTTCCAGATGGTAACTTAACAAATCTTTTAATAACATAAGTGATACTTTATAAATGAACCCTTTACCTTGTTTGATGCTTCTGTCATTTTGTAATTTAATTTCAAGTTTTTTGCCATTTCTACAGCAAAGCTTTTGTTAAACAATTCTGGCGAGTTAGAGCTTTAACTGTTTTATGTTCGTTATTTAGTTAATTGTTTTTTTTACATCCTGATTTTATAATGCAATAATTCGAATTTCTTAACTCGCTGCAGCAATAAAGCTTTTATAAAGTAGTTATAAAACAATCTGGTGCGGTATGCTTTTTCCAGATGGTAACTTAACAAATCTTTTAATAACATAAGTGATACTTTATAAATGAACCATTTACCTTGTTTGATGCTTCTGTCATTTTGTAATTTAATTTCAAGTTTTTTGCCATTTCTACAGCAAAGCTTTTGTTAAACAATTCTGGCGAGTTAGAGCTTTAACTGTTTTATGTTCGTTATTTAGTTAATTGTTCTTTTACATCCTGATTTTATAATGCAATAATTCGAATTTCTTAACTCGCTGCAGCAATAAAGCTTTTATAAAGTAGTTATAAAACAATCTGGTGCGGTATACTTTTTCCAGATGGTAACTTAACAAATCTTCTAATAACATAAGTGATACTTTATAAATGAACCCTTTACCTTGTTTGATGCTTCTGTCATTTTATAATTTAATTTCAAGTTTTTTGCCATTTCTACAGCAAAGCTTTTGTTAAACAATTCTGGCGAGTTAGAGCTTTAACTGTTTTATGTTCGTTATTTAGTTAATTGTTTTTTTACATCCTGATTTTATAAGTAACACAACCATTATAAAACCATTGTAAAATGCTCCCTTTTTTCTGGAGCTTTTATCGTTGTCTCCTTTTTTTCCATTAACAGACATTTTTTAATAGTTATTTATATTTATTTATTTATTTATTTATTTATTTATGTTTATTAGCTTTTGTTAAACAATTCTGGCGAGTTAGAGCTTTAATTGTTTTATGTTCGTTATTCTGTTAATTGTTTTTTTACATCCTGATTTTATAAGTAACACAACCATTATAAAAAGATATCTTTGTCACAATCTGTATCATACAGAGTGTCTAACTTTCCTAAATGCGCCTTAGGTTAGTTGAAATTTTTGTATTTTTTTTTGAAGGCGATTAAGCTCTATAATAATGTTTTATTTTTTGGCGGCCATTTAAGGTTTTTAAAGTTATATAATATGGAAATCACTTATCCCGATGTGGAGAACCTTTTGTTTTGTGACGCACTGTATATTATTTTTTATTATAGTGACCGAAGCTACCAGTACAGCTTTAATATGGTTTTATTGATCATTTTCGTTTGTGAGCTAATTTAACAGATGTGTGTATAACACAAAGTTTGGAAATGGCGACAATATGATATTGGTATTTTACTGCTATATTCGGCCTTCACTCCATTTAATAATTGTCCGATATTTAATTACGCTCTCCAATACAGCTATTATAAAACACTTTTCGTGAATGAAACCATGACGGTTCCAGCGTCACCTTCCGATTTTTTTGTGTATTTGCTATCAATCTCACATTTACCCTGGTCAAATTCTCTCACCTTCAGCTTCATAGCAATGTTCGCTATCTTCTAGTTTCACTTGTGGTATCTATCGAACACCGCACTTTACGTAACCGTAACCTATTGTGCTGTATGATAAAATCCAATCGTGGAGCTATTTAACGCGATCTCCTTCCGCTGTTTTTGCATACATAATATAGCCCTTATAAAATATCCCGTAAAATTTTACAGTGATTACCTGTGCAGCATATAGTTTACTCAACACATCCTAAAGCTGAGTGAGACTTTAGTAAGCCATTCTGCGAAAATTCAACCGCCATTGCATATGTCAGTTTTAAGTCTTAATACAGCTTCTATAAAGCATGTCCAAGGATGTCAGTTAGTTACACAATCAATAATAAATGAATGGTTTATATTTTTAGAAAATAATTAAATGATTAAAAGCAATATAAACATGGCCGACCAAAATTTAAACTTTCCCTCCAAAACAAACCAACCCAAAAATGACACAAGCTCGTGATCGTCTAACAGGCCCTCTATCGTGTAAAAGTACGAATACACTGGTCGTGAACTAAACGGGAAGGAGAAACAAAACCACCATTAACTGTACCAAAATAATTCATTTATTGACAGTTATGCGACGATTAGGAGGAGAAAAAGTGCGAACACTAAAAAAACTCCTCCTTTAACATAATTACATACATGACATTAATTCAATTATAGCAACAAGACTGTTAAATAATATCAAGACAAAACATTTACAATTTCATTGTTGATACGCTTCAATCAGATTTAAATACTTTATGCAGCAATGGTTTATATGGCACAATAAATAATCAAATTCAGTTATAGGTATAAGTAATACAAAACAAAAACAATGTACACTCGGTACTCAAGGCCCCAAACTGAACTACCCACTACTTATACTCCCCCCCTGGTTCATCAACTACCACATTCACAAGACATATAAAAGCACATATAAATGGTTAGTTATTCGGACCCCTCCGAAAGGTACCGACTGACCTGGTTGCGACCTTAATCGGCTAAAGTTGCATTTCGAGAAGAATGCTGCTAGCTTTTGTTAATACAGCCCAGCATCCAACTCTACACGAGAGGAAAAAAACGTCGTTAGTTACATCCATCAAGGCTCTTACATACATGAGGGAGTACATTTGCAACTAAATTTAAGCTTCCAACAAGTGTGTGGCTCTTATTGAGAAACGAATGTACACATGATAAGACAGAGAAAATTAAATTAAATTAAACAATCGAACCAAATAAAATGCATTGCATATTAAAATAAAGGAGTCAAGAGTTTAAAAAGATAAAATGTGCACAAGTTACAAAAGGGTTGAACTTCAGGTAAAAATACACAAAGGACACAGTTGGTCATGGTTTCGAGTACAATAGAGCCATCTTTCTCTCTTTATCCACTAATATTTAATACATAATATGTTCAATTTGAACTCATTTGGAATGTCCCCCAATTAATCACATAAAACACAAATAAATAGCAGAAGAAATATCATAATAAATTCATAATAATGATCCAAGGCAGATCAGACGTGGGTATTCCCCATTTTCGACTGTCTCTTTTTAAAGGTTTTGATGTTTCATATTTTTACTAACTACACACATTAGATTAAATGTCGGAAATGCCATGAGTTCAAACACATACCTAATATGAAAACAAATGGATATTACATAAGATAGATCTACTATTCTACATGCGGCAACAACATATTAAACGTATTAATCAAAAAGATATCACCTGCAGAAAGCACTAAAATGGAGTCACCAAATTAAAACAAATGCAAACGATGTTTACTACTTCACGGTTTGAAATCAGATGATGCTGAAAGTTAAGGTTAAAAACGCCTTCCACAAAAATCCTCCGCAAGGTGGAACTAGAGTAAAACAAAAGTATCGACGTTGCCACTACTTTTCAGCTTCTTGTACATGTCAGATTTCTAAAATATAGGTAACCCAACTGTGGATACTACAAATAGCTGAATGCTTTCTTTAATACAACTGCTATAAAATGTCCCGTTCCTGAATGTCTGCAATCTCCTTCTTCCTAACCGAAAGCAGCACTTTGATTAATGAATAAAACGTTTTTTAATTACATGTTGTTTTAAGTCTAACAACGCAATTTTTATAAGATATAGCCTGTACTCTTATATCACAACGCGAATAGTACACACATGAAGCTTTTATAAAGCAGATAGTCCTCAAAAAGTAAACTTGTTAAAATTATCAGGACCTTTTTAATACGATGCGCCAGAAGTAGATAAGCAATGGCACTTCTGACTCAAAAAGTCACTAGATTCTAGTAACTTTTCTGGGGTTGCCAGGACTGGTTACTAGAAAGTCACTAGATTTTCAAGGCCACGCCCCTGGTTTGCAACAGGTATTGAACAGTTAAAAAACAGGGGCGTATCCTTGAAAATCTAGTGACTTTTCTAGTAACCAGTCCTGCCAACCTCAGAAAAGTTACTAGAATCTAGTGACTTTTGAGTCAGAAGTGCCATTGCTTTTCTACTGTCAGAAAAAGACCTTGGTATTCTGTGTTTGTGTTCTTTTTGAAAAAGATGAAAATTTCAAAAACTTTTCATAGTTCTGTATTCTTTTTGAACTTGGCGTAAGCTTCTAAAATAACTTGGTTATTTAAAATGTTACACAAACACAATTTAAAAATGGTCACAGAACAGTTTCTTTCGGTGTATAGAATACAATCCTCTGTTTTTTGTGATTTTCCTATATTGTGGATTGTGGAAATTGCAATAACGGAAAAATTATGTAAATGCACTGACTCGCCGTACTATTTGTATCCATATTACATTGCACTTATTTAAAAGCTGTCGTTTTAGTTCCTCACCTATAAAGCTTTTATGGGACATTTATGCCATATAAAAATGGATTAAAGTCAGGATCTTAATGCAATAAAACTATTATTAGAAAATCCTGTTTTTCCGCCTTATTTCAGAGGAGAGAGCTTTAATAAGGGTAATTTTCGTTTGGTGGACGTGTCGATAAGTGGAAAGCTTGCTTACAGCATATTTATGCCGGCTTGGTAAAGAAAAGCTTTTATAAAACAATCCGGCGAATCAGATCTTCTTTATGGTAGTTTTCTTCAATATTTGCGTCGGATCCAGTGGTGTGAGGGGTGACATTATCATCATCAGTGTAATGCTCTCAATGGGCGAACATCACCACGAAACAAAATATTTCAGAACTTTTCCATTCCCATTGTCCTAGCAACTGTTTGGTTGTGTTAGTGTGTATTGTAGTGAACCAGAAGGATATCTTTTGCAAGACTTGTTTCAAACACTGCAGTAAGAGCTTACCGTCCCTGTTTCGTCCACAAGGATGAAACCATCATGTCATCAAGTAGGTATCACTTTCCCAAAGCGGATTTGAATGTTTTCCTCGTAGATCACTCCATCTACGCCCGATTATAAAGTACGAGCGAGGAAGAACGACACGATTTATATTTCTAATAGCACAACCACTATACAGCTTTTATAGAGCAGTGCGGCTTTTTTTTGGGATTCAATTTAATTTTTGACCCTCTTTAAATATCGACGTTTTGATATCAATTTATATGAAAATAAATCTAATTTTAAACGTGATGCTAATCCCAATTTCTGATTAAATACTGTATTCGATTACATGTCGAAATTTGTACGATAATTGATTACATTTGCGGATTAGTATGTAAAGTACGTTTCCAGGTATATAAAAAATGTCATTCAAATGTCAAGAGGTTTGTTTTTCATGTTTAAAATGTAGGTTTATTATACGGTTGGAAACGTGAGCTAATTTTATTCCTGTTACTTAGTACAAACCTAGTTATCAATAATACTGTTTAATGAGCGAGTTGTCATGTAAAATATTCTGCATGCATACGTCGCGTCGTTTTGTGTTTCAATCGTGTTTTTGTGCTCTTCACAAATTATCGTACAAGTTTCTCGCATTATATCGATTTACACGGGGCTGACGTTAAAATGTACAATGGTGGGAACTTTCACCACCCTAACATTGTGCACTAATGTCGCGTGGTAACTTTTAATGGATTAACAACTAATAAATTATGAACCAATGATTATAATAAATTAATGTAAAGAATGAGAGCAGTGTCGAGTTGTCGACCCAAAAGACGCAAAAGCCGACAGGGTTGAATGCTTAAATTTTAATGTAAAACCACAGATGTTGGTAAAACTAAGATTTGTTCACAGCAAGAACTGATTAAAGGAACAAAACCACTTTGAGCACTTACTATAAAACAAATTAAAAAAAAGAGACTCTGTCAGGTGATATTTCCTCGGAGAGAAATTAAAGCATTTGCCAATTCGCCTAACGAGCTTTGCTGAGAAAGGTAGAAATACCCAACATGTGTACTTTTTCTGTCTTATTTCGTGTCGCTTAAATCACATCACCATTAATAAATGCGAACAACGTTGAGCTCATTACTCCCACCCTGTCTCTTATAGTCCATCCCTTATCTCAAACAACTCTGATCTTTCCTTACATAATTTTTGTTATTTTTATATAGACTTCTTTATCGCTCTTCTCAATTTTACACTGCCCCCCCCCCCACCCCACTTCTCAAACTTTCCCATACGTCTTTTTCTGTAACTCTGTCAAATGGTGGCCGTACATGGTGTAGTGGATGTACCGTTGTTATACCAATCAATTACACATGGCGGTCTCGGGTTCGAATCCCGACCGGTTCCTGATAAAAATACCTCTAGACATGGATGTTTGTAAGTGTATAGGGCCAATGTTGCCCTCAACTGGAGCGGAAATTTAAAAAAAATTCAGGAATGCTATGTAAATATTGATACGTGACTTCCAGGCCTTATTCAAGGTTTGTGTTTGTATTTTTTCCTTTTGTTTCCTAGATTTCTCATCATCTCTCCAGTTATCATATCATGCCCTGCCGATTTACCTCTCTTTGTCACTTTTTTAATGCTTCCTCTACTTTTTTTATTTGTATATTATCTATTCTTTCTTCATCTATTATTTCACTTACTTTGTTTGTGTTATACGGCCCTTATCTTCTGTTAATATTCTGCTATCCTTTGTTTTCACTTGATTTAAGTTGTGTTGTTTATTCTTCCTTAGACTATGTAATACTTTATAGAACAATTTTTGATTACCAGCACACATACAGGGTGTTCCCTTTGAAAAAGTTGAGAAAAGTCGTTTCGAATTGTCTAAAAATTGTAAATTGGATTTATTTATTTAGAGGTAGTAATCAAAATTAAATTTTTTTTGTTAAGAATTATTTTATTGGGGCTAAACTATTGGTTTAAAAGCCGTAATATTTTAGGAATGAATTAAGAGGTCCAAGGAGGTTCTCAATATGTAAAATAATACAGAGGGTTCCATTAAAAAAAATTGTCACAGGTTATTGAGCACCCTGTATAGGTATGTCAAAATATTTTCCTGAAAGGCGCCCTTAACAATAATTAACAACTGCGTTTGAATGAGACTTCTAACTTTTTGGTGTCGGTACTATAGAAGCCCGACGCACTGTTGAAGGACTCTGTATACCTTAATCACTGTTGCCTGTGCCTGAATTGAAAGAACGTATAAATAACCTGTGGGTTGTCTAATGTAAACGCACTTGGGCATTGCAGGTCACATAGCCAGCCAGTAATTAATGTTAAATGCCGTGACACAGTTAGAAAGGTCAACGTTTCGCTCCGGGATGGTTTTATCTTACCGACTCTGGCGGCAGTGGGAGCCTTCGCTGTAACAGTAAAGTAGTACTGAATACATAAAGACACATCCACACATCTAATGTGTGCTAGTAAAAAATGAAAAGATTTAAGCGAAGTGGATCCTCTTCTCAACCTAAGACACAGATCAATGTGTAGAATTGATTATCGTTAGCTTAATATCGCTCTACGCTACATAAATAAAACAGTGGCACGCTGTACATAACCGATAGCATAACCTATAAAAGAGAAATAAAAGTTAACACAAGTTGCACAATTCAAAATTGCTTTGAAAAAACGAGAATACAAATCGTTTCTATGATAGTGCCACCTATGGACAAATCCACCAAGTTTTCATATTCTGCTATTATTTATTTATTATATTTTTAAACAATTTAGTGACTTGCGGTCATTATGTTATAGCTTTTCTTAGTGGTCAGGTAATACTCTCATATAGGGGAGAAGTTGAAACGGCTTGGTGTATGACCCCGGATTCTAAATAATTACTCACATTTTCGAAACGGCCTTCTGAGCCCTACTTTCTCGCATTCTTCTTTGTTTTCTAAAATAATCCGATTTTTTTACTTCGAATTTACAATAATCTTCTTCGTCTCGAAATCGTGCTTTATAAAGACTGTATTGAAGAAAAGCAAAATGCTTTGATATTTAGGACTTCCGTGTGCAAGGAATTTGAAATTATTTCATCAAAGAATTAGCAATTACAGAAGACCACAAAACTTTTTTAATAGTACAAACTAATTTGAATAAAATGTTTTTGGTTTTTATGGGTTTTATAAGAGTTTTATTAACTAATTAGCCGAATATCAAGAGATTTTCAGTGTTACCTCGAACCTGTCGAATGTATTAATTATAGAAGAGCACTATTTCTAAACAAATAGTTGTATCATAACTGTCTACAAGAACTTGTACTAGATCTTTCGATTTTAAAATAATCTGCATATGTGGTGCTATTCCATTATTGGCAAATATTTAGCACATATTCTCAGTGCATAGCAGAGCATAGCACGTTTTTTTATTCCAATCGACAGATGGTAGCACACCAGTAGCACAATGTAGCACAATAGCATAAATTTGTTTACGACTAACTTGTGATTACACCTTGACAGTTAATGAGCTGATTCGTCGTCCTTTTAGGTGAAGTGTAAGATTAGTCAGTTTCCATGTACTTGGACCAATCGTTGGAGGGTTATTACGGATTAAATTCAGTGGTTTTCGTAACAAATTGTCACGACAACAGTGTCGTGTAAGCGATTGTTCTAATTAACGTCGCGTGTACCGTACAAAGATTCGATTTGTCGCCTGAGAAATGAAGTTCATTCATTTTGAAAGCATTCTCGTTTTGTAAAACTAAAGTTATAAAGGAGTCTCGCTTGTTTTATTTTAAACGTAGGTACATCATATAATCACAATGCATAAAAATCCGTCTAAAGCTCTCAGCAGAATACTTTAGATGGTTTTTAATATCGTAGTTGAGTTGAGGAGCATCCTAGAAAACGACAATTTACCGTGCTGAAAGAGCTTTCTCGTTCACTGAAACAAACACGTTCCCTGAGATGATACTTGAAGTTTATATATATTATACGGGGTCAACGTAAGTATAAAAAGTATCATTATTAGAGCAGCGAACGTATTTTTCTAGTGCGTTGTTTGTTGCTTTTAACGGCATTAATTCCCAAGTGAAACATTTGTATAAAATTGTTTGCGTATTTATAGTTCAAATTTTAATTAAGTTTAATGGAAGTTCGTGACCACTTTGGAATAACAATAAGCGAAATATTTTGAGCGAAATCCTCTTTCAACCCGTAACAATTTCGTCCTTTAAACGAAACGGGAAGGATAAATTATTAAGTTTAGTAGCCTCGTCACACTTTGTTTTTTAGACAACTTATTAATTTATGACCAAGTGTTCCCGTGGGAAACGTAAACTTAATATCGTCTTACAAGTAAATGATAATCAATTGCTTTTAAATTAACTTTACGAACTTTTGCTCTGAATTGCGTGCCGACTATCGCAGAAATTAGCACGTAACACATAATTCTTGTACTATTCGGCTAAACGCGTTATAACATGATTAGTTGTCGGCAGACTCGTAGACAGCCCCATTGTTTCATCCTGTAGAAGCTTAGAAAATACTCACCGCCGGAATACCAATTGTATACTTCTTTAATGTTGAGTTTACAACCTAAATTCAATTGTAAATCTTACATTTCTATCAATCATTAATGTTCGTAGAACAAGGGAATACTTACGTCTCGTGGCACATAACATACTATTCTACATACCTACCTAATCATTTTACTTTCCAGGCGCATATAACATACGTAGCCATGATCAAAGTTTACAAACCTTCCATTTTCAATTATGGTAGCACATAACACGTAATTTTTTTAATGTTCTATTTCAACTACTTCGTATAGATAATAATGAACCTTGTAACAAAAGCGTTGGTATCACCGGAATGCATATCACAGTAACTCGAACAATTTCCATTTTTATGTGCACACTTTCATGTTCTAATATGGTCAAGTCAGAACTTAACGTAGAAAAAAACGAACAAAATTGCATTTTACACGTGTAGAAATTTAAAACCTTTACAATTTTTAAGGAACTCATATTTAGAGATTCGGTTTTAATAACGGCTATTCCATTTTTTAACAGATAACGGCACATAAAAGTGTTTCAAGCTCATATTCGCATATTATGAGATGTAATGCGAATTTGAGTACACTTAACACATAATAAATATGCAGTTCCTTTAAATTATGGTAGCACATAACACGTAATTTTTGTAATGCCCCATTTGAACTACTTTGTATAGTTGATAATGAACCTTGAAACAATAGCATTGGTATCGCGGGAATGCATATCACAGTAACTCGAACAATTTCCATTTTTATGTGCACACTTTCCTTTTCTAATATGGTCAAGTCAGAATTTAACGTAGAGAAAAAAACGAGCAAAATTGCGATTTACACGCGTAGAAATTTAAAACCTTTACAATGTTTAAGGAACTCATATTTAGAGATTCGGTTTTAATAACGGCTATTCCATTTTTTAAGAGATAACGGCACATAAAAGTGTTTCAAGCTCATATTCGTATCTTATGAGTAATGAGAATTTGAGTACACTTAACACTTAATAAATATGCAGTTCCTTTAAATTATGGTACCACATAACACGTAATTTTTGTAATGTCCCATTTGAACTACTTGGTATAGATAATAATGAACCTTGAAACAATAGCATTGGTAGCACGGGAATGCATATCACAGTAACTTGAACAATTTCCATTTTTATGTGCACACTTTCATTTTCTAATATGGTTAAGACAGAATTTAACGTAGAGAAAATACGAGCAAAATTGCGCTTTACGCGCGTAGAAATTTAAAACCTTTACAATTTTTAAGGATTCGGTTTTAATAACGGCTATTCCATTTTTTAACAGATAACGGCACATAAAAGTGTTTCAAGCTCATATTCGCATTTTATGAGATGTAATGCGAATTTGAGTACACTTAACACATAATAAATATGCAGCTCCTTTAAATTATGGTAGCACATAACACGTAATTTGTGTAATGTCCCGTTTGAACTACTTTGTATATGAACCTTGAAACAAAAGCATTGGTATCACGGGAATGCATATCACAGTAACTCGAACAATTTCCATTTTTATGTGCACCCTTTCATGTTCTAATATGGTCAAGTCAGAACTTAACGTAGAGAAAATACGAGTAAAATTTCGTTTTACACGCGTAGAAATTTAAAACCTTTACAATTTTTAAGGAACTCATATTCTGAGATTCGGTTTTAATAACGGCTATTCCATTTTTTAACACATAAAAGTGTTTTAAGCTCATATTCGCATTTTATGAGATGTAATGCGATTTTGAGTACACTTAATACTTAATAAATATGCAGTTCCTTTAAATTATGGTACCACATAACACGTAATTTTTGTAATGTCCCATTTGAACTACTTGGTATAGATAATAATGAACCTTGAAACAAAAGCATTGGTATCACGGGAATACTTATCACAGTAACTCGAACAATTTCCATTTTTATGTGCACACTTTCATGTTCTAATATGGTCAAGTCAGAACTTAACGTAGAGAAAAAACGAGCAAAATTTCGTTTTACACGCGTAGAAATTTAAAACTTACAATTTTTAAGGAGCTCATATTCAGAGATTCGGTTTTAATAACGGCTATTCCATTTTTTAAGAGATAACGGCACATAAAAGTGTTTCAAGCTCATATTCGCATCTTGTGAGATGTAATGCGAATTTGAGTACACTTAATAAATATGCAGTTCCTTTAAATAATGGTACCACATAACACGTAATTTTTGTAATGTCCCATTTGAACTACTTTGTATAGATAATAATGAACCTTGAAACAGTAGCATTGGTATCACGGGAATGCATATCACAGTAACTCGAACAATTTCCATTTTTATGTGCACACTTTCATGTTCTAATATGGTCAAGTCAGAACTTAACGTAGAGAAAAAACGAGCAAAATTGCGCTTTACACGCGTAGAAATTTAAAACCTTTACAATTTTTAAGGAACTCATATTCAGAGATTCGGTTTTAATAACGGCTATTCCATTTTTTAACAGATAACGGCACATAAAAGTGTTTTAAGCTCATATTCGCATTTTATGAGATGTAATACGAATTTGAGTACACTTAACACATAATAAATGTGCAGTTCCTTTAAATTATGGTAGCACATAACACGTAATTTTTGTAATGTCCCATTTAAACTACTTTGTATAGATAATAATGAACCTTGAAACAAAAGCATTGGTATCACTGGAATGCATATCACAGTAACTCGAACAATTTCCATTTTTATGTGCACACTTTCATGTTCTAATATGGTCAAGTCAGAACTTAACGTAGAGAAAAAACGAGCAAAATTGCGTTTTACACGCGTAGAAATTTAAAACCTTTATAATTTTTAAAGAACTTATATTCAGAGATTAGGTTTTAATAACGGCTATTCCATTTTTTAAGAGATAACGCCACATAAAAGTGTTTCAAGCTCATAATCGCATTTTATGAGATGTAATGCGAATTTGAGTACACTTAACACATAATAAATATGCAGTTCCTTTAAATTATGGTAGCACATAACACGTAATTTTTGTAATGCCCCATTTGAACTACTTTGTATAGATGATAATGAACCTTGAAACAATAGCATTGGTATCGCGGGAATGCATATCACAGTAACTCGAACAATTTCCATTTTTATGTGCACACTTTCCTTTTCTAATATGGTCAAGTCAGAATTTAACGTAGAGAAAAAAACGAGCAAAATTGCGATTTACACGCGTAGAAATTTAAAACCTTTACAATGTTTAAGGATTCGGTTTTAATAACGGCTATTCCATTTTTTAACAGATAACGGCACATAAAAGTGTTTCAAGCTCATATTCGCATTTTATGAGATGTAATGCCAATTTGAGTACACTTAACACATAATAAATATGCAGCTCCTTTAAATTATGGTAGCACATATCACGTAATTTGTGTAATGTCCCGTTTGAACTACTTTGTATATGAACCTTGAAACAAAAGCATTGGTATCACGGGAATGCATATCACAGTAACTCGAACAATTTCCATTTTTATGTGCACCCTTTCATGTTCTAATATGGTCAAGTCAGAACTTAACGTAGAGAAAAACGAGCAAAATTTCGTTTTACACGCGTAGAAATTTAAAACCTTTACAATTTTTAAGGAACTCATATTCTGAGATTGGGTTTTAATAACGGCTATTCCATTTTTTAACAGATAACGGCACATAAAAGTGTTTTAAGCTCATATTCGCATTTTATGAGATGTAATGCGATTTTGAGTACACTTAATACTTAATAAATATGCGGTTCCTTTAAATTATGGTACCACTTAACACGTAATTTTTGTAATGTCCGATTTAAACTACTTTGTATAGATAATAATGAACCTTGAAACAAAAGCATTGGTATCACGGGAATACTTATCACAGTAACTCGAACAATTTCCATTTTTATGTGCACACTTTCATGTTCTAATATGGTCAAGTCAGAACTTAACGTAGAGAAAAAACGAGCAAAATTTCGTTTTACACGCGTAGAAATTTAAAACTTTTACAATTTTTAAGGAACTCATATTCAGAGATTCGGTTTTAATAACGGCTATTCCATTTTTTAAGAGATAACGGCACATAAAAGTGTTTCAAGCTCATATTCGCATTTTATGAGATGTAATACGAATTTGAGTACACTTAACACATAATAAATGTGCAGTTCCTTTAAATTATGGTAGCACATAACACGTAATTTTTGTAATGTCCCATTTAAACTACTTTGTATAGATAATAATGAACCTTGAAACAAAAGCATTGGTATCACTGGAATGCATATCACAGTAACTCGAACAATTTCCATTTTTATGTGCACACTTTCATGTTCTAATATGGTCAAGTCAGAACTTAACGTAGAGAAAAAACGAGCAAAATTGCGTTTTACACGCGTAGAAATTTAAAACCTTTATAATTTTTAAAGAACTTATATTCAGAGATTAGGTTTTAATAACGGCTATTCCATTTTTTAAGAGATAACGCCACATAAAAGTGTTTCAAGCTCATAATCGCATTTTATGAGATGTAATGCGAATTTGAGTACACTTAACACATAATAAATATGCAGTTCCTTTAAATTATGGTAGCACATAACACGTAATTTTTGTAATGCCCCATTTGAACTACTTTGTATAGATGATAATGAACCTTGAAACAATAGCATTGGTATCGCGGGAATGCATATCACAGTAACTCGAACAATTTCCATTTTTATGTGCACACTTTCCTTTTCTAATATGGTCAAGTCAGAATTTAACGTAGAGAAAAAAACGAGCAAAATTGCGATTTACACGCGTAGAAATTTAAAACCTTTACAATGTTTAAGGATTCGGTTTTAATAACGGCTATTCCATTTTTTAACAGATAACGGCGCCATAAAAGTGTTTCAAGCTCATATTCGCATTTTATGAGATGTAATGCCAATTTGAGTACACTTAACACATAATAAATATGCAGCTCCTTTAAATTATGGTAGCACATATCACGTAATTTGTGTAATGTCCCGTTTGAACTACTTTGTATATGAACCTTGAAACAAAAGCATTGGTATCACGGGAATGCATATCACAGTAACTCGAACAATTTCCATTTTTATGTGCACCCTTTCATGTTCTAATATGGTCAAGTCAGAACTTAACGTAGAGAAAAACGAGCAAAATTTCGTTTTACACGCGTAGAAATTTAAAACCTTTACAATTTTTAAGGAACTCATATTCTGAGATTGGGTTTTAATAACGGCTATTCCATTTTTTAACAGATAACGGCACATAAAAGTGTTTTAAGCTCATATTCGCATTTTATGAGATGTAATGCGATTTTGAGTACACTTAATACTTAATAAATATGCGGTTCCTTTAAATTATGGTACCACTTAACACGTAATTTTTGTAATGTCCCATTTAAACTACTTTGTATAGATAATAATGAACCTTGAAACAAAAGCATTGGTATCACGGGAATACTTATCACAGTAACTCGAACAATTTCCATTTTTATGTGCACACTTTCATGTTCTAATATGGTCAAGTCAGAACTTAACGTAGAGAAAAAACGAGCAAAATTTCGTTTTACACGCGTAGAAATTTAAAACTTTTACAATTTTTAAGGAACTCATATTCAGAGATTCGGTTTTAATAACGGCTATTCCATTTTTTAAGAGATAACGGCACATAAAAGTGTTTCAAGCTCATATTCGCATCTTGTGAGATGTAATGCGAATTTGAGTACACTTAATAAATATGCAGTTCCTTTAAATTATGGTACCCATTTGAACTACTTTGTATAGATAATAATGAACCTTGAAACAAAAGCATTGGTATCACGGGAATGCATATCACAGTAACTCGAACAATTTCCATTTTTATGTGCACACTTTCATTTTCTAATATGGTTAAGACAGAATTTAACGTAGTGAAAAAACGAGCAAAATTGCGCTTTACGCGCGTAGAAATTTAAAACTGTTACAATTTTTAAGGAACTCATATTCAGAGATTCGGTTTTAATAACGGCTATTCCATTTTTAACAGATAATGGCACATAAAAGTGTTTCAAGCTCATATTCGCATTTTATGAGATGTAATGCGAATTTGAGTACACTTAACACATAATAAATAGGTATGCAGTTCCTTTAAATTATGGTAGCACATAACACGTAATTTTGTAATGTCCCGTTTGAACTAATTTGTATATGAACCTTGAAAAAAAAGCATTGGTATCACGGGAATGCATATCACAGTAACTCGAACAATTTCCATTTTTATGTGCACACTTTCATTTTCTAATATTGTCAAGTTAGAATTTAACGTAGAGAAAAAACGAGCAAAAAAGTAGAAATTTAAAACCTTTACAATGTTTAAGGAACTCATATTCAGAGATTCGGTTTTAATAAGGGCCATTCAATTCTTGTAACACATAACGGCACATAAAAGCGTTTCAAGCTCACAGTCGAATTTTATGAGATGTAATGCGAATTTGAGTACAATTAACACTTAATAAATATGCAGTTCATTGAGATTTTATCAATGATCCCTCACGTTCAATCTATTGCGCTTATTTTTCATTGCATTATATTGTACTTGTATTTGATGAAGCACATAAATTACATTTTCTCTTGCTGATGTAGTAGACTCAGCGCGAGTTTTATTTAACCCCGCAGAACTGCAGAACTAGAAGTAACCAGTATTGTTGTTGTTGCAGCAACGTATGTTCGCGTATTTTTATTTTTTTAATATTATTTGAAAATTTAATAAATACATAATAGGAACATAAAAAAACCTGGCACGTTTGAAAATTTATCAATTTTATTCGCACATTTTTGGCACGCGTTTATAAAAAGGTTCGCCACCCCTGCAGTAGTACATGCTTTTTAGTATATTATGTTTTGGGGGGGTCAGAAAGTTCTATTCAATTTTTTTCCGTGTTTTATCACATAAAACATAAAATTTTACAGAACATCTACGTCAATTTTGTTTGTTACACGACGACGAGTTGGTCTTTGATTACGAAGATTTTATGTGCGCTTCCCACAAGTTGCGCATACGTCTTATGAGGACCAAGAGATATTAATGTACGTATTTCATTGAGAACGATTTTCGGTAGCTACTTTATTTCTCTAATCTACATTTTCTAAAACAAATTGAATTCAATTGCCACATGACAATAGAAAAAAACGGCTTTTCCATTTACTGATAGTGTGCAACTTCACCCACATTTGCACACAACACATAACTAGCATATTTCATTCAAAAATTTTCCATCATTATTTACCATTTTTCTAATCCACATTTTCTGAACGTATTGATCGTCACGTGACAATTTTAAAAACGATTTCCATTTAGTGTTAATGTGCAGCTTAACACACAATAATTAATGTATCTTATCAAGATTTTCTGTAAATATTTTGTTTCTTTAATCTACATTTTCTGGACATATTGCATTTAAATGCCACAACAATTGCAAAAATGACTTCTATTTAGTGTTAATGCGCATCTTTGATGTTATGTGCAACACGTAACATTTTTGAAGCGATTTGTGTTAGTGCAGATTACCCAAGTACGCCTCATGTCTAATCTCCTAAAACTTCCATATTAAAAGTTATATTTTGTACGTGTTACGTAATTTTCAAATTAAGCACATAACAATGTTATCATTATTTTGTGTACTTAAACGGACATACGGCTCAGAAATAAATTTTATATTAATATTGTGTCGCGGTATTTTATTTACTAGATTTAGGGTTTGCAGAAAATTACTTAGCACATAAATTGTAATCTCAGATGTGCTGAGGTAGGTACTTACAAATAGATTTTCCAATTTCCATTATAGTCAAAATTGGCATCTAATATACTACAATTATTCTTAATACTCCCTTCAGATCTCAGAGAGAAGCACATAACACATAAATTAGGGATAGATTTTTCTCCACTTATTCCAGTACATATAATTTATCCGAAATGACCATAATCGGATTCATTATCTTTAATAAATTGTTAAATGTAAATGTTGTTATACTTAGAATTGTTTATATTTACCCAGTTACCTAACATTATTTGTAACCTTCGTTAAGGTTACCGAGAGTTAACGACATGATAATTATTAGAGAAAAAAAAACTGTTACATAAGTAATGAGTCATTTGTGCAAATCGGTGATTTATTTATACGCCTCGTTGGCTTTGAATTTATCTTAATATGGAACGGGTTTTTATGGTCCGAACTTCGTAATGTATAATTTTTTCATTTGTTTACCCTTCAATTGTTTATAAAATTTATTTACAGAATTTGCATAAATGTTACATAACTCATTCTTATGTAAATCCAGTCATAACTTTGATGACAAAAAATAGGATAAAAAATGTTCTTGGCCATAACAAAATGGTATGATGCAATGCCATACTTACTGTTTTTTATGTGTTTCACCTTATAAATCCTTAAAAATGGGAATGTGTTATCGATAGATCCTGCAGCTTTGGTAATCCGTGGTATATCACATATATTTGCGTGTTGGTAACGAAGGCGTGTATTTTTATCACGCAATTCTTCTTATGTGTACTAAAAATGCACGCAAGGTCTTTTTATGCTTTTGCAGAGGTGCAGGAGTACATAAATGTTTATGCTTTACTGCAAGTGACATTGTCCTAAAAATTACAGGAATGATTTAAAAAAAACCGAACCGAGTGATTTTCTATAATATTGTTATGTGCTTTTATTCACCATTGCAATTCTTATAAAATGTTTTAGTTTCACATAAACCTTACTCGCACATAATTACAATGGTTGCAATACTATGAGACATTAAAACGATACTTTTATGAAAATTTTATGTGTTACGTGCTTTTTGGTACTTAATTCTTAAAAATATTGGTTCAGTGTGGGTTCTTCTGTCCCACCTTGATGTGAAGTTTTACCTTAAATGTACCTACGTCTTTTTGACCATACGAAACGTGTTGATATCTTAGCATTTAATTACTTTAATTTACTTTCAATGCTTAGCACTCATCGAAATTAATTAGTAAAGATAGTCACAACCCTTACTTTTCCAATTCCGTTATAAATAATTGTCAGTTTAACAATTATTTTAGGCGCATTGCGCGATTATGGCATTCAGTCTTTTAATTCTAATTAAGAACCTTTAATTTTTAATTTAATTGGGGAGGAAAATTTGGTTGAGACCATTCTAAAGGATGCGGAACACACATTTCCGTTGCATTGTAATATGTCTGAATGTATACGCTGTGATATAACTGAGGGGTTGCTTAACCAAATCAATAAATCACATCATTATCCAGCATGCAATACGGATTGTTTTTCTTGATTGAGACCAATTGGTTTATAATTAGTAGTACACTCTTACCTTTCCTAATGTACCTACTAATAAATATACGTAATAAAAAGCGTAAAATTAATTAATTCAAATTGGGACAAATCGTATTTAAATTGTAATTCAATAGAAAATGGGAGCAATTTTCCGAAACAAATTTTAAGGGACGAAATGAGTAATATGGCACCCTAATTAATTTAGTAACATTTTTTATGATACGTTACGGACTTAAAAAACGAATGAATGCTCCAAAATGGTAAGTAATGTCGACCTAATTACAGCGTGGTTTTTATAATTGTACATCCATTTGGTAACGTTAGGTGTTCACAACTCAAGAGAAGATTACAATTGATAAGAATAGTTTGAACACCTAAGTGATTGTAGTAAAGCTAATTGACTAATTAGGTATGATATTAAAGATCTACTTTTAGCTAGACGTAATTATAATTAATACCTAGGTCAAAATAATTAAGTAGGTACGCCACTTAGGTATTAGAGCGACGAGGGTAGGTACCAATTGAGAAAGAAGTGTACTTTAATATGAATTAATTAGAAAACCTCTATAAATTAGGTACATCCACGTACTTCCCTAGTATATATTTCGGAAAGCCAATTAATGAAGTTTTAAAATTATGTTCAATTATTCTTGAAATGTGCATCATAACAAATTATCACAAAGTACTAGATTTACTTAATTTCTTAATTATTCCATACCGTAATTAGATGTGAAATTTAATGTGATAATCTCAAATTGTGCTAGAATTTATTTTTACTTATACACATATTCAAATCAGTAACCTACTTAGGTGCCACAGTTCAGTCGAATTTTCAGTTTTAAACATTGAATGCTGATAAATAGAGTTGAAATTGTTTCCGGTACAACGAATTTGAATTTCTCATGGATTGCCGATCATTGTAAATTCCGCCCGATTTTTAATTAATTTTTTAATATTTTGTCTCAATTCTGAATTAGTAGGTACAATAATTAAAATAATTATGATTTCATTAATTAATTACCCTACCACTTACGATTTGATGATCATCAGGAAGCAAAGTATAAAAAAGGTATGCCATGGCATAGATACCGTTCCTTAACAAATTTAAGTATTCTAACAATAATTATTATTTTTGTACTATATTTTGCATTTGATTTAACCGCAAAATTACTAATTAATGCTAATTAGTACTTTAATTAGCATATTGTATCTTACGTAACCTTTTGAATTTCACTTCTGGCTTTCTTAACAACCCAGAAAACACATTTATATATAAAATACATATAAATTATGTAAGAGCTTTTTAGATTTATATAAAACTGGAAGAAAAATAAGAGATATTTAATGTCAGGATGTCAGCAATTTTCAAAATAACATATATGTCTATTAGACGTAAATTCTTCTACATGAATTTATATACGTTTTATGTATATTTTATCTAATATTTACATAAAAAATATTAGTTGTAAAAGCGTTGCGATGACCAAAATGGCAGCTACTCGAGCATAATGTAATTATTATCAATGTAAAAAATTATTTAAGCAGTTCCATACAAAAAATGGAAAACTACATTTTACGTGCAACTGTACTTTTAATTATATTTAACTTAATTGTTGCACGAACCCGTTTTTACCTGAACTGAAAGCCGACAGTTTATTATGATATACTTGCTTGAAAAGTGTCCCTTAATCGGATTCGAACTTCTGGGAGTGGGCGTTGCAAATTCCCAAATCCGACATGTGTTTCCATTGTCTCCGACATTGTATCACTGCGCTAATCTGTAACATCCCTTTTTTTTATTTCGTACTTCATAACTTTGCGCTGTTTCGCGTTATTAGTTTAAATTTTGTTTGATTATACCGTTGAGTGAAGTCTTATTCAATAATTATACCTCTATCTTTAACTTTATGTTAAAAATGACCAGGATTTAATTTATTTTATATTATTTATTTTCTATATAAATTAGATGCATTTTAGTCGATACGGATTAATATTAAAGGTACGTGAACTACAATTTTTGGCGTTGTAGAAAACACGCGCGTTCGATTACTTATGTGGCGCAAATAGAAACGGACTTTATTTTCGACCATACAATACTTATATGCAATCATAATTTCTAATTATATTTACAAAAGGCATACATAAAAAATTAGTAATATTACATATAATATTTTACATATAACGTACATAAATCTAATAATGTAAATATGACAGCACATGAATTTCATAAGTGATATGTAATTATCTATATGTATATATTATATGAATTTATGTATACAGAATATCCGTAAGTTTCTATACTATTATGTAAAATATACGTAATTGTGTGACATACGGTTTATATAACTTATTAAAGAATCCTTACATACTTGATATATAAAAAAGCATATGTAGGGGTATTTACTTCAATTTACATATGTTGTATGTATATTTTATATGTGTGGTTGCTGGGAATGGGAATTCAAATCCCAAATTTGAAAACAATCGATTAAGGTATAACAAAATGGCGACCTTTCCAATGCGTCACTTTTCTCCTTTCTGGAACGTATTAGCTGACTTATATCATATGATATTACGTCTGATTACTTTGTTACAGAAATAAAATTGCTTTTTTGAAATTCGAAAGTGTTTTTTTTTTGGAAAAATTTATTAAAATGCGTTCCGGAAAGGAGAAAAGTGACTCATTGGAAATGTCCCCATTTTGTTATAGGTACGTTAATCGATTGTTTTCAAATTTGGGATTTGAATTCTCATTGTTAAGAGCTTTCCAACGATGTGCCACATGACCCTCTTTTTCATTTAAATTTTTTTTTTACAAAAAATTGATGTTCGTGATTTAGTTTAAAAAATGACCTAGTATGCATTTATCGTTTACTGTCACTACCAATTTTTGTTTTCTTATATCCATGATCTTATATATGTCTTATTGATCCTTTAAACTGTTTGTTTTGACTTTTTTGAAATTTTACATACATAATGTTTGTTATTGATCCTTTAAACTGTTTTTTGACTTTTTTGAAGTTTTACATAATGTTTGTGAACGTTTTTTTAAATTCTATATTAATGTAATAGTTTGATTTGTTCATTGTCGCTTCGCTGATCATTTCTATAATAAGCATATAAAAACTGTTAAAAAAGACTTTAAAAAATTAAATGTAATTTCTACCACAATTACTAGTATTATTATTATTATTATTTTTTTTTTAAATTGCACGATTTTTATTACATTTACATACCTCTCTGACTTCTATTAAGAGCCTTTATGCCCTTTTTTTACTTTTACACAATAACGCGTAAATAACATTTTCGCAGATAGATTTTTGACTCTCATTCGTGTGTTTAATTTGTCTCGTCCTTGGTGGTCACTATATCTTCTTCATTTTTTTTTATTGCTTGAGGAAATAATTAGTTTTTTGCTTTTGAAACTTTTCTTAAATCTGTTTTTGTTGTACATACCTACTTTCTTTTTCTCTCCACGTTTTCTTCATTGTTTTTTTCCAGTTTTTGTTTATGTTTTCTTAGCTACTGTTTTTTTAAACAAAATTTGTCTCTTTCTTTACATTATGCGCCATATCGATCTTTTTCTTCATTTCTTTCAGTCAAATCAAATCAAATCATTTTTATTGTGCATGCAATGGAGTACATATAGCAATGTTTCTGCACTTGTCATACAATCACATAGTTAGTTATAAAGATATAAAATATATAAAAAAACTACATAAACAAAAAGCATAAAAAGAAAAAAAATCGTCTAGCTTCATTTCCCATCTTGTTTTTTCTCGTTTTTTTCCTTATTTCTGTTGCATTAATTGCACTTGTTGTTCTTGTTTGCCAGCCTCCACGATTCACTACCAAAGGATTTTTAACCACTTTCGTTGTCACTCCTTTTGTTACTTGCCTTTTTCCAAAGAATAACTATTGTGGTTAACGCGTTGTACAATCTTCCGATTATATCTCGTCTTCTATTTGTCTCTTTATTCGATCTTCCACTTTCTTCGATTACCGTTCCCAAACATTTGAATTCTCTATCTTGTTCTCTTCTCTATTCTTCTATTTTAATTGTGTTGCTGTGATCATTGTCTTTGTTTGGTAGATGTTTAATTTATAGTTTTTAACTCATTTTTCATAACGTTGGACGTTTCATTTTATTTTTTACTTTCTTAATGGCTTAATCAATTACTATTGAGAACAATAGGGGACTTAGAACACATCCTTGCTTCACCCCCTTTCCTGAGCGTTTTCTTTGAACTCCTACAGCTGGTGTCTCCTTCATGCTTCTTTTTTTTCTAAACTCATAGTATGAATCCTTCAGTTTTCCAATTTTCCTTTTATTCTCCCTTTCATTATTCTGATTAGTATTTTTTCCGGGACACTCATCAAGGTTATCCCCCTCCTCCATAAAACGGCGTAACCCCCCCCCCCCCATTCCATTCTTTTGTCTGTTTTTCCCTTGATGATTATCTTTTGAATTGCTTGCGAATTTTCTCATCCCCCTCCTCTCTTTCCCATACGACGGTAGCGCTGCCGGCCCAATTGCATTCTTTTGGTACCATTTTTTTCTCGATAACCATGTGTAATAGTGCCTTGAACATCCCCCCCCCCCATACACATATCCGGTGTTATTCCATCGATACGTGCATCTTTTCTTGTTTTTAGTCCAGTTATCGCTGCTTTTAGTTGGTCTTTCTTAATTTTTTGTATGCTGTGATCTATATCGCTTATTTCTACTGCTGTTTTCTTTGTTTTCTCTTTGCTATTGTTTGAATGTTGCCGATGAACAGTTTCTGGTTTTCTTTAAAGTAGTCGTTCATTGTTTGGCCAAATCTTAGTGAGTCTTATTTTACTTATTTCCGTTTCGCTTTGTATGACTTTTCGACGTGTTGTTTTTCGAACTAAGCTAGATTTCCCGTCTGTCCTTATCTTTTATAATAATTATTTGTAATTGGTTTGCCCACCAGTTCCTCTGATGCCTTCCTGGTGTTAAACAGTAAAATGAGGTTAGTTGATCAATAATCACCACTCAAAGACGTCTTTTTGACGTCAGTATTGTACGTTTCCCATGTTTATATTGCTGACGTAATCCGTGCCTTTAATCTGAACTCTATCTCACATTTCATTTCACTTTTTACGTCTCTTGACTCTGGAAATGTGTACGTTTTTAATGCAAACAAATACAATGCTAATCATTTTTCGAACGGTTGAATTGGCCAACAAATTTCAATATAATTATTGTGTTATTAACATTAAAGTGGCACTTTTTCAATTATCGATACTGCCGAATTGGAACGAATACAATAATCAAATTGGATTTCCCCCCTTTCTCCGTAAATTTCAATTATACAGCACTCATGTATTTACCAAACGTTGCCGATCTGCATCGAATGACACAGCGGTAATACGACGAAATCTGTCGTTCTTCGATAGTAAATTTGGAAGTGCACAAACTTCTCCAACACTAATTTAATAATGTGTCTCTGTCAGACTGTATCTGTCATCTTAAGCTAAAGATTGATTTTCCTTTTGGAAAAAATATTACACTAATTCGATATATGCGACCCTCAAATTTTATACTAACGTACAAACGAAAGGAAAATGCAATACCAAAAAGTCTACTTTTCCTTTTACTTGAGATTCTTTCATGTTAACCTTTCCCTACTTCAAAAAGTTTTTTTTTTTGGTCGATTGTCTACCCGGATAGCTACAACAGGCTTTCGTTGTTCATGTTTGCAATTTTATACTGAACACGTACACATTACTATCTCGTGAGTTTTAATTATTTATGTAACAATGAGGTGCGGTGGAATTTTCCAGAATTTATTATATTTTATCTTTTCGTGACAAGGCAAAAGAAATGTACGTATAAGTTTACATTTAATTACATAGCTCTGATATTTTCTTTTGGTTCTCTATAATTGGACCAAAATGGCTACCTTTTTAAATTAATAAAATATAATAACAGTTTTTGCAAAAATTTCCATGTAGCTTGGTTTATATTTAAATTAGATGTATAGGGTCTCCTCTTTGAAATTTTGTGGTCTTTTGGTTTGGTTCGTTAGATTTGTCTAAAGCGGGAGCAGTTGGATCTAGAAGTAGACAAATGCGCGCCCTCATCGGCCAATAACGCTAGTAACCCTCCGGAGAACGGCCCGAAAACCATCAAAGTGTTACTCATTCGCCTACTGAATTGCGAGGTCTACCAACTTGAACACAGTAGCATTCAGTCTCGTCTCTTGAGATAATGTCGTCATGTAATGGAACGTTTGAACGGAACCACCATCGTCCCCACGAGCATTTCGGATTTACAGCTTCCTCTCTCGTGTTAATGACGTTGATCACAAACTCACTCCCCTGTGATATCCTATATTGTGACTTTGCTCCGAGCGTACGTGCCCTTTCTTCACTGTTAGATAGCTATGTGGGTAACTGGTCGCCGCCCATGATACATGGCCGATTAGGGCTACTGGCTGATTGCCACCTTATAGGACTAATTGGTCGTGTTGCACTTGCACCCCTTCCTCTTACGACTCTTCTTCACTGCAGCCTTAGGGATATTCTTCAATTGTTACCCAACAGGCTTTCTGTGTCATTTTATTGTAAGGTCTTCTTAAATTTTGGCTTTGTCCTTCAATTCTTGAAGTTGCTCTGGAATTTTCGTCTCCGTGCTCTACGTCTTTCTTCTCGCCCTTGTGACCCTTCTGGTTCCTTTCACATATCGTGTTCTGAAATCCTCTTCCACATCCCACCATTAAGTGTGCCTGGGTTTTTTTCTGTTTGTTGCGACCTTTTGGCAAAGTGTTTATCGTAGGGAGCGCGTAATCCCTTTAGAGTTTTCTCCTTTCTCATGTTTTTCAGTCTGAATAAAGTTTTTTTGATGGTCAAGAGATCCTTTTGACTTGGCCTAGCGAGATATTCGGGGATCATCGTACCCACGAAATTTCCCCACCCTTTAACTTCATCTAACTCCATTTCACTCTTTTTGATTAATCCATGAATCGACTTCACTTCCCCTCATGCCTTATGCCTTCCCAGCTTGTACAATGCAATGCTGCATGGCCATCTCTGTCTCTATCGTTGCAAGCTTTACTCTTTTCATTTTCTCAATCCGCACATGCAAACCCCGTTTTCTCCACAATCAATTGGGAGCCTATATTCCCAAGGCGCAGTTTGGCCTGGGATAAGAATATGTCTCCGTGGTGTGCTGCCACCTGTTTTCAACTTCCGCCACATTGCTTAGGTTTTGAGATGGTTCGCCTAGTAATGGTTGCTTTGATATTTTGGAGAGGAATAAATATTTTTAATATAGTGTAGTGTGTAGTACAGTTGGAATCAGAAAATGATTTCTGATTTTCTCCTGAAATAATAATATACAGGGTATGTCTGGTTCCAATTTTCAAATTTTAATTAAGTTAAACGGTTCTTGAGATAGACCCTAAGAACTAAATACTTGGAGAATTGGTATATTGGCCGCCATTTTGAATTCAGCAACACACGAAAAACGACGTTTTACTTGTAGCCATGTCTACTAACTTTTCAACAAGGGAAATTAGTTTGGGTTAAAATTTGAACGTTCGCTCCCAAAATAACGGCCCTAATTTGGGCCCCTTTTGGGCCGATTTTGGTGATAAGCTTGTTTTACCGATGAAGTTTTTTTATAGGCTTTACTCTTATTAAATTTCATCAAACTCGGCGTAGTAGTTTAGGCTCCACAGCCATAACGTACGCATCCACGCACCCACAGACAAACATTTTTCAAAGATGGTGGTTTGGGAGTCAGGAGGATCCAAAACGTCGAGATTCATCAAAATTTAGAGTTCAATTCTTTTTTCTATTGCATTACTTACGAGGAATCCTAAGTGGGTGTCCTAAGCCACTTAAACTAAATTTTCAAGTAGACTGGTATTTAAAATTTTTCTGATAAACCTTTCTTATTTTTTATGGAGAATCCGAATCCGCAATAAAAAATGGGGGTTCCCATTTAAGATTTCACAGTTGCCCCCGCTCCCACCCCAGGGAGAGAGGATGGAGATAAACTTTAGTATCATTGGAAGACCCTTTTCCAGACGAACAAATTTTGTTCGTGACTTCTTTTGATCCGATTAATAGTTTTCGAGTTATTTCACTGCCTTCAGATATATCGGCCACCCGATATACAGGGTGTCCCACTGCTCCGTAATCGGTCGATAACTCAATATGGGTTGAAGATACAGAAAAAAGTTTCAAATAAAAGTTGCTTTGATTTGAATTGCGCATTTTTTAAAAATATTCTTATATCTACAGTATGTTGCATTTTCACGTGGCAGGAAAATGTCACTTTTTTTTAAATGGCACACCCTGTATTTTTTTCTCTTAATGTATCGACCAACCATATTTATATCACGCCTGAAATTTTTTTTAAGATTGGATGTGCGGTTGCCAAGTTATTAATTATTTTGTCAAAATTTGGTACAATTCAAGGTCGGACTATAATATTCATAACTAAGTTATTCTTCAAAAAAGGAAAAATTTATTTGACGAATAATATTACCCTAATGTCGTGTTACTCTACAAAAAAAAACTAATTGATTAATTTTATACCGAGTGTTTAAAATGAGAATTCAAACTTTGTGAACTTTAAATAGAATTTATACGAATATTTTAAATGGAACACCCTGTATTTTTATTTACCATCAAATTCTCCACAAAAAACCCTATTCAACGGTGTATTATTTCCTGGTATTATTTTTTGTACTTTTGTTAATATTTACGATTTTTAAAATTTCACGTAAAAAAATTTGTTAAAAGTAATTTTTATTTAATTATTATTACAAAATACCGTTTAAATAGTTGTTATCAACGCAAAAAAACAAAACTCAAGTCCTGTGATTATCTTAATTTCTAAATAATTAAAACAAAATTTTGAGTAAACGGTATTTCTCGAATTTTTAGTAAACGGTGTTTCTCGAAAATTAAAATAGAAAATAAATACAATATCTCTCATTAAAGTAAATGTTCAAAATCTCTTCCACTTTGATCAATGCACTTTTGAAGCCTAACCCTAAATAATCTCACATTGTTTAGTTATAGGAGTAATCGGTTGAAATTGCAACGCCTCTCGAATTCAAATTTTCATGTCATCTCGTGTTGTGGCAGCTGTTGATATATTTGAGATTTAACAGTTCCCCAAAGATAGTAATCCATAAAGGTAAGGTCCGGTGACTTTGGCGGCCAAGGAACAGGGCCTCCTCTACTTTATTAGGGTACAATAAGTCGAATTCTCGCGCGCATCTCTGACTGTTGTTTTGCTTGAATTATTTAGAACTTAAGATAGTCACAGGACTTGAGTTTTGTTTTTTTGCGTTGATAACAACTATTTAAACGGTATTTTGTAATAATAATTAAATAAAAATTACTTTTAACAAACTTTTTTTACGTGAAATTTTAAAAATCGTAAATATTAACAAAAGTACAAAAAATTATACCAGGAAATAATACACCGTTGAATAGGGTTTTTTGTCGAGAATTTGATGGTAAATAAAAATACAGGGTGTTCCATTTAAAATATTCGTATAAATTCTATTTAAAGTTCACAAAGTTTGAATTCTCATTTTAAACACTCGGTATAAAATTAATCAATTAGTTTTTTTTTGTAGAGTAACACGACATTAGGGTAATATTATTCGTCAAATAAATTTTTCCTTTTTTGAAGAATAACTTAGTTATGAATATTATAGTCCGACCTTGAATTGTACCAAATTTTGACAAAATAATTAATAACTTGGCAACCGCACATCCAATCTTAAAAAAAATTTCAGGCGTGATATAAATATGGTTGGTCGATACATTAAGAGAAAAAAATACAGGGTGTGCCATTTAAAAAAAAGTGACATTTTCCTGCCACGTGAAAATGCAACATACTGTAGATATAAGAATATTTTTTAAAAATGCGCAATTCAAATCAAAGCAACTTTTATTTGAAACTTTTTCTGTATCTTCAACCCATATTGAGTTATCGACCGATTACGGAGCAGTGGGACACCCTGTATAATTATTAAATATATCTTGTAGTTTGTTTAGCATCTTTAACATTATAGTTATTTGTTCTTGGTTTGTAAAAGTCACATAGTGTATGAGTTTGTTAAAAATAATTATTATTACTTTGAATGAAAAAATTATGTCCTAAAAAACGATTTTTTGCTGAAAAGCAGTAAAAGTGAATAATTTGACCCCACATGATATATATCGTTGGAATCAGAAAAAAATTATTAATTTTTTGATGCCATAGCCAACTACGCGTTCCATATAAAAAAATACAACTTTATGCTATAACTCGAATTTCAAGAATATTCTTAAAGAATTGACTACACCACTGCATTCTTATCAAAAAAGTGCCTGAAGAACGTGGAAATTATTTTTTTCTATTTTCATAAATAAGCGAGATATGGCCATAAAATGAAAACTCGAAAATATGAACTTTTGGCCATAACTCAAAAACAAACGAGGTTAGCCAAATTTTAAAAACACCGTTGAGTTTATCTCAAAAAAAGAGATCGAGGATGCGCGGTTCATTTTTCATACGACCTATAGTTTACGAGATTCCCTATTAAAACATCGAAATTTGGCCACCCTGTATATTATGTGTGCATATGCACGAGAAGGTAATAACAAAATTTTACCATTTTCGACGTTATCACTAAATAATTCAATAACACTGAGGAATAGGAAGTACAAAGTGAATATCTATTGAAAGCTCGTAAGAAATGCTATGCAAGCCTGTAATAAAATACAGGGTGTGTGCCATTTAATAAAAATGAGATAAATAGCATTGAGCAAAACGGACCATCCTGTATATGTATAGTAAGGAATCTGCAATCTGAGTATAGAAGTTAATACTAGACATATTCGAAATACAAATTCCAAAATTTCATTTCTGTAACTTTAAAGATGGCGGAACAAGAGCCTACTTAATTAACTAATTTTTGTACATAAAAATGTCAATAACTTATATCATTTTACTCAGCACTTAATAGAGAATTCAAATATATAAAAATATATAGGGTGTCCCATTAAAAAAGACAAGTTTAGTGTAGTGCTCGAAAATGGGCCATCCTGTATATAACAAAAAAAATATTTTTACAAGATTCTTCTCGTTGTTGGCTAGAATAATCTGTTAAAGGTTTTTTTCTTAAATCAACATTATAGGTGTAATTTTCCACCCCCAAATCGTTGAGTTTAATGTTATTTAAGTGTAATATCGATTATACGATTGTGGTGACGAAGAATCGATAAAACACTTTGTTAACTATTGTCCTTTGACCAAGTTTTCCATAAAAGTTTCGTAAAACTACACGAACTTAATACCAAAAGGTTTCATTTTTTAATGTTCTTTATATTATGCACACCTACGTACATAGCGAAATATGACATTTGCATATGTGTTTTTTTGAAAAATAGATGGTTAGAGAGCGCAACACAAACCCCCTGATATCTGTACCTACTGCATCAAAAAATTTCAGCAGAATATAATTTCCTTAATCTTGTTGAGACGTACCCATGTGATTTTTCTACGTAAAGCAATTCGAATTCTGAAATTCATGAAAATTCCTTTCGGTGCATTTAAGGCTTATTTGTGCGGAATTCAATTATTTTTTCGTCTGTAAAGAATGTGTTAAGGTTTTCAGATTTGTTGAAAACATTTAAATGTTAAAAAACAAGAAACTTCTGTATTAAAAGTTTTCCACAAATTCTTAAGTGCTTATATTTCACCTTAAACTTTATCGACCATTATTCCATACATAAGAAAGCTATTCTATTACTTTTAATATAAAAAAAGAAACTTTTCCCTTTACATAGTTTATTTATAGATATTCATTTTATATATGTAGGAAGCTTACCAACAGCACGTAATTACTTAGAGGAAAACAGATTTTTAAATTGATCACAAGTAAGAAGCATATCTCCTAATTTACACGAAAATCTGCAAAATTTACCAGATCCCGTCCAAAATGGCTCTGCTTTCCCTTCACAATCGCATTCTGGAGTAAGCCCTTGCGATGCGCAATCCTGTGCGTTCGCCTGGTAGAGAAATCCCAGTATCACCAAAAGAAGGAGAACGTACTTCATTACTGGAAGGGAGTTTGATGAATATCGAAAAATTGGGCACAAGTTACTTACTCGCTCGTGATTAACACAAAACTGCACAAACGTTGTGGCAAGCTCAGTGTTATATACCACCTATCCCACGTTGCTAAACTAAACGACCTCTTTTACTAAGTATAAACATTTTATACATAATATTATGATAATTTTAGTCAATATTTATGTTGTCACTTGTTTGTTTAATGGTGTAATTAACAAATGATGAGTTTTTTTAACGCGCACCCAATGCGATGTGAAGGTTATGGTTATGATACATGAATGGCTGAGCTCATTTTTACGTAACGTAGGTATTTGAATAATTGTAGCCGCTTTTCGTATCTCTAGGTTGTTCCTATACAGTTGCTTTTCACGACGACCGGCCATTAGACGTTTTTCAAAAATTACAAAAGATAGAACTATGAAATTTTCTAATAGGGGGGCTTTTTTAACATTACCGATCTAAAATATTATTATTTTGACGGTTATACCGGAAGTTGATATTAAATTTGTTATTTTAAATGGAACACCCTGTATATTTTTACATTATTTTATCGTTTTCGAGATATTTAGCATTTTATGGTAGTTTTTAAAAAACAACGATACAACAGTAAAAGTTATAATTAAAAAACAATTATATGGCCCTTTATTTTGTTATATGTAAAAAACGAAACAAAAAATTCTTATTTCACTACCTACTTAACTCAAGTAACTCTATTTCTGGCTCCTTGGCATCAGCTTGTCTCTTCGCTCCATCACCCCCTTCATCCACCCCACTCCCAGCCCGTTCCCACCTAAGATCACCTTTATTCCTCTCCCCTCTTCTCTCAGCTCTTCACATTCCCTCATTAAATGCCACACACTCTCTCGTCCCTTACCGCACATTCTACATAGCCTTCTCCCATCCTCCCACCAGTATCTATTTTCGTTTTCTTCAATGCCACATCTAAACCTCGCCACCATCCTCTTCTCCTTCAACTCGATTTCTCCCATCATATACTCGGCCTTCCCTTCTTTCATAATTTCCTGATATCCGCCATTATATCTTCCATTACATATTCTCGCTCTCCTTTCCTGTGCTTCCACATCTTTATCCCTTCTTACCAACTCACCCACCATATCTCTTCCCCTCTTCTCCCTTCTATCTCTTCCCTCGCATAACCCACTCTCTCATAGAACCGTCTTCTCTCTTCCTGCCCATACCTTATCCGTTTTTTTGCCACCTCTCTCATGCACTCCTTTACTCCAACAATATCTTCCCGCTTTCTGATCATCTCCTCATATTTTACCGCCCTCGCTCCTGCCCTTATCCTTATTTTCTCTAATTTTACCTCTTCCCCTACGATATACCCTGGTGTCTCCCTGTCCAACCCTAGTGTCCACCTCCAGTACTTCTCTTGAATTCTTTCTATTTCTTCCCATTCTTTCCACCCCCATATCTCCGACCCATACCCCATCACACTCTTCACCAACTTGTCAAACAACCATCTTCTCTTCTCCATATCCTTCCCAAACACTCTTTCCCCCAAACTCCACACTTTCCCCACTATTCCATTACCCTTCTTCGCCAATTCCCTCACGTGTGCCCCATCTTTATTGTCATACCTCACTACATACCCTAGGTATTTCCACTCCTGTACAGTGTACACTTTTTAATTCCTCCTCACCCCACCACCACTTTTGCTTTATACCCCTCCCCCGTTTCTTCTGAAAAACCATCATTTTAGTCTTTTTCACATTTACTTCTAAATTCTTTCCCTCCAAATATCTCTTCATTACCCCAATTAACCTCCTCATCTCTTTCTCTCTGTCTGCCATCACTACTACATCGTCCGCATACGCTAGCACCCACACCTTTATCCTTCCTATCACCGCTCCACCCCTTTGATGTCCCCGCAACACCTCCTCCAAATCTCGAATATATAGAGAAAATAGACGGGCTCAACGGACATCCCTGTCTCAACCTTTTCTCCGTCCAAAATCTTTCTCCTTTCTCCTCCCTCACTCTCGTCATGCACCTTGTTTCCTCGTACACCTCTTTCATCGCTCTCACCAAGCCCTCACTTATCTCGGCTTTCCAATTGTTATTTAATTTGTTGAACAGATGTAGGACAATTCATAAAAAGTATTTATTTTGATTTAGCGTCATACAGGGTGTTCTAAATTCAATTTCGTTATAATTACTGTAAGTTTATATTAATGAACCCGTTGTTCCCTAGCACTTGTATGGCATCCTTAAGATACACAAAAATAACATACCTATACGTCCTATCGTCTTTTTCACTAGGGGGTTAGGTAAAAAACCCCAGGAAAAAACCCGGAAAAAAGACCCCCCCGAAAAATAATTATAGATGGCTGTGAATAAATATATAAATATACAAAGTTTGGAAATAAAAGTAATGCGAAACTTAAACGTAGATTGCCACTAAAGCGCCTAGGTTATTTGCAGGTTCAGTATATTTTTTTTCAATTGATACTTTTTCATTCTTTGATACCTTATATTATGCATGATTTTATCATATTGATGTAAAATATAATGCAATATAAATCTAAAATATATGTTATTATATTATTTATTCAGCGTTTATGTTTCATTTGGAACAAATGACAATCTTCATCAACAAAAAAATTAATTCACAGCCATCTATAATTATTTGTCGGTTTTTTTTCTGGGGGTCTTTTTCATAGGGCTTTTTTCCAGGTTTCTTTTTTACCGGGGGTATTTTTTCCTAGGGTTTTTTTCCCGCGGTTTGTTTACCGGGGGGTCTTTTTTCAGGGGGTTTCTTTTCCTAGATTCCTTTCACTAATACCCCTGTTTCAAAACTGTCCGAATGGCTTAACCACGCACTGAGATCTCAACTTTCAATTCCCAAACTTTATTAAGAACTCCACAGATTTATCCGTAGAACTCTCCAAACTCAAGATCAATGAAGAGACGGTAACCGAGACATAGATACGTGCTTCCACCTCCTCAATAGTTTACAGCCTCATATCAAATTCACTATCGAGAGAGAAAACAACGGTGTGCTTAATTTTTTAGACCTAAAAATCACTAAACTTGCCAACTGTCTTGATATCGATATTTATAGAAAACCTACGACCACCGACCATGTCATCTCCTATTGCTACCACTACCCTCTTCCACAAACTCGTTGCTTTCCGCTTCTTTTTTAATAGGCTTCTTAACTTACTCTTAAAACGTTCAAATTTCATACAACTTATTCTTCCAGAAACTCTACAACCTCCTGTCCCATAAGCTCAAAGTCAAAAATCATACGACCCTTCAACCTATAACTGATGCCACTTCGCAGAGCTATCACTCCTCACATTATATGGGGACCGCCTCTTATTACTTCAAAAAATTATTTAAACGTTTCGATTTTCTCTTCCAAACATAACCTTCAAAATATGTTAGTCCATACCAAAGATAAAATTAATTTGCTTGATAAATCCGGCGTCTATAAATTGTTTTGCGCTACTTGTGGCGCGGTGTATATAGGTCAAACTGGAAGGAGCTTCAAAATTAGATTCGCGGAACATTGCTCTTGTATTAAACACAGTAACTTAGTTACGAGCTCCCCTCCTTTGCCAATCACATCTTAGACCGTGGCCATGATTTTGATCCGAAAATTAATTACGTTATTTTACATGTGTGTGATAAAGGCACGAAGTTAGATCTTTTGGAAACCAAAGAAATTATTACTACCTATACACCCTGTATAATTATGGGGAAGGTTTGGTGATTCCTTTCTTTCTCTTTCGATTCTCTAAAATATTTATAGTTACAATTGTTTTCTATTTTATCATAGGTATAACAAAATGGCGACCAATCAAAAATTTCAAAACAAGTTAAGCATTTTGAAAACCGCTGTATCGATTTTTGAAAATAAAACATCTGTAAATTCCTTATACATTTTTTGGATCTGTTCAAAAAAAGGTTTTTATTCAAATCGAATTACAATATAAATTTTAACAAACTGCAAAAATCATTTAATACAATCATTAAACAAAAAACAGACAAAGAAGCAAGAAAAATAAAACAATGGACAATGAAACAACAAAGGAGGAACTAAATTTGATTTTCAAAATGGCTACCAAAAAAGCCCGGCAGCGTGTTTTAATATTAAAAGAGACACTTGCAAGAGCGGCCTGCTTGTCATTTATAAAAATATCTTCAGGTGCAGCTACTATTCTAGCCACCAGCTCTAATTCGGTGTTTGCCGGTATTTAATATACAGAGGACTTCATCTGCCCCTAGAAAAAGAAATCTAGGGTAGTTAGCTGGGGGTTCCTGATTGACCACGTAACAGGACGTCCTCTCCAAATCCACTTATTCAGATATTCTCTATTTAGTAGTGCTTAGTTGAGTGAGCCGGTGCTCCATCATGTTGAAACCAAAGTCTTTGTCTGATGTTTAGCGGTACCTAAGTCATCATCAAAAAGCTCTGGCGGAATGTGATTTAAGAAAGTAAAATAATTTTCACCATTCAATCTGTTTGAGAGAATAACGTACTCCCCTACTATTCCAGCACATACATTTACTGAAAAACGTCGTTGATTCGCATGATAAATGATGCGTGCCGGATTTTCATTTTCAAACCAATAGCAGGTCAAGAAGTTCAGCGTTTTGATAATTATGCATTTTTTTATACACAAATTATGCAAATAACTTTTCAAGATGAATAAACAGTAAATAACATTTTTTTAAAATAAAGATAAAGATCAAAAAGTATTTTTCGAAAAAAAATGCCATTAACCTTATGAACTGGGGATCCAAATTAAAAATTTGAACAATGTACCTATAGTTATTTGTTTCAATGCCGTTTTCGGGTGTTACAACTTAGTATTAACACCCTGTATATATTTTTTGTTATTTAAGTGTAATATCGATTGTATGATTGTGGCGACGAAGAATTGATAAAGCACTTTGTTTACTATTGCCCTTTGACCACGTTTTTATGAAGTCGTAAAACTACACGAAGTAATACCAAAGGTGTAATTTTTTATTTATTTATTCCATTACTTTTTGTATGAAAACAGAAACTTTCACTTTACATAGTTGGTTTACCTATATTTATTTTATAAATCTAGAAAAGTTACGTAGACGAAAAAAGATTTGCAAATTGTTCACAAGTAAGAACCATATCTCCTAGTTTACACGAAAATCTACAAGATTCACCAGATCCGGTCCAAAATGGCTCTGCTTTTCCTTGACAATCGCATTCGGGAGTATGCCCTTGCGACGCACAATCATTTGCGCTCGCCTGATAGAAAAATCCCAGTATCACCAAAAGAAGAAGAACGTACTTCATTGCTGGAAGGGAGTTTGATAAATATGGAAAAATTGGGCACAAGTTACTTACTTGCTCGCGATTGATACAAAACTGCACAAACGTTGTGGCAAGCTCTGTAGTTATATACACCCCACGCTGCTAAACTAAATGACCGCGACCTTTTACTAATTATAAACATATATCTACATAATATGATAATTTTAGTCAACATTTATGCTGTCAGTTGTTTGTTTAATGGTGTGATTAAGAAATGATGAGTTTTTTAACGCGTACCCAATGCGATGTGTGAAGGTTACTATGATACTTCAATGCCTTAACGCATTTTTACGTAACATATTTGAATAATAATTACGTTCTTAATCAATCTTATCTGCGCGTTGTACATATTATGCAAATAACAAATTGCTGTAAAAGTTTAAGTATCTAAAATCGAACTTCGTAACGCATGGCACCTGGAACAGTAGGTACTGTTTTTAATAGAAAACAGTAAAAATTATATACATTTTTGACATCTTAGGAAAGAGAATCAGAGAATTAGTCAGGAAAACGAGATTGTACCGAAATTGTTTTACTCGGTTTCAAGATACGATCTAACGATCTCAATTCTGTCTATTAACGCGGATTTTTCTTAAGAAAAATTTAATTCGTAGAATATTTTTCACGCCGATATTGGGAAACTCTTGGTCCGCCCTTCAGAGCAGCTTCAATTGTCTTTATTGTAAGTAGAACGTATGATCTTGGTGAGGGTTCCTCCCAGCAATCAGACATATAAAATATACATACAACATTATATAAAATTGAAGTAAATACCCCTACATATGATTTTTTATATATCAAGTATGTAAGTATTCTTTAATAAAGTTATATAAACCGTATGTCACACATTACGTATATTTTACATAATAGTATAGAAACTTACAGATATTCTATATAGAGAAATTCATATAATATATACATAAGATAATTACATATTACTCATGACATTCATGTGCTGTCATATTTACATGATTAGATTTATGTACTCTATATGTAAAATCTTATATGTAAGAAGTATTACTTATTTTTTATGTATGCCTTCTGTAAATATAATTAGAAATTATCATTACACATGGTCGAAAATAAAGTCCGTTTCTATTTGCTCCGCATAAGTGATCGCACGCGCATATTTTGTATAACGTATAATTTATATAGAAAATAAATAATATAAAATAAATTAAGCCCTGGTCATTTTTAACATAAAGGTAGGTATAATCATTGAATAAGACTTTACTCAACGATATAATCAAACAAAATTTAAACTAATAACGCGAAACAGCGCAAAGTTACGAAGTACGAAATAAAAAGAAGGAATGTTTCAAATTAGCGCAGTGGTACAATATCGGATACAAAGAAAACACATGTGGGATTTCGGAATTTGTAACGCCCACCTCCAAAGTTTCGAATCCGGTTAAGGGAAACTTTTCAAGCAAGTATATCATAATAAACTGTCGGCTTTCAGTTCAGGTAAAAATGGATTCGTGCAAGAATTAAGTTATTGCACGTAAAAATGTAGTTTTTCCATTTTTTTGTATAGAACTGCTTAAATAATTTTTTACATTGGTAATAATAATTACATTATGCTCGAGTAGCTGCCATTTGGTCATCGCAACGCTTTTACAACTAATATTTTTTATGTAAAAATGTATACATAAAACGTATATAAATTCATGTGCTACAGATATAGAAGACTTTACATCTAAAAGACAATACATTATATGTTAATGCCAAGTTGCTGACATCCTGACATTCATTTATTTATCTTCCAGTTTTATGTAATTCTAACAAGCTCTTACATAATTTGTATGTATTATATATATAAATGTGTTTGCTGAGCTTAAATGGTCCATCTGTAGTATATATATATTGACCCTTTGGAAGGATTGTCAATCCTTGACCTGTTGAAAAAATTACTAAACATAGCAAAGATGTCCTTAACTACAAAAATGATCAATGAGCAAATTATTTCTAACTTTTTTTAATGTAATTTCTGGGGAATTGGGGAGTCGATACTTAAGCGGTTAGGTCGCGTTGCCGCGTCAGCAGGTGGACGGGTGTGGACCGTTGCATCTGCCCTCTATCCCAGCAAACACACATATAAAATATACATACAACATATATAAATTGAAGTAAATACCCCTACATATGCTTTTTTATATCAAGTATGTAAGTATTCTTTAATAAAGTTATATAGACCGTATAGTATAGAAACTTACGGATATTATGTATACAGAAATTCATATAATATATATATATATATATATATATATATATATATATATATATATATATATATATATATATATATATATATATATATATATATATATATAATTAAGATTTCACAAAGTTTCAGGGGAATTACGACTCTGGATAATAATAATTATCCAGAGTCGTAATTCCCCTGAAACTTTGTGAAATCTTAATTATCAACAAGCAACGACCGTTACTTCCTGGTATCATTATATATATATATATATATATATATATATATAATATATACATATAGATAATAGTCCAAGAAAATAGACCTTTAAATACGAATTTTGAGGTAAATACTTGAATTTTTGATATGAGTTTCTTTAAATGATTAAAAAACGAATTGTGAAAGTTTTTTTTTAAATCACCCCCGGGGAGGGTTGAAAAAAATAAAAAGAGTGTTTTTTTTTAATTTTGAGGAAACCGTAAGAACTAGAAAAAAAAGTTGAAACGAAAGTTGTAGAGCATCCAATTTTAGAAAGGATTGATCTCTTTATATTTTTTGCTAAAATTAAAATTATCCGAGATAGGGTGGTTAGAAGGTAGGGGATGATAGTAACAACTTTAAAAAATCATAAGTTGTTAAAAAATTGATATTTTCAATAATTTTTTTTTTAATTTACTCAGAAAAAAATAATCTTTCATTTTAGAGATACTTTTTTTTTTTAATTATTTATAACAAAGTTAGAACAATTCAAAATTTTCAGGACCGAATTAAAACAGCTTCACTCGATGAAATTAATTTTTTTCTTTTATTTATTCTTTTATTATTTTATAAACTGACCATATGCGTTGAAATTTTATTTTTACCTGTCTTTTCCAAGCAGGTATAAAATAATTTACCTGTTGACAGATTTCTCGAGGGGTTATAAATAATTAAAAAAAAAAGTATCTGTAGAATGAAAGATTATTTTTTTCTGAGTAAATTAAAAAAAAAATTATTGAAAATATCAATTTTTTAACAACTTATGATTTTTTAAAGTTGTTACTATCATTCCCTACCTTCTAACCACCCTATCTCGGATAATTTTAATTTTAGCAAAAAATATAAAGAGATCATTTCTTTCTAAAATTGGATGCTCTACAACTTTCGTTTCAACTTTTTTTTTCTAGTTCTTACGGTTTCCTCAAAATTAAAAAAAAACACTCTTTTTATTTTTTTTCAACCCTCCCCGGGGGTGATTTAAAAAAAAACTTTCACAATTCGTTTTTTAATCATTTAAAGAAACTTATATCAAAAATTCAAGTATTTACCTAAAAGTCGTATTTAAAGGTCTATTTTCTTGGACTATAATTACATATCTCTCATGAAATTCATGTGCTGTCATATTTACATGATTAGATTTATGTACGTTATATGTAAAATATTATTTGTAATATTACTTATTCTTTATGTATGCCTTCTGTAAATATAATTAGAAATTATCATTACATTACATATATTGTATGGTCGAAAATAAAGTCCATTTCTATTTGCGCCACATAAGTAATCGCACGCGCGTGTTTCCTATAACGCCAAAAATTGTAGTTCACGTACCTTTAATATTAGATCCGTATCGACTAAAATGCGTCTAATTTATATAGAAAATAAATTAAATCCTGGTCATTTTTAACATAAAGTTAAAGATATGTATAATAATTGAATAAGACTTCACTCAACGGTATAATCAAACAAAATTTAAACTAATAACGCGAAACAGCGCAAAGTTACGAAGTACGAAATAAAAAGAAAGGATGTTACAGATTAGCGCAGTGGTAGAATGTCGGATTTCAGAATGTGCACCGCCCACCCGCAAACGTTCGAATCTGGTTGAGGGAAACTTTTCAAGCAAGTATATCATAATAAACTGTCGGCTTTCAGTTCAGGTAAGAACGGGTTCGTGCAACAATTAAGTTAAATATAATTAAAAGTACAGTTGCACGTAAAATGTAGTTTTTCCATTTTTTGTATGGAACTGCTTAAATAATTTTTTACATTGATAATAATTACATTATGCTCGAGTACCTGGCATTTTGGTCATCGTAACGCATTTACAACTAAAATTTTTTATGTAAATATTAAATAAAATATACATAAAACGTATATAAATTCATGTAGAAGAGTTTACATCTAATAGACATATATATTATTTTGAAAATTACTGACATGCTGACATTAAATATCTCTTATTTTTCTTCCAGTTTTATATAAATCTAAAAAGCTCTTACACATAATTTATATGTATTTTATATATAAATGTGTTTGCTGGGATCTCTCTCTCTCTCTCCTATCTATTACCGCGTCACAGAATTGCTGTACGCTGTTCCAGTTGCGTTCGTATTGTATCATGAGGCCCACGATGTTTCCATTTCCTCGTTGAGACTCGTTCTTTCTCCATGCCACCTTGGGAAGATGGCATGTGGCTTATTATCTGGGATCCCGCAGTCCACACATTCGGTCTCCCTTCTCCCGATTTTTGCCAGGTACAGTCGACGGTCCATGCTGTAATATCCCCTATGAGAGTGTATGTCAAGGAGGTGGAGTTGTCCCATTCGGGCTGCCACTCCATGCACTTCCTTAACTTCCGCCATTTCCTTGGCCTTCTCCTCACGCAGGGGAAATTATAGCTAAAACTCGTACATCCTTTAGCGCAACTGTTCGATATGCCCCTATGGTCCCTATGGAAGCACCAAGGAGCGTTAACAATGTTCCTTAGTATGTACTTTATTTTCGAGCTACCGAATAATGCCTAAAATAACTCTTACTGGTACAACCACACAGCTCGAGATCATGTGTCCACACAGGTTTTAGTATCTGTTATACAAAAGCGGGGATCACTTGCGCGATACGTAAGAGGTACGGCACACACGATCGACTTTCTCAATACCAAGATGATAGCAGACATACATGACAGCCATCGAAATAGAAATAGGCACATTAAATATGAACACTGATACTCAAAGGTTACCTAACACCTGGAAATCTGTTCTGAAAAAGCAGATAACAACGACCAAGGTCAGAAAGTGGTATAACAATTGTCAATCCAGAAAAAAAGTACAAATATCGCCGAAGAACAGCAGCGTAGATTTCAGTTCAGTAAGAATAACCAGAAGCAGAGCGAGGCTGGATGGAACAAGTCAGATTTTGTTCAAACAGTTTTGTAGTAACAAGTACAATAAAAGGAAAAAGGGGTGCCACGTAGTTCTAAACGTATACAAAATGAAAGGTTAGAACTGCGAAGATATCTTCAATATGATGCTGAATAATAATAACTAGATAGTTGAAAGAGAAACGAGTAGTCGATAAATACACACAGTGAAAATAGTGAACGTGGATATAATGAATATTTAAATAGAAATTCCACAGATAATCAGGGCAGGATTATTAGTTATATAAATCACTATATAATAATCGAAAGATGTGTATATGTGTGTGTTGCTGTGCACTTTTCCGACAGTCGCCGAATCCTGACGATGCGGATGTGATATTTTAAAACCAAAGCTATTATAAATTTATAACCTAAAAATTAATGCTACAATTTAGATATCCCCGAAAACCACGTAAATATCTGCACTAATTTTTTTCAAAGTTTTAAACATTTTAGTATAAAAGTCCGTCATCTTATTCAAGCGGTATTTGTGTCTAAATATATTTTCTTTACTTAGAAAATACGTTCAAAGTTTCCTTATGGAGATTACGTGTAAAATAGAATTCGCTATTTGTGCTTATTTTTGGGTGAAAATTTTGTGTAAACATGCATAGTTTGTCTGTCCGAGGTCCTTAACCCATTTCGAACATTAAAACAATGCCAGAAAGTATTTTCGCGAAAATTTTCAAAATGATAAGTATCGGAAACTTTTTCTCTATAACATGGAAATTTAATTATTTCAAGTTGAAAAGTTATTCAAATGATGAAAAATGATTCTATTATACCTCGCGTTAACATTTTCATGGTTAAAATGATGTAAAAAGTAGTAACAGCATTCATCGTAGACTAAATTATGTGTCCCGATACCTTCTTTCGGTAACTTTCGAAATGTACATGTTTGTGTGCTTATTTCGAATTTAGAGATTTTCAACGATGGACGATGTTGTAGGTAACATATATAGTCGTATGTTTTCACCGAGAAAAATGTTTTTGTCTACATATTTAACTTAATATCTATTGATCAAAGTAGGTGGCAAGTGTATTGTTACGTTACACTATACCAAAGAGAATACCTATACTTTCACTATACTTCTAAATATACAACTTATATTGTAATTAAGAGGAAGTAAAATCCATTTTTACTGCTGTACATATACGTGTAAATGATGCCTTTAGTTAGTGAAATAAACAAAAATTTGAAACTGTTTAAGGTATAGAAGAATTTACTATAGGTAGGAACGAATTCGTATATCTTTACCAAATATCAACCCATTTTTGTAATTTTTACGTCAAATGTAAGTAAATGTAATCCTTTATTTTAGTTACTTTAATAACTTGCTAAATTACAGATACCTGCATGGTAAAAAATGCAAAACGCGAGAATTGCGTGTACCCCCGTTTATATTGAAATATAAGATTAAATGAACAAAAATTCTAGGATAAACTAATTTAATCTTTGAAGCTCAGATTCGCTGTTAATTTAACGTTAAAATAATTGAATTTTGGTTACTAATATACAAGAAAGCAAATGGGATAAATCAATAAAGTATTGAAACGTATACATACTTTAATTGTTTCATTTGTTTTTTGGCTCATTGTAATCGACAATAAAAAACTTGACTGCAACGCAAAATAACATCGGTAAAGTGTAAAAATATCAAAATTTCCTTTTGAACTTTATTAATTACCTAATCCTTTCCGCAGTTAAGGGTAAGGATAATTTTCTTACGATTGTTAAAAGCGTTCAAATGTTAGAAAACAAGGATCTTTTGTATTAAAAGTTTTCGAGTTGTTGAAACCCTCTGAGTATTTATACTTCCCTTAAACTTTATCGACCATACGAAACCTATTTCTATTTACTTTTAATAAAAAAATAAAACTTTTCTCGTTACATATTTACTTTACACTTATATGTAGACAAGCTACCCATAAAGATCTTTAATCTGCTAAAATGTGAGGAGCATATCTCCCTGTCGACACGAGAATCTACAAAATTATGTCCCTTTTTCTTGACAATTGCGTTTGGGAGCAAGACCTTGCGGGCTCTCGTTCCAGTATCACCAAAAGAACGATAACGTAGCAACAAAACCCGCAAGACAAATTTAAAAAACGAAACACAATTTTAAAGAAAATTTATTGCCTCCCTGTATATGTTTTATGTTATTTAAGTGTAGTAACGATTGTATGATTGTGGCGACGAAGAATCGATAAAGCACTTTGTTAACTATTGTCCTTTGACCAAGTTTTCATTAAGTTTCATAAAACTATACGAACTAATACTAATACTGTCAGTTTATACTACATTCATATGATTATACTAACATACGTAGTAATAGCGAAATATAACATTTGCGTGTTTGTTTTTTGAAAAATCGATCGTTAAAGAGCGCAACAAAAGTACACAAACCCCCTGAGATCTGTACCTACTGCATGAAAAATTTTCAGCAGGATATAATTTCCTTCATCTTGTTGAGACGTACCCATGTGATTTTCCCACGTAAAGCAATTCGAATTCTGAAGTTCATGAAAATTACTTTCGCGACTTAATACATTTCGGTGCATCTAAAGATTCCCATGGCTTAAATGCCAAAATGCTTAAGCATGTAATAAATGTTATCACCTCACCGTTGACAAAATTAATTAACTTAGCTATAACAAACGGGATTTTCCCAGATTCGCTCAAACCTACTAAAGTTATCCCCATTCCCAAACATGGGGGTAAAAATGAAGTGAGTGGGTTTAGACCTATTGCCATTATCTCTATAATTGGCAAAGTATTCGAAACCTGCCTAAAGAATCAAATTATGGATTTCTTTGAATCGAACAATCTTTTTAACAATAGACAGTTTGGCTTCCGCCCAAAACGGTCTACAGTAACTGCCATTAATAATTTCATTGAAACAATCAGCAATGGCTTTGATCAGAGCAATTATACTGCAGTACTCTTTTGCGATTTACAGAAAGCTTTCGACTGCGTCTCCTGGGAGATATTAGTAGCAAAGTTAAAGTATTATAAATTTTGTCCTAGGAGCACAAGTTTAATTAAGAGTTATTTAAGCGATCGCCCAGCTATTGTAAACTATGCAAATACATCCTCTAAAATATATAAAGCAACCTGCGGAGTACCACAAGGCTCAGTGCTTGGGCCCACTCTGTTCCTGATCTACATAAATGATATAAAAGTGTGTATCCCAAACACTGAACTATATGTGTACGCTGATGATACAGTGCTAACGGTGTCAGATCATGCACTTCGAAATGTGGAAAATAACATTAAACTTGCCCAGGATGATTTAAACAACTGGTTTCTAGCTAATAAATTTAGCTTAAATGAAACTAAAACACATAAGATGATCTTTAGTCTTCGCAATATGGATTCAGTCACTCAGAAGGAATGCACTAGATTGTTGGGAGTATCGGTCGATCCAAAACTAACATGGCACGAACACGTGAAGGTGGTAGCATCCACTGTATCCAAACAAATCTTTGTATTAAGAAACATAGCAAAATTTACTGATAGATCAGTTGCTTTAACCTCGTTTCATACATTAGTAATGCCCTACCTAACGTATGCCATTACAGCTTGGGGTCATTCCCCAGCCGCTGCACATTTATTCGGTCTACAACGTAGAGCAATTCGAATAGTTGCAGGATTGCCATATGATCACGACTGTCAAAAAGCGTTTCTGACACTGGGTGTGTTAACAATACCAGCAATGTATGTGTTGGAATGCATATTACTTACCATGAAAAACACTAAACAATACGCCACGCATGAAATGACACATGAACATAATACAAGGAATAGAAGCAATATTATAATTGATTTTAAACGGGTGTACAAGGCTAGAACAGCTTTTAATTATTACGGGCCTAAATTTATTAATAAGTTACCTAACGTTATAAAAGAGTTGCCTACAAATAAGCTTAAAACCGCAATGAAAAGATTCCCAGTAAAAAACCCTTTATATAAAGTAGACCACTATTTCTCCTTACATTTCCATATATCTGATTTTAATCTAAATATAATATAATTAAAGTATAAGCCTACATATATTGTGATATAAGTAGTACCTAGATGTACCTACCTAGTTTATTTTTTAAGACGAATGTAATACTTTATGTATTTAACACGAAATAAACTATCTAACTATCTAACTATCTAACTAAAGGCTTTGTGTCGAAAGGTTACAGGAAGGAATTCAATAATTTTGTCGACTGTAAGGAATGTGTTGAGGTTTTCAGAGTGTTGAAAGTATTAAAAATGTTAGAAGACAAGAAACTTCTACATCAACTGTTTTAAAGTTCTACAAACTCTCTAAGTGCTTATATTTCACCTTAGAAGTTATCGACCATTATTCTATACTTAACAAAGTTGTTCCATTAACTTTTAATATGAAACTAGAAACTTTTTCCTTTACATAATTTGTTTATATTTATTTTATAAGTCTAGAAAAGTTACCAACACCATGTAATTACTCAGACGAAAAAAGATTTGAAAAAATACATCTCCAAGTTTACACGAAAATCTACAAAATTCACCCGATTCTGTCCAAAATTTCCTTGACAATCGCATTGGGGAGTAAGACCTTGCGACACCTCCATTCAGTTGGCCTTCCCCCATCACTAAATAGAAAAATAAACGATAGCTTAGAATTAGAAACTATTTAGAAGTTTTCGAACCCCGTCAGAAGAAAATTTTGAGCTCGACCCCCTTTAGTAGGCATTCTTATTTGAAAGTGGGGGGGGGGGGGGGGGGGGGGCTGAGTGAACGTTCAGAAAAAGTTGTGTCCTTTAGCTTTGTAAATTTGAAAATTCCACCCTTCAATCTTAGACGGTGGCGAATTCTTAAAGAGGGGTATGATTCATGATTTTGAGTCTATATCACAACGGCCACTAATCATAACGGCCACCCCGGTTTTTGCTATTTCATAACGGCCACCTTGATCACAACGGCCACTTATATTATTTGATCATAACGTGAACAAGGTGGCCGTTGTGATCAAATAGTAGGTATTAGAGGCCGTATGTGATCAAAGTGGCTGTTATTAAATAACAATAACCTAGGTGGCCGTTATGATCAGTGGCCGTTGTGATCAGGTCCCATGATTTTTCCATATTCGACGAAAAAAATAGTTTTTCTCCGGAACGAGTGGAGGACTAAAAAAAATTTTTAAGGGCAATATAACAGTGACTACAGAGGTTCTTAAAATGTAAAAAAAGTTAGATTTGAAAAAAGTCAGTCGCGTGTCTACCTTAGTGTTAGACCACCCTGTATATATGAAAATAGTTTTAATATATTTCATTTTGACCACCTTTCAAGTAAATCTGTAAGTATTATACAATAAGAGTTATAGAACAACGACAGAGCTTTGCCCCACCCTGTATATAGGTTATATTTTTTTGGCCGGTTTTATAAAAACATGATCGTCAACTAACAATGCGATCATTTAATTACGTGATCCAATTTGTTTTGCGTTGTATAAAAATTCCATGCACTTTTGACTTCTCTTGATAACACCATGTGTAGCTCCGAGGTCTTGGCGTTCTTTTGAGGGCTGCACCATTCATAATCCGAACCATCAAGCTGGCTCTTGTGTTTACTTTTTCTTTGCAGATCGCCTTTCAACCATTCCCACAGCCAAAAATCCAAAGGTGTAAGGTCCGGAGACTTGGTGGCCATGAAACGTAACCATATCTATCGATCCATTTTCCGGGAAATGTTAGGTTTATATGATGTGTCACCTTACGACTAGAATGTGCAGCAGCCCCGTCATGCTGGAAGCTCATTTCTGCGTGTGCTTGTTGAAGGACTACGTTCTACAGACTACATAATGTCTTCTACTTCATCCACAGAAATATGATAACTGGGCACTGCACTAGTGTCACGCAATGTATTGAAAACACTGGTAGTCTGCTGTTAGGACATTGTATGCCGTATTCTCTACAAGCAACAGCAGCTTATCCATTACAAAAGATATACACAAACCATATGACAGTTGAAAATTGCAATGTGCGCTAAAGCACAACTTCACAACGTCAACATCAACTGTTGACAATCGATAATCGATAAATACACCCATATCAACCGGTGTACCAACACACGAAACGAAAATGCATTGAACTCGTCGTGGAATGTTTGAAAATCAACTTTGAACATCCCATTTGCCTTTTGTTTGTTTTACATACTAACAGCTGTACCTGCATGTTATATGGAATTTTTTAACATAGTTCCCTCTTGCGTGTTTGTTACAAAGGGTGATTTTACAGCTAAGGGGTTGCAACTCGAAAGTCAGTTTATACATATGTCGAAAGCTCCTAAAGCGAAAGCTCATAAAATATTCGTTTCTCGATTCTTTAATACAGTTCCCTTTTGTATGGTTGGCACAAGGGGTGGATTTCCTTCTAAGGGGTTTCAACTTGGAAATTAAGTGTTACATATTTATGTAGCTTATTAATGCTGGATTAATGTGTGATCCTCCGTTGCCGTTTTTAAGAAATGAAAATTCCTGGTAAGGAGATCGAGCTCAAAATTTGATTCTTGCAGGGTTCGAAAGCTCTTAAATAGCTTCTAATTATGAGATATCACATTTTTAATTCCCGCGTTGTGGGGGGAGGGCAGCTAAACGGGGTCCATGCGACTCACAGTCATATGAGTTTGATAAATGTGAAAAATAGGGCACAAGTTACTTACTTGCTCGCGATCAACACAAAAACTACACAAACGTTGTGGCAAGTTCATAAGATTGTAGGCATATACAATATACAGGGTTGCCCACTTGTCCTTCGTTCATCGATAGTACCTTTAATATTAATTTTAGGACAAAAGGTCAAGAGACATTTCTTATTCAGATGTTCCTTATTTACAACCTAAAAATATTTTCAGGCCCGCACTGCTCTCGGTTTCGTCTGTGCAGGATCGTACTCGATTATTTTATATGGAACACCCTATAAATTTTTATATTTTTGAAATCCATATTCGATTCTAGTCCAAGTTTGTTTGACCTTTCACCTACTTAATAAGTCAACTCATTTAGGAGAAATTGAAAGAAAATTGTCGCCGAAATCAACAATCAGTAAAAAAATTCATAACTATTTGATCATTGGTAGCAAAGCAACAAAATTTGAGATTATCATAAACAAAAGAGCGTGTTATTTCTGGATATGCTGAATTTGAACGAAATTTGTTGCAAAAGGGACGTTGAATTTTTTCTAACAACCACAGAAGAACTACCAAAAGTCGACTATTTTAAATAGATCACCCTGTATTTCATTAATGAACTGATTTTTAAATTAGCTTTGATTTTTGTTAAACATGTCCTATATCTAAAGGTAATAGTTTACGAGATAATAACCTTAGTTTGAAACATTTTGTTTTTTCGCCCAATTTTGAAAATAAAATTAAAGGGACCAACAAACAATAACAATATTTGCATCAGATATTTACTTATTATTACCTAAATTGTGATTGTTACTTAAAAAACCAGGAATGTGAAACAAAAAGACCACTATAGGTATTAAAATGTTATTGAAACAGTATCTATGCTGTTCTTTAAGGTCCATTCACACATGTCAGTCACGTCTCAGTTCCGTTCCGTCAAACAGTCTCAGTCACGATAAAAAAATATATCGTTGCCTTTAATTTTAACGGACATATTCACACACGTCCGGCACGTCACCGATTTTACAGTCAGTCACGTTTCAGTCTCTGTTCAGTCATAATTTTAATTCGTCGTCAACGATATTTTCTTGTTTTGACTGACGTCTCTTCGTAAACAGTGTGGGGTTTTTACATAAAAATATGAATTATTGACTGATATGTGTGAATAGCCGTCACAGATCTTTACCGAATGAGACTGAGACGGAACGGTGACGGAACTGAGACGTGACTGACATGTGTGAATAGACCTTTAATCATAAATACATTTAAAAAAGTTGCCATGCCAATAACAATAGACGACATACGCCAGTTTAATTTCAATTGATTGTATTTGACACATTATCGTCTTCATTTTGTTAAAAAGGCTAAATCGAATCGAAAATGTCACGTTTTCCAAATACCGAACTGGTTGATATGGTTTTCATTCTCGGCGAATGTTTCCAGGATATGTGAAACTTTCAGATCAATCATGCGAATCGTGCCTGATATCCTGGAAGATGTTAACACAAATTTTTCAAATCGTGTAAGGCAGTGTTTACACAATACTGATGGGTTGTTTGAAAATTAATGTTTAGGTAATGTTTTGTGTTTTGTACCGTTCGATTTTATATAAGCAAGTTTATTTATTAATTGATGTTATACATCAGCAAATAATAATAAGTAAATATCTGATACAAATAGTGTTATTATTTGTTGCTTCCTTTAATTTTATTTTCAAAATTGGGCGAAAAAACAAAATAATTCAAATTAAGGTTATTATCTCAGAAACTATTACCTTTAGATATAGGACATGTTTATCAAAAATCAAAGCTAACTTAAAAAGCAGTTCATTCATGAAAAAATATACAGGGTGTTCTATTTAAAATATTCGACTTTTGGCAGTTCTTCTGTGGTCGTTAGAAAAAATTCAGTACGTCCCTTTTGCAACAAATTTCGTTCAAAATCAGCATATCGAGAAATAAAACGCTCTTTTGTTTATGATAATCTCAAATTTTGTTTCTCTGTTGCCAATGATTGAATAGTTATGATTTTTTACTGATTGTTGATTTCGGCGACAATTTTTAAAAAACATTTATTTTCTCCTAAATGAGTTGACTTAAGTAGGTGAAAGGCCAAACAAACTTGGTCTAAAATCGAATATGGATTTCAAAAATATAAAAATCTATAGGGTGTTCCATTTAAAATAATCGAGTACGATCCTGTACAGACGAAACCGAGAGCAGTGCGGGCCTGAAAATATTTTTAGGTTGTAAACAAGGAACATCTGAATAAGAAATGGCTCTTGACCTTTTGTCCTAAAATGAATATTAAAGGTAATATCGATGAACGAAGGGCAAGTGGGCGACCCGTATACTATCTAGCGAAATATGACATTTGCGTATTTGTTTTTTGAAAAATCGATAGTTAAAGAGCGCAACAAAATAACACAAACCCCCAGAGATCTGTACTGCATCAAAGACTTTCAACAGAAAATAATTTCCTTCATCTTGTTAAGTCATACCCATGTAATTCTTCTACGTAAAGCAATTTGAATTTTGAAATTCACAAAAATTACTTTCGTGCTTAATCCACCATTATTCCATACATAAGAAAGCTATTCCATTACTTTTAATATAAAAAAAGAAACTTTTCCCTTTACATAGTTTGTTTATATTTATTTTATAAATGTAGGAAAGTTACCAACAACACGTAATTACACAGGGTGGAAAAGATTTTGAAATTGTTCACAACTGAGAAGCATATCTCCTAGTTCTAGTTTACACCAAAAACTGCAAAATTTACCAGATCCGGTCCAAAATGGCTCTGCTTTTCCTTCACAATCGCATTCGGGAGTAAGACCTTGCGACTGACAGTCTTGTGCATTCGCCTGGTAGAGAAATCCCAGTATCACCAAAAGAAGGAAAACGTACTTCATTGCTGGAAGTGAGTTTGGTAAATATGGAAATATTGGTCACAAGTTACTTACTGGCTCGTGATTAACACAAAACTGCACAAACGTTATGGCAAGCTCAGTTTTATATATACTCCACGCTGTTAAACTAAATGACCTTTTACTAATTATAAACATAATTATGTATATATGATAATTTTAGTTGACATTTATGTTGCCACTTGTTTGTTTAATGGTGTGTGATTAATAACGCCCGGATTTATATTTTTTTAAAAACCTGTAATATTTAAATATGTATTTTATAAAAAATGGCAAATATTTTCATAAAAACCTGTAATATTTTTTAAATATTTCAAACTGAAACCAAGAAGTTAAACACATTTATTCATCAAATCATCATATTCATAATCAATTAATCATTAAGTTATTTATTACAAGAGGAAGAACCTAACCCTTAGCAAGTATAACAGGTATACATCCTAATCCTTACATTGTTTACTGAACAAACAACTGACCATTTATTTTAAATCCTGCTTTACAGGTGGTACTTATTTTAAAAATTCGTATAAATTATGAGTCAGAGAGAAATTCACCAAACATTTTCTGTAACGTTCAATACACTTACAGTTACACGTATCTAAAAAAAATAAACGTGACACGTACTCACCACTAATTGGAATAACCGGGCTCTACCAATACACCTTGTTTTCATGTTGTAATTCTTACAACCGTTCACAATACAATAGGGCATTTGAAAATCGGCAAAATATTTTATGAAAAATATGAGAAGTGCGAAATATTTTTTTTACTTTAAAATATTTATTAAAATATTTGTGTATTTTTTTGTACTTAAATATTTTTACAAATATTTCGATATTTAAAAAAATATAAATCCGAGCCCTAGTGATTAACAAATGATGAGTTTTTTAACGCGTACCCGATGTGGTTCAAAACCCGAGCGCATTTTTACATAACGTGTTTGAATCGATTTCCATGTCACTTGGGATAATGAAAATTACGCTATTTTCCTTAAGAAGAATGCAATTTTTATTCTTAATTAAAATTTAAATACATATTTTCATTCTAATTACGAAAAAAAAATAACATAAAACCTATTGCTCCTTGTGGAAAATTTAGGAATTTACCCGAACGAAGCATATTTTTCATTAACCAAAATTGAATTTATCTTATAAATTACCATAAAAATGGTTTTTTATATTACAATTTAAGTTCTACCGCAAATATTTATTCATAGTTAAAACAACTGTTTTGTTACAACAGCTTTAAGGTAAACAAAATAATAAATTTAAAGTTTAAATAAGAATTTAAATGCTTAATTTATTTGATGTCAACATAAACTAATTTGTTTATTTGAAAAGTAAATTCATTTTTCCTTAAGAAAAATGAAATTTAATTTTTAAATAGATGTACTTAACTAAATGTGTAGAACTTAACTACTCGTTTACTTATTTAGGTGTTAAGATAACCTAGCCAATTAATTTATCTGTTATCATACCATTTCCTCTATTAACTCGAATCTAGGGGTCAATTTTCATGGGATATAAGTTTCTTTTCTCCATTTTTAATTTAATGGTCTTCTTCATGTTTGTTACAATTCAATTATAATTTCAATTCAATTTCTTATGACATATAGTGTATTTCCATTTTAATTTAAAAATTAAAATGTTTTCTTATGTCCTACAGTTGTAATATTAATTTCTATTGAACATGAATTTTTATGTCTTTTGACTTGTTGTTATGATAATTCTATTCGCATTCGTTATATCTTCCAATCATCATTAAATACAGGTTTCGGCCTAACAAAAAGGGGTTAAAGTACAACGAAACTAATTTCGTTATAACTCCCAATTTTAATTCTATTTGAATTTATTATGACATTGGTGTATCTTCATTTAAATTTAAAAAGTAAAAATGTTCTAACGATATATTAAATAAAATTATGCTAATTCACGGTAAATTTAATTTAAGTATTTATTTTTATTATCATTAAACAATTTAAAACATTTTATTGCAACGTTCAACTTTAAATTATTTTTTAATTGTTAAAAACAAGGAAAACATACAAAATCCAAAAACCTTTACCACTGTGTGACGTCGCCTTTATTTTTAATTACGGCTCGAATTCTTTTGGGCAACGTACTTGTCATCACTGGTCCAATTAATGTGACTTTTAGCACATTTAATTTTTTTTTACAACTTTTTCTCAAATTTCTAGCTAAATTTGAGAAAAAGTTGTAAAAAACAATTTTTAACTAGCAGGATGTAATTGCATATTTGAACGTAGTTATTAATTCTGATTAACTTTTTTTAATAACAATTTTCGATATTGTCAAAAATAAAGGTACTTTACTCTTGAGCAAAATTCATATTTTTTGACAAACCGCGTACACGACTGAAAAAATTTAATATCTGATGATTGTATTTTAGATTTTAGAACATGCACCACTTTTTATAAAGAATAACTTTTTCGTAAAATTAATAATAAAAAAGTTTCCCATATGTTGCCAACTTTTACAGACACTGTATATTTGTGCTTTTACAAACTAGAGTATTTTTTGTACTCGTCATACATTTAAAGTAGAAATACAGGGTGGCCCAACGAAAAGGTAACAGACGGGTTTCTGGCCAGAGGGAATTTTTTTTTGGGAAACGCAAAAACACGTCAATTTTTATATCAAGGGGGACAACTTTCGCCATGATTTTCAACCTGAAGAGATTTCATCCCTTAGCGCTATGAGAACAACCCCTAAAATTTAAATAGGGATGATGGGGCAAGTGATACGTCATTTGAAAGGTCTTTCTTTTCTGATTTCAGTGCACTAGTTTTTTTTATATATTTTTTATTTTTAACCAAAAAAATTGAAGTTCCAAAATGGAAAATGAGGAAAGAGATTGAGGCATTTAAAAAGTCAAAAAAGCTCGGACAGATCAATTGTTTTTTTCTTAGAGAAGCTAGGTACTTTTACTGATATTTGACAACTTTGTTTCGCCCCTTGGGTACAGGGTAAACAACCCTTAAATTTTTAAATAAAAACAAGGGTTAATTTTTTCTTGTGCTAATTAATAAAACCAGTTTATGCAAATTCAACCCTTATTTTAATAAATTTTCGAAGTGTCTGCCTTCAGCTTCCATGTAATAATACAGATTTTGATTAACTCGTTCCTCATGATCTTACCCCATTAGATTTTTTTATGGGGTCATGTAAAGAGTAAAGTTTTTTCCACTGGTCCGGAATCTTTGGAGGAGTTACGTGATCGTATAGTACATGAATGCCGCCTGATCACTCCTAAAATGTTGCAAAATGTACGGGAACGATTTAATGAAATTTTGTACTATTGCATGGAGCTGAAGGCAGGCACTTCGAACATTTATTAAAATAAGGGTTGAATTTGCATAAACTGGTTTTATTAATTAGCACAAGAAAAAATTAACCCTTGTTTTTATTTAAAAATTTAAGGGTTGTTTACCCTGTACCCAAGGGGTGAAACAATGTTGTCAAATATCAGTAAAAGTACCTAGCTTCTCTAAGAAAAAAACAATTGACCTGTCCGAGCTTTTTTGAGTTTTTAAATGCCCCAGTCTCTTTCCTCATTTTCCATTTTGGAACTTCAATTTTTTTGGTTAAAAATAAAAAAAATATTAAAAAAACTAGTGCACTGAAATCAGAAAAGAAAGACCTTTCAAATGACGTATCACTTGCCCCATCATCCCTATTTAAATTTTAGGGGTTGTTCTCACAGCGCTAAGGGATGAAATCACTTCAGGTAGAAAATCATTTCGAAAGTTGTCCCCCTTGATACAAAAATTGATGTGTTTTTGCGTTTCCCAAAAAAAAATTCCCTCTGGCCAGAAACCCGTCTGTTACCTTTTCGTTGGGCCACCCTGTATATACAGATATAAAGCAACAGACTACATGAGCACATATTACACTTCAATAATTACAAGTGTTATATACAGGGTGTTTCAGACCGTCCGTACCGCCCAAATATCTCGCGAAATACAAAACGCATTGAAAAAAGAAAAAATACGTCTAAAAAATTCTTTAACACTCTATTGTTTGATAGCAATAGGATGTCCCACTTCCACCCCTGGGGGGTGGAGAGGGGGTAACTTCGTAATCTTAAATAGCACTCCCCAGTTTATTATGCAGTTTTGAATTCTGCGTTAACAAACAGGAACGTTTTGTTTGAAACATTTTTTGAAGTTTGTGACAGATGGCGCTATGATCGCCGAAAGAAGTTTTTCGATTACCTATGCTATTTTGATGTCAATGACAATCAAAAATGTTAATTCTTTGTAAAAGGGAAGAGGGGGAGCTTTATTAACCCCGCTTCCCCACACCGCCACTTCACCCCTACGACCCATAACCTAGGATGAGAAAACGCAACCATTTTAGATTTAAACAACTGTTCAATACCACGATTGAAGAAGTTACATTTTGTAAATTTTTTTTGTCTTTAATGGAAAATAGAAAAAAAAATGAAATATGTACTTTGATTTCACGAGTAACGACATTCGAGATACGTTTAAATCTAAAATTAGGGGTGAAGTGCCGGTGTGGGAGAGGGGGGGGGTAAATAAAGCTCCCCCTCTTCCCTTTTACAAAGCATTAACATTTTTGATTGTCACTTAACAAAACTGACATTAAATTAGCATAGGTAATCGGAAAAACTTCTTTCGGCGATCATAGCGCCATCTGTCACAAACTTCAAAAAATGTTTCAAAGAAAAAGTTCCTATTTGTTGGTCAAATCTGCATAATAAACTGGGGGTTGCTATTTAAGATAACGAAGTTACCCCCCTCTCAACCCCCCGTGTGTGGGAGTGGGGACATTCTATTACTATGAAATTCTTAAAAAAATTTGTAGACGTATTTTTTCTTTTTTCAATGCGTTTTGTATTTCGCGAGATATTTGGGCGGTACGGGTGGTGTGAAACACCCTGTATACATCACCATACAGAGAGAGTCATAATTAAAGTACTAAAGATCTCATGCATATTATTGTGCGGAGACATACCTAAGTCAATCCATTAATATGTCAAACAATCGTAGAAGATTACTTAACTCAGAAATCAATTCCATGGGTCCTTTCCTTAGCCACCCCCAATGTCGGAAATGACCCCATACTCGTGCTCCGGCTTCTCTGTACATAGCACCAGTTAGCTCCCAAATGCCAAAGCTCGCTCCACTGTCCTGCAAAAAATTCATAACTTTCATTTCGGGGGGGCTAAGCTAACGGAATCCCCTCACAGATCTTCCAAAATCTAGCTCCGAGTTGCTTGGAGCTAGCTCTGTCTAGCTTCATCAGTTATACAGCTAACATCACTCCGACAGACGTCGTAATCAATTCACAAAGAAAAATTGCCCCCCCCCTCCCCCCCCCTGAAGCCCAAATCCTCCCAAAGAATATAGCATAAGTATGAATTTGAGCTAGCTCCATCTGGCTCCCAAATTACAACACTCTACGGCACGTACTGTAAACACAATACTACCGTACATTCGCGGTGGGCTAAGATCACGTTGCCGCCCCCAACAATTGTACAGCTTTCAAAATCTAGCTCCGAGTTGCTTGGAGGCAGACAGAGCGAGCTCTGTCTAGCTCCATAAATTATACAGCTAGCACCACCCGACAGACGTCGTAATCAATTCACACAAAAAATGGTGCCCTCCCCGCTCAAGCCCAAATGCTCCCAAAATATAGCATATGAGGGGTTTTATTATTAGAGTCGTATCATCCGCATATAAAATACAATCTGCATGTATATTAATATAGTTTGGAGAGTCTATTATGTATATTGTAAACAGCAGTGGACCAAACATGGATCCTTGCGGCACTCCTCTACTGACAGGCAATTTGTTCGATATCGTCTCGTTGAATGACCAATTGAGTGCTGTTATCATCGAAGTTATATTATATATTCTTTCTAATTTTTTTACTAAGATGTGCGAGACATCCCTTCTTCTCATCCCCTCCCATAACCTCCCCCTATTCACACTATCAAAGGCTGTTTTAATGTCGTGTCGTGTGTTTCTATTATAAGAAATTCTGAAACGTACTTTAATTATTATTTAATTTGTATTTTGGTTTATTAAAATCGACAATGAAAACTGGGCGACATCCGTCGAGTGTAAAAATTTCAAGTTATTCGATTTCTTTTTAACCCTTCTTAATTAATCCTTTCCGCAGTTAAGGATTGTTGGTTTAAAGGTTAATTGAAGAAATTTTATAATTTTCTTAAGATTGTTCAAAGCGTTAAGAAAACAAGGATCTTTTGTATTAAAAGTTTTCAAAATTGTTGAAAACTTTCCGAGTCCTTATATTTCTTTCCCTTAAACTTTTGTCGACCTTTATTCCATACACAACTACACAAGAAAGCTATTTATATTACGTGTAATACAAAAAAAAACTTTTTCTCGTTCCACAGTCTGTTTATATTTACTTTCTAGTTAAATGTGGACAAACTACCTATAAAATTGTTTTATCTGCTGACAAGTGAGAAGCACATCATCTTGTCGACACCAAAATCTACAAAAGTTGCCCGATCTGCTCCAATGTGGTATCCCCTTTCCTTCACAATCGCATTCGGGAATAAGACCTTGCGACTCACAATCTGGTTCGGCGCTCGTCTGGTTGAAAAATCCCAGTATCACCAAAAGAAGGATAACGTTCATTTCTGGAAGTGATTTTGTTAAAACAAGGAAATTCGGCACGAGTTACTTACTTGCGCACAATTAACACACAACTATATCGCACAAAAACACACAGATAATGATGTTGTAATTTATAGCTTATCATATGATACAGTCGGATTTCCCATAAGGCTGGAAAGGCTATCGCCTAGGGCGGTAACTTTTAGGGGGCGGCACACGAAATCTAGGCAAATTAAAAGATAAATTCATTTTAGTTTGTAAGTATATTAAATATTATTTATCAGCAGTAGAAACAAAAAGCGAAAATTATTATAGATGGGGGAGATGGCAAGATATTTCCAGTTTTTTCAGGGTACGTTATCGCAATTGAAGGTTATGTTATAAATAAATCTGATACGTCAAAATGTTAGAACACGATAATTTTCTTTTCGGTTAATTAGATTTATTTCTATTTATTTATCTCTATCTCTAAATTGGTTTAGAAGGTGAAGTTCCTAATCCATGGCAGCTACAATAGAATTTCCAATTCATCCGTACAGTTTTTAATGGAGCAAAAGTGGAACGATCTCCATTCTGTCTATTAAAAAGGATTTTCGATGAATGCTTTCCTAAGGAAAATTTAATTCGTAGAATATTTTCCACACCGATTTTGGAAAACTCTTGGTCCGACCTTCAGAGCAGCGTCAATTTTCTTTATTGCATGGTAATTCATTTGGGAAAATGATCTTTGCGAGGATACGTTAACTTTTCCATCTTTAGTTAATACAGGGTGTATCATTAATAATGGGAAATATTTAAACTGGAGAATCCTGGGTTCTAAATATTAAGAAGATAAAATGTGGTTCCTTACTAAGTGATCACTTAACCTTATTATTAGTTGCAAATTAATTCATTTATTAGATCCCCTAAGCCTCTTCAAAGTTAAGGTAGTCGATAATCACCCCATTTGCTTGATAATGTTCTATCAGGTTTTAGTATCCGTTTATACAAAATCATGCCTCACTTGCGCAATACGTAAGAGGCACGGCATACACGATACACTTTGACAACACCAAGACTTATCACAATAAAATAATAGTACCCACTAAATTACAGTCTATCAACTTCTCATCCCCTACAGATTACCACCCTCTCCTTTTCCTACTTTCTATTACCTCCTCCATCCACTTTATCCCTTCTCCTCCCTCGTTTAAAACCCATTTCCACCCCCGCCCTCCTGTTCTCTTAGTTCACAACATTCCTCCACCATATGCACCATCGTCTCCCTTCCCTCTCCACACAGTCTGCATACCCTCTCCTCCTCCTCCCACCTGAAGTTGTTGTCCCTTTCTTCATTCCCCACTCTAAACCGTGCCATTATCGTCTTCCTCCTTATTTTGACCTCACCGGTTAAATACCTCGGCAAACCGTTTGTTACCAACTCCTTGTACTTTCCATTGTACCTCCCTGCATTAATTTTCGCCCTCTTCTCCTGCCTTTGCACATCCTCTGCCTCCTCTCTCCTTCTCTCCACCTCCTCTCTCGCATATCCACCCCTCTCGTAGAAACACCTTCTTCCCTCCTGCCCATATGCTATCTTCTTCTTCTTCACTTCAATCCAACTACATCTCAAGATCCCCCCTTGTTCCCACCTCGAAGGCCATCACTCTCTTTCCCGCCACTATTCCAATTTTTCTAACTTCACCTCTTCTTCCACCACATACCTCGGGGTTTCCCTTTCAAGCCCCAATACTCACTTCCAGTATTTTACTTGAATCCTTTCTATCTGTTCCCTTTCTCTCCATCCCCATACTTCTGCCCCGTATACCAATACACTTTTTACCAATCTGTCGAAGAGCCATCTCCTTTTCCACATATCTCCTCCCATCCACCTTTTTCCCAGGCCCCATACCTGTCCCACAATTCCATTTCCTTTCCTTGCCAGCTCCCTTATATGCGCATTGTCCTTTTTATCATAACTTATACTGTATCCCAAATACGTCTCGTCTACACTTTCTTCCCCCCCCCCCCACCGCTCTTCTTTTGGAATTCCATCATTTTTGTCTTTTTTGTGTTTACTTCTACCCCGATTCTCTCCATATTATATTTCTTCACCACCACTATATCACCACTTTGGTTCTTCCTCACCTCTTCCTCCATGTCTGCTATGCCAATCTAGTAGTCGATTGGGGATGGCTGCTTATGAATATGTAATAGAGTAGAATAGACAGGAGTCTTCAATTCTTGTTGGTGTTGCAGAAGCCCATTGTCATTCGATTTCGTTATTCGTGGTTACTTTTGGTATTAATTTTCTTAGGCATATCTTCTACTCTAGTAATACGCTTATTCCTTTTTGCCAATTTCTCAAATTTGGTAAGTTTCTTCATTAGTTCGCTTCTGCTCAGATTGAGTGTTTTGCCTTACCAGAAGTACCTTGCCTGTAGTTTCTTTCGTCGATCATTTTAGATGCTGAACCGTGTCGTTGCGTTCTTTACATATTATTTATACTATACTTATTTATTTATTTATATATTTGTGCTTTTACAAAGCAGAGTATTTTTTGTACTTGTCATACAATTAAAGTAGAAATATATACAAATATAAGGTAACAGAATACATATTACACTTCAATAATTACAAAGTGTTATATACACATCACCATACAGAGAGAGTCATAATTAAAGTCCTAAAGATTTAATGCATATTATTGTGTGAAGACATACATATCTAAATCAATGCATTAAAATGTCAAACAATCATAGAGGATTACTTAACCCAGAGATCAATTTTATTCCATTCCTGTTAACTACCTTTATAACAAATTTCATAATATATGTATTAAATAGTATGAAAAATGGAGCAACATAACAATATAGTATACGTATAGCCTTCGTAAGATACATGTATGTTTGCAGATTTTTTGTGTGATTAGCGAAGTTTAGAGAAATGTAACTTATGTCATTTATTTTGATTAATACTGTATATTGTAAACAGCAGTGGACCAAACATAGATCCTTGCGGCACTCCTCCGCTGACAGGCAATTTGTTCGATATGGTCTCATTGAATGCAACATGCAACTCTGATCAAAAATACTTACTCACTTACTGCTTAATTTTGTTCAGGATCAACTCGTAGAAAGAGTATGAAAGTAGGCATCGATTAAAGTTAAGATAATTTCCAACCAACTGAAAATATTAGAGAAAGTTACCTTATCTTTAATGATTTAAGTGTATTATAACAAAAATTTTCATTGGGAAAAGAACTACTAAAAAATATAATATCATGAATCTCCCCTCTTAACCGTTTTTATTATGACAGGAAATTCTGAAACGTACTTTAATTTTATTATTTAATTTGTTTCTTTCAATTTATTCGATTTCCTTTTAACCCTTCTTAATTAATCCTTTCCGCAGTTAAGGATTTTTGGTTTAAAGGTTAAATGAAGAAATTTTATAATTTTCTTAAGATTGTTCAAAGCGTTAAGAAAACAAGGATCTTTTGTATTAAAAGTTTTCGAGTTGTTGAAACTCTCCGAGTCCTTATATACAACTTTATTCCATAACAGAACTACACAAGAAAGCTATTTATATTACGTGTAATACAAAAAAAAAACTTTTCTCGTTCCACAGTCTGCTCAGCAAACACATTTATATATAAAATACATATAAATTATATAAGAGCTTTTTAGATTTATATAAAACTGGAAGAAAAATAAGAGATATTTAATGTCAGGATGTTAGCAATTTTCAAAATAATATATATGTCTATTAGATGTAAATTCTTTATATCTGTAGTACATGAATTTATATACGTTTTATGTATATTTTATGTAATATTCACATAAAAAATATTAGTTGTAAAAGCGTTGCGATGACCAAATGGCAACTACTCGAGCATAATGTAATTATTACCAATGTAAAAAATTATTTAAGCGGTTTCATACAAAAAAATGGAAAAACTACATTTTTACGTGTAACTGTACTTTTAATTAACTTAATTCTTCCACGAACCCGTTTTTGCCTGAACTGAAAGCCGACAGTTTATTATGATATGTACTTGCTTGAAAAGTTTCCCTTAACCGGATTCGAACCGTTGCGGGTGGGCGTGCCAAATTCCGAAATCCGACATGTGTTTTCTTTGTATCCGACATTGTACCACTGCGCTAATCTGAAACATTCCTTTTTTTATTTCGTTCTTCCTAACTTTGCTCTGTTTCGCGAGTTTAAATTATGTTTGATTATATCGTTGAGTGAAGTCTTATTCAATGATTATACCTACCTTTATGTTAAAAATGACCAGGATTTAATTTATTTTATAATATTTATTTTCTATATAAATTAGACGCATTTTAGTCGATACGGATCTAATATTAAAGGTACGTGAAGTACAATTTTTGTCGTTATAGAAAACCCGCGCGTGCGATTAATTATGCAGCGCAAATAGAAACGGACTTTTATTTTCGACAATATAATATACAGTAATGATAATTTATAATTATATTTACAGAAGGCATACATAAAAAATATGTAATACTTCTTACGTATAAGATTTTACATATAACGTACATAAATCTAATCATATAAATATGACAGCACATAAATTTCATGGGTAATATGTAATTATCTATATATATATATATAATCATAATTTAATATATATATATATAATTCAATACATATAGAAAATTTACACCGCGGCCGGGATTCGAACCCGGGCCTATATTAAATTATGATTATAAAACATGTGACATTGACAATTCAGTCATTAGTCTGTCAAAAATGACAACCAACGTTATAACCTTATAAATTATATATATATATATATTATATGAATTTCTGTATACAGAATATCCGTAAGTTTATATACTATTATGTAAAATATACGTAATCTGTTACATACGATTTATATAACTTTATTAAAGAACATTTACATAATTGATATATAAAAAAGCATATGTAGGGGTATTTACTTCAATCTTATATATGTTGTATGTATATTTTATATGTGTGTTTGCTGGGTGTTTATATTTACTTTATAGTTAAATGTGGACAACTACTCATAAAGATTTTTAATCTCTCGACAAGTGAGAAGCATATCATCTTGTCGACACCAAAATTTACAATGGTTGCCCGATCCGCTCCAAAATGGTATCCCTTTTCCTTGACAATCGCATCTGGGAGCAAAACCTTGCGACGCACAATCTTTTTCGGCGCTCGTCTGGTTGAAAAATCCCATCAGTATCACCAAAAGAAGGATAACGTACTTCATTTCTGGAAGTGATTTTGTTAAAACAAGGAAATTCGCCATGAGTTTACTTACTTGCGCACAATTAACACACAACTATATCACACAAAAACACACAGGTAATGATGTTGTAATTTATAGCTTATCATGCTTAGATAAGATAATATAAGTTCCACTAGTGATGAATTATTGTTGTATTATACAGAGTCGGATTTCCCATAAGGCTGGAAAGGCTATCGCCTAGGGCGGTAACTTTTAGGGGGCGGCACACGAAATCTAGGCAAATTAAAAGATCAATTCATTTTAGTTTGTGAGTATATTAAATATTGTTCATCAGCAGTAGAAACAAAAGCGAAAATTATTATAGATGAGAGGTGGCAAAATATTTCCACCCTAGAGGAGGAAAATTCGTAAATCCGCCACTGTGCATGATATAAATATTATTGACAAGTTTTTCACGGTATGTTATAAATAAATCTGATAACGTCAAAGCATGCGTAAGTCTACATAATAAACTAACAATTTTTGATACAGCTCATTTATTATAACAAGAGGTCAATTATTATTAGCCACGAGAATTTCAATACAAACATTTGTAAATTTTGTTTGATTTTGTTTAAAAAAATCATCTAAAGAAACATTATTTTTATAGTTTTATTTCGAGGGGGGGGGCACAACCCCCTTTATCGCAACTGTGTTATCCAGATTTTCTTCAGTGATCACGCATTTGATAGGTTTTGAAATCTGTAGTGAATCTGGTAGATGTAAAAAATGTGGGAAAAGTGCGACTTCGCCAAATGTCTCTTGGGATTCAAGATGGTTGTTAGACGATTTCAAAACGCCCAAGGCCAATGATAGTGGTCAAGGTGAGAACCTTCACCTTTTATACATGACATTTTAATGCTGTGGTGACTTTCGGATACTAGGACACCTTGAAAAATATAAATTCTTTATCGCGATTGTTGAGAAACCGTTTCTCTGTTACCCCATTAGTACCAATACGATAAGATGGAGATAAGCGGCTATTTGTGTGTTCAACTTTATATTCATGACGCTTTCAACTAAAAATATCTTCTTGACCAAGGGACTTAACCTAATAAATAGTTAGGAAGGGTTGCAAGGATGCAAATAAGCAACTACTTCTGTTTCAAAGAATTGGAAAAACTGAGCGTTGTAATCGGTTCTTTCCTCAAGGTTCTTGTAGTTCCCGGAAGATTAAGCAGGAAGGGTACGAAAAGTGGTTGACAACAACATCGATGTCGACCATCGTCAGAACTATCGCGCAGTTTTCTCCATCACGAGCTTCTTTGTATGCAGTGCCTGCTTACACAAGCGAGGAACCTGTAGCAAATCATCCCCTGTACCTACTTTGTGGTAGAATATAAAAATAATAAAAATGCTAAACCCGGACAATATTTGGATCTCTTTTGCTGTCCATCGCAATAGATTCTACGTAAAAAATTGATCTAAAAAATATTTTACCAAAATCAATTATCTTTAATAATAAAAAAGTTATGGAGGATTAAAGAAATCGACTAAGTTCGAGAAACGCCCCCTAGTGGTCAAACGATTAGAGATAGCTGAATTCTGTTTACACCAGTGATTTTCTCATTAAAATTGAACTCAAGACACCTAGGTCCATTTTTATCTATCTCTTAAGATAAATGATATATACCCTAAAAGTGTCCAATTTGGCTCACCCGGTACATTAACAACAGCAACAAGAACTTTATTTCTACCACTCCTTTTTTCTTTATTTCTCCTACCCCCCATAAATAAAAACTGTCTACTCTTGTCCCTTTCTCCCCAGCACCCTCTTTATCCACTCTACCTCCCCCCCCCCAATCACCTTTCTTTCTTTCTCCTCTTCTCTTAGCTCCTCACATTCCCTCATCTTATACCATATATTTTTCCTCCCTTCCCCACACATTCTACACACCCTTTTCTCATCCACCCACCAGTATCTGTTTTCGTTTTCGTTGTTCCCGCACCTGAACCTTGCCACCATTCTTTTCTCCCTTAACCCCATGTCACACAATAAATAATCGGCCTTGCCTTCCACCATTATCTCCATATATCCCTCATTATACCTTCCCTCTCCTATCCTCGTTCTCCTTTCCTGGCCTTAGACATCTTTATCTCTTGTTACTAATTCCCCTATCATATCCCTTCCTTCCTCTCTTCTCCTTTCTATCTCCTCCCTCGCATAACCCACTCTCTCATAAAAAACCTCCTCTCCTCTTGCCTATACCTTATCCGTTCTTTTCTTATCTCTCTCATACAGTCATTTACCCCAATAATTTCCTCCCCTGTCTTGATCTCCTCCCTCCTCATATTTCACTGCTCTCTGTCCTGTTTGGATCCTTATTTTTCCCGCTTTCATCTCCTCCTCCACGATATACCTTGGCGTCTCTCTATCCAACTCCAACGTCCATCTCCAGTACTTTTCCTGTATTTTTTCCATTTTCTCCCACTCCTTCCATCCCCATATCTCCGCTCCGTAGCCCATCACACTCTTTACCAACTTGTCAAAAATCCATCTTCTCTTCTACATATCCTTCCCAAACACTCTTTCCCCCCACTCCCCACACTTCCCCACTAGTCTATTTCCCTTATTTGCCAGTTGCCTGATGTGCGCTACATCCTTGTTATCGTACCGTAAAACATACCCTAGATATTTCGACTCATTCACACTTTCTTTCTATCACCTCTTCCCCCCCCCCCACCACTTTTCTTTACACTCCTCCCTCTTCTCTTTTGAAATACCATCACCTTTGTCTTTTTCACATTCGCGCTCAAACCCTTCCTCCTACCCCACATTTCCTCATTATCTCCCGCAGTTTCTTCCTATTAACATTATCGAAGGCTGCCTTTATGTCCAAAAACAACCCATACACTTTCCCCCCTTTCCTTTCCATCACCTTCAATACATAAATGGTTATCCACCATCCGCCTCCCTCCCGGAACCCCGCCTGCCAGTCCTTCACTAAACCCCTTTCCTCTATTTCCTTCTTTAACTTCCCTCTCAACACCTCAGCATACACCTTGTATCCCGCATTAGTAATACTAACTCCTCTATAGTTTTTCCCTCTCCCTTGTATATCGGGACTATCCTTGCATCCTTCCACTCCTCCGGAAATGCCTCCCATTTCCATACTTTACTCAATATCCCTCTTATCGTTTTCCGTATTTCCACTGTTCTCGTGGTCCTTGCGCCTTTCTTAACTTCACTTTTTTCAACGCTTACTCTTCCTCTTCACGCTTTATCTCTCCTCCACCCCTACTTCTCCCCTCACTTTTTCCATTTCCGGCGTCTCCATCGCTCCTCCAATCACCTCCATACACTGATTTTTCCATTCCTCCTCACTCAACTCAATTTCCCTTCTTTCGTATTTACCTCTTCTCTTGTTTACAAATCTCCATATCTCTTTCTCATTCTTTAACTCCCTTACTTCCTCCTCCACCTCATATTTAAACTCTTCCTTTCTCCTTTTGCATTCTTCCTTATATTTTCCCTTCAACCTCTTATATTCCCCAATGTCTATTTCCCCTTTCTTCCATTTCCTCGTTTCCGTTCTCACTTCCTTCTTTGCCCATTCGCACTTCCCGTTCTACCCCCCCCCCCCCCCAGCTCGTTTCCTTTTCTTATATCTCCTTCTTTCCACACTTGCTTCCATTTTTTCCACTAAAACTCTTTCATTTCCACTCCCACTTCCTTCTTATTCTTATTTTCCATTCCTTTTTTTAATGAAGAGATTAGTACCACTAAATTTTGTGAAGTCGCCTACTTCAGGCAATCAACGATTTTTTTTCGAATTTTGAATGTTTGTGTTCGAATTATTATTATTAATGAAAAAGTATTGGGTACGTGAAATTAGGCGAACTTCAAGATGCACATATGCAATCCTATAATGGAAGGCTCTTGTCTCTCAAAGGGGGTAATTGGTAATATATAAAAATACTAATAAAACTCTCAGCCCCTATTAAAGGGGAGGCTGAGAGTTTTATTATTATTTTTCTATATTATACAATCATACTTAACAACTTAACACCGAACCAGGCAAGAGAAGGGATTCTGAAAAATATAGGTCTAAGAGCCACATCACTTCAATCTTATTATTATTATTCTTGATGTACGAAATTTTCTTTCCAATTACACTTCTAAAACCAAAAAAAGAAACCTCTTAGCGAAATTTGGCTGTACTTCCTACGAACTTTTTTCGAAAATAAGCGAACTTTGTATGTAAAAAAGGTGTGGGGGACCATTGTCGTACAACTTACTCCTACACTGAATGAGTTACAATAATACCATGAATGCGACAAAATAGCGTACGAGAGAAGAAATGTATATAAAGTGTAAATGTATGTAAATAACACGAATAATGAGCAAATAAAGATAAACTTACAAAAAAAAACATAACCTTCACCTCATATTATGTCTCAGTTCAAACTATTAATTCTGTTATTTATAATGTTAAGCAAACAAGTGTTGACAGAAATGAATAAAATTATCATATTATGTTTTTAATTAATAAAATCTCGTTTAACTAAGTAGCGCGGGGTATATAGATAATATAAATAATCACTGGAGTTACCAAATCGTTTGTGTAGTTTTGCTTTAATCACGAGCAAGTAAGTAACTTGTGGCCAGTATTCGATATTTTTCTAACTCACTTCCAGCAATGAAGTACGTTATTACTCTTCTCCTGGTGATACTGGGATTTTTTAATCTCACGACTGCAGCAAATGATTGTGAGTCAAAGACTCCCCCCTGTGACTGTGATGGAAAGGCAACACCAGTTTGGCTCGGCGAAGAATGCACCTTTTACTGTCAACAAGATGATATGCTTCTCACTTGTGAGCAAGTTAAAGATTGGTTTTCCTCTCGGTAATTAAGTGCTAAATTGGTTAACTTTTTACATTTATAAAGGAAATATGAACTATGTAATGAGTTGTCTTAATTAAAAGTAATTGAAGTATCTTTTTTTATGTGTGTGTGTGTGTGAGGTTTTCAAATCTTTAGAAGGGAACTCTTATACGTATTATTAAGTATTATTAAAAAATTTCGTACCCTAAAAAATGAGTTTCATATTATGTATATGTACAGTGTGGTGATAAAGTAAGGAAAAAAATTCATAATTTCCAAAATAATTATTTTTGGAAAAATCTCTCTCACACGTCGTTTTGTTGGGCACATTTTAGCATTAAATTTTTTTGCCAAAAATTTTATAAAAAAAATTTAAATGGAAAGGGGGGGGTCATGTGGCACATCGTTGGAAAGCTCTTAACAATGGGAATTCAAATCCCAAATTTTAAAACAATCTATTAAGGTATAACAATATGGCGACCTTCTCAATGCGTCACTTTTTTTCCTTTCTGGAACGAATTTTAACAAATTATTTTTCAAAAAAAAAACACGTTCGAATGTCAAAGAGAATCAGACGTATAATAAGTCAGCTAATGCATTCCAGAAAAGGTCGCCATTTTGTTATACCTACCTTAAGCGATTGTTTTAAAATTTTGGATTTGAATTTTCATTGTTAAGAGCTTTCCAACGATGTACTACATGACCCCGCTTTCCATTTAATTTTTTTTACAAAATGGCTCGTGGCCGCCATCTTGCGTTTTTGGTAAAAAAATTTGATGCTAAAATGTGCCCAACAAAAATTAAAAATCGACGTGTTCGAGAGATTTTTCCAAAAAGAATTATTTTGGAAATTATGAATTTTTATCACCACACTGTATATACATTTTGAAAACTACTATCGTCTCTATTTTGAAATGGAAAAAAATCGTTTCTATAATATTTCGGAGGAAACAGAAACACAATATTAGCTAACTCGCCCCCTTGGAATCCCAGCGACCTCCACCCACTTCGTACATTATTTAAATTTAAATTAAATTTATTTAAATAGTTTCGATTTGTGCAAAAAATACATTAATTTTTCAATTTCGAAACATACACCTTAATACATAAATGTTCTGAATGATAGATAGATGTTTATTTGTCTTAATTACATAAACAAAAAGTGTGTCTTTATTTATTACAATATTTACAATTTCAACAAAAGTTCCTTCTTCATTATCATTAATCATTACTAATTTAAAAAAAATGTTATTTACCTTGCCCAATTACAGTTTTCAATTCCTTCCCTTTCTTCCCCACGCCTATAATTCTTTTTCGTCTTTCCAGTACCTCTTCCATCCATTTTAGACCCTCCTCTCCTTCCCTTAATATCTCCACCCCTCCTCCCTTAACTCTTCATATTCCCTGAGCATGTGTTCCATGTTGTCCGAACCCTTTCCACACAGTCTCATTTTCACCTCTTCTTCATTTTCTTCATTTCCGCATTTTTTGCCACCATTTTTTTCTTCCTTATATTAAATCCTCCTCTTAATTTAAGTAACCTGGTCTTTGTCACTTCTTAAAATCACCTCCCTTGCATATCCTCCTCTTTCATAATACTCTCTTCTCTCCTCCTGTCCGTATTTTATGTTCCCTTCTTTCATCCCTTTCCGACAGCTTTGAAGTATCCTAACCCCCGCCCCTATCCATTCCTTTCTCGTATCTCATCGCCAACTTTCCAGCTCATATCCTTATTTTCTCCAATTTTTCCTCCTCTTGCACGATATATTCCGGGGTCTCCCTATGTTCCCATGTCCAATACCTTTCTTGTATCTTTTCTAAAACTTCCTATTCTTTCTACCCACACTTTCAATTTCCCCATCTCCATTCCACCTTCTTGCTCTACCCCCCTCCCGCTTTTGAAACACCACTCTTCTCTAAAAACCCCTTTATTGCCTTTATCATTTCATTTCATTACCGGTTCTCTTCTCACCACATCGTCAGTATACGCTAAAGTTCAAACCTTCAACCCCCTCTGTCACAACCCCACCACGAAGTTTTTTCATTAACCTTTTTTCCAACTCCCCTACGAATGTACACCGAGAGTTGCCTCAATCCTATGGTTGTCTTGAACACCTCGCTTAACTTTCCTTCTATTTTTACTCTGCATGTGGTCTCGGTATATATTTCGTCCATTCTTTCTATTAAGTTCCTCTTTAACCCTTTTCTTCTCAGCGTTTCCCACAATTTGATTTCTGTTCATATTCTCCAAGTCTGTTTTTATGGCTACAAATAGAGCATTACAGCTTCCCTCTCTTTTATTCACTATCTGTTTTATCACTTACATGTTGCCAATCTGTCTTCAATCGTTCTTGTATTATCATTGCATCTATTTTATACCCTAAATTGGTGACACTCGCCCCTTATAGTTTTTTACCTCTTTCAAATCCCTTCCTTTGTATACGGGACATATTATCGCCCCCCTCCATTCGTCCTGGAGCCCTTTTATCAAATTCTCTTTTGCTTATTTTCTCCATATATTTTGTAACATCCTGGATGTCATTTTTAATATTTTAAATAGATTCTTACGTTATTCCTTTAGTTTTCTGTTTGTATTCGTATTTCATTTCATTTTTCATTCAATAGATGGCTCATCATACACTATTTCGTTCATATATTATTTTTATTAGAATAATCAGTTATCATACTATCACTTGTATTGGATGGGTCAGGAGTCAAGTACCTTTAATCCCAGGATCGGTGGGTCATCTCGCAGCAATTTCCCATGATTAGAAAAGTTAATAAAAGCCTGTCCGAGTAGTTATTTGTCCTCTATTTCATTCCTGCAACGTTACGTGTAGTTACGATCAAAAGTGCTAAAGTATTTCACTAATTAATTTGATATTTGGTTTATCAGTCAAGTTATTTCTTGGATAATAATTAGTTGAAGTTAAGGGTATTGTCGTATAATTGTATAGTAGACAATTAGTATTTTAAGTACCCGTCCTGTAAAGGATTTTAAAAAAAAGCACTTTATCGGTTAACGAAGGACGTTAGAAGCCCATATCATCTAAGGGTATGTACAAACCAATTACATTAGGTGTAAATTACAGACCATTTTCTTACTTTAGGCTTCAATTGAATTTCATTTAATTCCATTTCGTATCAAATCAAGTTTTACCTTTTGAAGTCGGTGATAAGATTTCACATAAATTTTCGATCATCTGGGAAACCTGGTGACCTCATCTGTAGTCGCTGATCTGGCAGACCTCAACAATCAGAGCTAATTAAGAAGCTGTAAATATCATCGGAAAAGATACTTACTGTCCACGTTCTGGTACATATTGGTCTTGATAACCCAGTAGAAAATCAACAAAAGGTCAGACGTCTTCATTATTCTGAATCATAGTATCGTTCACCTCATAATCATTATCGATTTAAATAAAGATTTCATTCATTGTCTCATTAAAAATTCATTTCATTAATCGTATAATTTTCTTGTATAAATTGATTTCATGCATATAATTTTACTGTGAATCTGAATTGACATTTGACACTGCGATAATTGGTGAAGATTTTTTTTTTCTTATACAACTCAAATGTCATATTAGGTTAATGTTATCTATACTCAATGGTATTTTGTTATACTTATTTAAATCAAATTCAAAATTAACTGATTGTATCAAACTTTTATTTTAATTTTTATAGTTACAAGACAGAAACGACTACGCAAGTAGAATTTTTTTTTAAAATTTTACTGAAGGTATTTTATTGAAACTAAAGACGTCACACAAGCTTGTGCGAAATCTTCCCTCGGGAATTTATACAACTTTTACCCTTACAAATAGATACTTATTCTATTTTATATTAGATTCTAATAAAGAGAATCACATTGCAATCTTATTTTCACTTGCGTATTTCATCTAGGTACATAATTCTTTAGTAAATAATTTTCATATTGAATTATTTCTGATAGTGTAAAATAGTACATAACTTTTGATAAATTTAGAATTATTTGTTTTTAGTTATTATTACATATCATTTTGGAATACATCAATAAATTTTATTTTCGTTATAACTTATAACATACACATAGCGTTCTTGATTATTTTTGCCACCATAACATTTATAGGCCTTCAGGGTTTTCACTAGTTTGGAATCGGCTATTGAGCAAAACACCTTCCTAGAGGTATTCAACATTAATTAATAGATTCCTGGCGCCCTTATTAAATTTTTCGAAACATCGTATCGTGCTTTAGGTTCCAATTAAACCCACCCCTAGCCGCGAGCCTTATACCTTTAGGAACCCAATATTATCGGTAACATTTTACCGTGATATTTTTGGCGCCCAACTTATGTGGTATTAATTTTTTTTTTTTGTAAAACTTTACAGGGTTTTTGACGTAGAAGTAATTATTGACAGATTCGTTAATTTTTTACGGTCGTTGGTTAATTTTGTGTACATTATACATACATTTTTGAACATTTTATTTGTGGTTATTTGAATTTTACATTTATTTTCTTTGATATATCATATTTTGTGTTACATTATTATTAATTAAATATGGAGTCTATTATGAATATTAATCGTTTACGTCAGGATGAACTCATTTACGAGTTAGTAATTAGGAAGGCTATAGTTAGTAGTACGGTAGCTGAGAATAGGAAAATGCTACGCCAAACAATAAATGATCCTATTTCGTCAAGCATCGAACTTAATGTGGATATAGCCACTGAAATTGAAATTTGTTCTCAAAAGTTGAGAGATCTAAGTCAAGATGTTGAAGATTTTGATACGGGGAACAAACATAATGAATATGATAGAATTATGTCCAGAATAATACATGTCAGACAACGTCTTTCTCGTTTGCCTATTATAAACCCAGAAGAAATAAACATGCGGCATAGTCTTCTAACCTTTCTGAATAAACTAACAGAAAATTTAAATAATCTGTATCATGAAAACCATGTTGTTGTAACAAATCAAACGGAGCAACCAATTTCTACGCTATCGATTTTAGATCAACCAAATCCTACAGTATCTCATACTTCAACACCAACAGCATCTCGTATTCGTTCACCTACGGAATGTAATGTAGATACATTAATTACTTTCGATGACATACCACCTCGTACGTCTACCCAAGTTCGTTTCATGCCAGAAATCCAGTTCAATGAGTTCGCACATTCTCTTCCAAAATTTCCAACGAGATATTATAATGAAGATTCAAGAGTGCCTAATTTTGTTAAGGAAACTTCATTACACAAATGGAACATAGTATATGATGGTGAGACTAGCATAACGGAATTTTTAGAGCGAGTTGAGGAATTGCGAATAGCTAGGAGTTACACAAAATTACAAATGTTTCGTGGAGCTGTGGAAATATTTTCAGGTTCTGCCTTAAATTGGTACAGGTCGGTAAGAGAAAGCTTAAAAGATTGGGATGATTTGGTACAGCAATTGAAGATTGCATTTTTACCTGTGGATTATGATCATAGATTATGGGAGGAAATTCGTCAAAGAACTCAGGGTTCTGCAGAAAAAATTGTGTGCTACGTTGCGTGTATGGAGAACTTGTTTAATCGGCTGCAGCAGAAACCTTCGGAACCTGTAAGATTAGACATTATTAAAAGAAATTTACTACCCGATCATCAAAAAGTACTAGCCTTACAAGATATTTATTCGATTTCAGAATTGCGTAGGCTCTGTAAAACGGTTGAAGATGTTGCGGATCGCGTCCAGAGATATCAGCCACCTCCAACCAATCTGAGTCATTGTTTGGAACCGTCGTTGGCATACCATAAACAGCAAACAAGAAAAGTTTCTGCTATACAAGAACAATTAGATAATTCATCTAGTAAGGTACAGAAGTTTACATGTTGGAACTGTAGTAAACAAGGACATACGGCACGGCAATGTACTGAAACAAAGAAATTATATTGTTATAAATGTGGAAAGCCTGATGTAACAATACGTACTTGTAGTAAGTGTTCGGGAAACGGAAGGCAGGGGAGCCACAAGGTCGAGTGATTCCTCATATGATGTTTAAGAATTCGGCCCGACATTTCAAAAATCGAAGACAAACTTTACAACGGCAATGGGAAACGAATAAAATTGTACTGAATTATATAATTAGTCATGCTAAAGGAGACACTAGACCGTATATCAAGGTTAAGGTATATGGTAAAGAATTTTTAGGATTGTTAGATACGGGTGCAAATTGTACTTTAATAGGAAGTGAGTGTTGGGAATATTTACAACATTTAGGATTGCAAGTTCATAAAAATAAGGACACATTATGTATTATGGCTGATGGTACTCCGTGTGAGGTATTGGGAACTCTTGATTTACCTATAACACTTGAAAATAAGACCAAAGTAATAAATGTTTTAATAGCGCAAAACATTCCTCAAAGTATAATACTAGGGATAGATTTTTGGAGAGAGATGGAAATAATACCGGATCTCGCTAATGATGTTTGGAACTTTACTGACATTGGAAACAATACGAACTATGTATCGAGTATAACGCAGGTTGCGGATTTGAATTTAGCACAACAAGAAGAATTACATACATTATTAGAAGGAAAATTTGAAAAGATGGGTACAAAATTGGGATTTACGACGGTAATAGAGCATGACATACAAGTAGATTCACAACCAATTAAGCAACGTTATTACCCAGTTTCACCAAAAAGACAAGCAATGATTGATCATGAAATCACGGAAATGCTTAGAAATGATGTAATAGAACGCTCAACGAGCGGATGGTCAAGTCCAGTACTATTGGTGCCAAAGAAAGATGGTACACATCGTTTTTGTGTAGATTACAGAAAACTTAATAAAGTTACGAAACCTGATGCATATCCAATTCCGTACATTTCTTCGATTTTAGATAAGTTAAAAGGAGCACGATTTATTAGTTCACTTGACATAAAGTCTGCATATTGGCAAGTTCCTGTGAAGAAAAGTGCAAGGGAATTGACAGCATTTACGGTGCCTGGAAGAGGTCTTTTTCAATTTAAGAGGATGCCATTTGGTCTTACTAATGCTCCTGCAACATTTCAGAGATTAATTGACACAGTCATTGGTGCTGATCTCGAACCATCAGTTATGGTATATTTGGATGATATCATCATTATTTCAGCTACATTTGAAGAGCACTTAAACATTTTAGGTAAAGTTTTTGATCGTTTAAAGAAAGCTAATCTTACCTTAAGTCGTGAGAAATGTTATTTTTGTAGACCGGAACTAAAGTATTTAGGATACGTTGTAAATAAGTACGGCTTAAATGTGGATCCGGATAAAGTTAAAGCAATTCTTGATATTCGTACACCTGCAAATGTAAAAGAAGTAAGAAGTTTTGTTGGGATGTCATCGTGGTATCGTAGATTTATACCAAATTATGCAACAATCAGTGCACCACTGACGGAGTTAACGAAGAAAAATAAAAAATGGGAATGGACAGATGAATGTGATGCTGCTTTTAATGAAATAAAGAAGAATTTAGTATCTGCGCCAATTTTAACATGTCCTGATTTTGAACAACCTTTTGTACTTCAAACTGATGCATGTGCTTATGGAATAGGTGCGGTTTTAACACAGGTGATCAATGGAGAAGAGAAAGTTATTTCATTTTTATCGAGAACTTTGACGGCACAGGAACGGAAATATTCAACGGTTGAAAGAGAATGTCTCGCTGTTCTGTGGTCTGTTACAAAACTTCGACATTATTTGGAAGGAGTAAAGTTTACGGTGGTTACAGATCATTACTCTCTTGTGTGGTTGGATAGGTTAAAAGATCCTACAGGTCGTTTGGGAAGATGGGCTCTTCAGCTACAACAATTTAATTATGAAGTAATACATAGGAAAGGGAAGTATAATGTAGTACCTGATTTTTTATCAAGAGCTGTTCCGGAGAAGTTAACATCGGAAGTAGAAAGTACTTTTCAAGTGGATGCAGTACAACAAGTGGAAAAAGTAGATCCATGGCTTGTTCGTTTAGAGCAACAGATTGATAAGAATCCTGGAAAATATCCTAAATTTAGAAAGGAACAGAACAAAATATATAAATATGTTAAATGTGCAATACCTGAATTAGCCACAAGTAGAGATTATTGGAAAGAAATTGTTCCTAAGCATCGTCGTTTGGAGTTAATCAGAGAAAATCATGATTCTGTAACTGCGGGTCATTTTGGGATACATAAGACGTATTGGCGTTTACAGAACAAATACTTTTGGCCAAAAATGAAGGCAGATGTAAAAAAATATGTTAATGGGTGTAATACCTGTGCACAGAATAAACCTGAACAGAAGAAACCAGCAGGGTTGATGGGTGAGAGACCAAAAATAGAATACCCCTGGCAAGTTATTTCGTTAGATTTTATAGGACCTTTGCCAAGAACGAAAAATGGAAATACGCATATTTTAGTAATTGTTGATTATTTTAGTAAATATCCTGTAATAATTCCAGTAAGGAAAAGTACTGGTGCTATTTTGGCTAAACATGTAGAACAAGTTTTTTTAACGTATAGTGTTCCAGAATTCATTATCTGTGATAATGGGGTACAAATGAAAAGTAAAGAATTTCAGAAATTAGTACAAACTTATAATACCAAACTTAATTATACTTCGTTATATAATCCGAGAGCAGATCCAGCTGAGAGAACTAACCGAACAATAAAAACGATGATAAAATGTTATTTAAAAGATAATCATAGGGAATGGGATGCAAATATTGGATCGTTAACATGTGCTCTTCGGACTGCAAAGAATGAGACGACAGGATATTCCCCACATTTTGTTAATTTTGGACGAGAGCATATTATAAATGCTAATATATATAAAAATACTTTAGGAGAAGATGAGAAAAAACCTATTAAGGTAGAAGAAAGAATTAATGGTTATAAAAAATTATTTAATGAAATTAAAGTCAAAATAAAAAAATCGCAAGATAAAAATAGGGAGTATTACAATTTAAGGAGAAGACCTGTGGAGTATAATATAGGAGACCAGGTATGGAGGAAAAATAAGGTGATTTCAGATGCCACAAAACATTTTTCGGCAAAATTAGCACCGAATTATATAGGGCCTTTTATTATAAAGAAAAAGATAGGTAATTGGACATATGAATTGGAAGATGAATCTGGAGTTGATAGTGGAATTTGGCATGTACAGGAATTAAAGCCGTGTAATATATTAGAAGAAACTTCGTTTCTGGGAAGCGAAGGGGGAGTGTAACATCCTGGATGTCATTTTTAATATTTTAAATAGATTCTTACGTTATTCCTTTAGTTTTCTGTTTGTATTCGTATTTCATTTCATTTTTCATTCAATAGATGGCTCATCATACACTATTTCGTTCATATATTATTTTTATTAGAATAATCAGTTATCATACTATCACTTGTATTGGATGGGTCAGGAGTCAAGTACCTTTAATCCCAGGATCGGTGGGTCATCTCGCAGCAATTTCCCATGATTAGAAAAGTTAATAAAAGCCTGTCCGAGTAGTTATTTGTCCTCTATTTCATTCCTGCAACGTTACGTGTAGTTACGATCAAAAGTGCTAAAGTATTTCACTAATTAATTTGATATTTGGTTTATCAGTCAAGTTATTTCTTGGATAATAATTAGTTGAAGTTAAGGGTATTGTCGTATAATTGTATAGTAGACAATTAGTATTTTAAGTACCCGTCCTGTAAAGGATTTTAAAAAAAAGCACTTTATCGGTTAACGAAGGACGTTAGAAGCCCATATCATCTAAGGGTATGTACAAACCAATTACATTAGGTGTAAATTACAGACCATTTTCTTACTTTAGGCTTCAATTGAATTTCATTTAATTCCATTTCGTATCAAATCAAGTTTTACCTTTTGAAGTCGGTGATAAGATTTCACATAAATTTTCGATCATCTGGGAAACCTGGTGACCTCATCTGTAGTCGCTGATCTGGCAGACCTCAACAATCAGAGCTAATTAAGAAGCTGTAAATATCATCGGAAAAGATACTTACTGTCCACGTTCTGGTACATATTGGTCTTGATAACCCAGTAGAAAATCAACAAAAGGTCAGACGTCTTCATTATTCTGAATCATAGTATCGTTCACCTCATAATCATTATCGATTTAAATAAAGATTTCATTCATTGTCTCATTAAAAATTCATTTCATTAATCGTATAATTTTCTTGTATAAATTGATTTCATGCATATAATTTTACTGTGAATCTGAATTGACATTTGACACTGCGATAATTGGTGAAGATTTTTTTTTTCTTATACAACTCAAATGTCATATTAGGTTAATGTTATCTATACTCAATGGTATTTTGTTATACTTATTTAAATCAAATTCAAAATTAACTGATTGTATCAAACTTTTATTTTAATTTTTATAGTTACAAGACAGAAACGACTACGCAAGTAGAATTTTTTTTTAAAATTTTACTGAAGGTATTTTATTGAAACTAAAGACGTCACACAAGCTTGTGCGAAATCTTCCCTCGGGAATTTATACAACTTTTACCCTTACAAATAGATACTTATTCTATTTTATATTAGATTCTAATAAAGAGAATCACATTGCAATCTTATTTTCACTTGCGTATTTCATCTAGGTACATAATTCTTTAGTAAATAATTTTCATATTGAATTATTTCTGATAGTGTAAAATAGTACATAACTTTTGATAAATTTAGAATTATTTGTTTTTAGTTATTATTACATATCATTTGGAATACATCAATAAATTTTATTTTCGTTATAACTTATAACATACACATAGCGTTCTTGATTATTTTTGCCACCATAACATTTATAGGCCTTCAGGGTTTTCACTAGTTTGGAATCGGCTATTGAGCAAAACACCTTCCTAGAGGTATTCAACATTAATTAATAGATTCCTGGCGCCCTTATTAAATTTTTCGAAACATCGTATCGTGCTTTAGGTTCCAATTAAACCCACCCCTAGCCGCGAGCCTTATACCTTTAGGAACCCAATATTATCGGTAACATTTTACCGTGATAATTTCCACTGTTTCCTCTGTGTTCCATCCGTTCCTTCCGTCTTCTTCCTTCTCTTTTCTATCACTGTAATACTTCCATATCACATCCTCTTTTCTTAAGCTCTGTATTTGCCCTTCCATTTCCACCTTGTGTATCCTCTTCTTACATTCACCTCAATATTTCAGCTTCTTATACTTCGTTATATCACTTTTTCCCTTCCTCCACCTTCTAATTCCTCTTCGGATCTCTTTTTTGACCCACTACATTCTCTACTCCTCTCCTACATATTCTTCCCTCTGTTTTTTAAATAATAAAAAAGTCTACTTACAAATTTTCAAAATTGCTTCATTCTTGAACAACAAATGAACGCAACAGTGACATTTGTTGCCAAATGCCATTGAACAGCAGCTATAAATTCATCATCGTTCCAAAATATTGTCTCGGGTTAGAGGTTTTTTTTTGGAGTTTTTGGAATTTGGAAACAAAAAAAAACAGTTGCTGAGGCTGAAATGTAAGGCGGATGGCCGATTTTTACATTCAGCAATGAGGAAACTCTTACCATGTCGTGAACACCTTTCGTCAGTTAAAAAAAAATAAATTTCCAAAAATTTCAGCAAAGCTGTCATCATCGCTACTTTAATCAAATTTTATTGTAGTTTTTGGTGCTTCCAATGTTACCTTTATCATGATAATAATCATATTTTTCGTTTTCTGTACGTTTTCCGTTTCATATTTTTTTTATTCTCTTTTTCTTCCCTCTTTTGGAGAACCATTTATTTTTTTCTTTTTATTTATTGTTTCTCAAGTCTTTCATGTTCCTCTTATTGTGAAATTTTATCTTCTATTCTCTTTTTAAAACCGGAAGAAAATATTACAAAAAACTTTTATTAGTTTTAGTTTTTCCTTGCATTCGGGGGCTTCAGCAGGTGGCGAAGTTATTAATATTATTTTTTTCTTGGAATTCTATTGTTTTCGGTTAATCTTGTTTTTGCCGTTATCAAAAATATTTATTTCTTCTAATATGAACGATCATTATTACTTGCTAGCATCACAAAAAACTTTTCCTGATATTTTAATTTTTTTCCATTCTTTAACCGGGATTCTTGAGGTCTTGGCGTTTTTATTTTTCAAATAAATTAAAAAAAAACTCATTGTTTTGAAAACCTTTCATAGGTTTACTTTGGTTGGCTCTGCGGCGGGGAGTCTGTAGTTTTCTCTTCCATCCATGTAAGATTTACCCACGAAAACCCTTTCCTCATTATCTTTACAGTCTTCGTCGCACGAGGTGACAGATGTTCTTCACTTGGACGATAGCCGTAGTTTCAGCTACATCTTTGTTCTCGGTTCTCTTCTACCGCTATCTCTGCATTTTTCTGTCTATTTTCCTTGTTTCCGTTATAATTGTTTGAGTGCTTTGGCGTAACCTCAACTAGGTTGTTTGGGTTTAGTCACATCCCTCTTCCTAATCTTTCAAACATTTTATCCCGTGTCCCGTAAGGAACTGGGGTAAATGGTAACCTACTTCCCCATGTTTTGTTCTGCCCCGCATCCTGCGGCATTTCCCCGATACTGTTCTACCGAACCTGCGACATTGCGGGCCTCTCTCCTCGTCTACATATATCCAACTCGCTCATTTGCTAATATCCATGCGAGGAGTATGGAGCGGGGGAGTGGCTCTACGAGCAAGGTTATATCGCGCACCTCCCTCTAGTACGTTTTACTCTCTCAGTATTTCTTCGTACATATTGTTAAACAGGATTGGGATCAAAAGCGACCTCTCGCGCTCTTGCGTGGTTCAGGTACTCAACGCCATCTGCTTCCTTCACTTTATGCGAATTGTCCTGTGATACTCTCATATTTGTCATGGTCTCCGTTAGTGACCTCCTTGATGCAATATTGCATACATTTCTCACATCCAGAAACGCCTCGTTTTATCTTCATGATGTTTTCCGGAACCCACCATCTTTATCCCATCTACCATTATTTCCCCGAAAACCTTTTCTTGGAAATCTAACCAATAGATTGCCTTTAAGTGGTACTCCAGATATCCGACCTAGTCATCGCAATCATGTTTAACTATCTCCTATGGAACTCCCCATCTTTCCCGTCGAATCATCTTCTCTGGAAATAGTGTTGACACTATTTTCAAGGAGTTATTTATACTCTCCATTCTTTTTCCCCAGTCTGCTAGTAACAATTTTGTAACTTTTTCCCCCAAGTATCTCTGTCTATCTCGTGGACTAATCTTCACCAACTCTCTTACTGCTCATTATCATCATTCTCTTCTTTTTCTTTGGTTTTCAACTCCCGTGTTTCGATTCAATAATTTTCTTCTTTAAGGCGCAATTTCTTTCGTCCACCAGTAGACCTTGAAAGGTTTGAGGGATACCTTGGTTGGTTCGAAAGTATAATTCAAAAATGGTCTTTCACAATTGAAAAATGATCGTTTCACCTCTAAATCGACGACACGACATGCCCAAAAACTTATTGGCACTACCCGATGATTCTGCGAAGTACTAATGAAACGGTTTTTTTTTATTTTTGCAAGGGAAGTTTGATGAGGCGTAAGAAAAAGTTTCAAAACAAAATAATACAGAGCACCCTTTATTCCAAACCTATGCATATTGATACATGAATAATAGATAATAATATGTTACGGCATTGTGTCGTAACTATAAGAAATTGAAAATTTGTGGTACCTAAGCGGTAGGAGTAGCATCGGCAAGTTGGTCACACGTTAGCATGACATCACCATTCTTGCAGTTAAACACGCATGCGTCAGCGGATCCAGTCCACACTGCATCACCATATCCGGTACAGTTGCATTGATCTGGCTGACCGCCGGAATCGCAATCTTGAGCAATCGCCTGGTAGAAGAAAGCGAAGGAGATGAAGAGAACAAAGACGTATTTCATTTCTGAAACAAAACAAAATGAAATGATTCAAACTGTGATACAGAAACAACTAATTTCGAATTAATTCCTAAGAAGTAATTATAGTGTAAATTAATAGAAATACTTACTTGTTATTACTTGAAGTCAAACTTTACAATGATACCTAAGCTATACCAATCTCTTATATACCACAATTGTCGTTAAAAAAACCTTGGATATAACGTAAGCTAATTAAAAAATTTTCCTATTTTCCAAAATAACAAGATGAGAGTACCATCCTTTTAATTATCGCTTAATTAACAAAAAGAGTTAATAACAATGAATATTTATAGTGTTAATAGTTTACAAATGAGAAATAATTGTCCCTTGAGAATCTGCTTAAACTTTGACTCATACTTTTGTTTGTTTTGCACTTTTTAATAGAAAATCAAGGATTGAAATTACCCAGTCTTAAAACCAAAATTAGGTTCTTAATTTTTGGTAACTTCGACATATTGTATTCTTTTGCAAAAATTGGTGTTTTCCGATTGCTAGAATTAACAGTTTTGTTTGTATTTATAGATTAATTAATTAAGGCTAATTATTGATGTATTCATTTGGTAATTAAAAATCCTTCTGCTCCACGTTGAACTGTTAATTTCAAATTGGAAATGTAGTGTACCGTATAATTACAGAAAAGCTTTCCTCGAAATTTGAATATTTCGTTCGAAATAAATTTAATACGTAATTACAATTGAGGAAAGTTTTTAATTAATTAAAATCAAATCAATCAATCAATCAATTAATTTTCTTATGATAATACTTTAGGCTTTGCAGTTTTAATTGATGTATATTGAACAAGTAAGCGCTAATTATTGTGCAATTTTGGAATCTTAGTGGTTAATTTTAGAATTTATTTACAGAAAAACTTTCCTCAATTGTAATTTGAATATTTCATTCGAAATAAATTTAATTCGTAATTACAATTGAGGAAAGTTTTTAAGTAATTCAAATCAAATCAATCAATCAATTAATTTTCTTATGATAATACTTTAGGCTTTGCGGTTTTAATTGATGTATATTGAACAAATAAGCGCTAATTATTGTGCAATTTTGGAATCTTAGTGGTTAATTTTAGAATTTATTTACAGAAAAACTTTCCTCAATTGTAATTTGAATATTTCGTTCGAAATAAATTTAATTCGAAATTACAACTGAGGGAAGTTTTTAATTAATTCAAATCAAATCAATCAAACAATTAATTTCGTTATGATAATACTTTAGGCTTTGCGGTTTTAATTGATGTATATTGAACAAGTAAGCCCTAATTATTGTGCAATTTTGGAATCTTAGTGGTTAATTTTAGAATTTATTTACAGAAAAACTTTCCTCAATTGTAATTTGAATATTTCGTTCGAAATAAATTTAATTCGTAATTACAATTGAGGAAAGTTTTTAATTAATTCAAATCAAATCAATCAATCAATTAATTTTGTTATGATACTACTTTAGGCTTTGCGGTTTTAATTGATGTATATTGAACAAGTAAGCGCTAATTATTGTGCAATTTTGGAATCTTAGTTGTTAATTTTAGAATTTATTTACAGAAAAACATTCCTCAATTGTAATTTGAATATTTCGTTCGAAATAAATTTAATTCGTAATTACAACCGAGGAACGTTTTTAATTAATTAAAATCAAATCAATCAATCAATTAATTTTGTTATGATAATACTTTAGGCTTTGCGGTTTTAATTCATGTATATTGAACAAGTAAGCGCTAATTATTGTGCAATTTTGGAATCTTAGTGGTTAATTTTAGAATTTATTTACAGAAAAACTTTCCTCAATTGTAATTTGAATATTTCGTTCGAAGTAATTTAATTCGTAATTACAATTGAGGAAAGTTTTTAATTAATTCAAATCAAATCAATTAATTTTCTTATGATAATACTTTAGGCTTTGCGGTTTTAATTGATGTATATTGAACAAGTAAGCGCTAATTATTGTGCAATTTTGGAATCTTAGTGGTTAATTTTAGAATTTATTTACAGAAAAACTTTCCTCAATTGTAATTTGAATATTTCGTTCGAAATAAATTTAATTCGTAATTACAATTGAGGAAAGTTTTTAATTAATTCAAATCAAATCAATCAATCAATTAATTTTGTTATGATAATACTTTAGGCTTTGCGGTTTTAATTGATGTACTTAGTATATTGAACAAGTAAGCGCTAATTATTGTGCAATTTTGGAATCTTAGTGGTTAATTTTAGAATTTATTTACAGAAAAACTTTCCTCAATTGTAATTTGAATATTTCGTTCGAAGTAATTTAATTCATAATTAAAATTGAGGAAAGTTTTTAATTAATTCAAATCAAATCAATCAATCATTTAATTTTGTTATGATAATACTTTAGGCTTTGCGGTTTTAATTAATATATATTGAACAAGTAAGCGCTAATTATTGTGCAATTTTGGGATCTTAGTGGTTAATTTTAGAATTTATTTACAGAAAAACTTTCCTTAATTGTAATTTGAATATTTCGTTCGAAATAAATTTAATTCGTAATTAAAATTGAGGAAAGTTTTTAATTACATAATTCAAATCAAATCAATCAATCAATTAATTTTCTTATGATAATACTTTAGGCTTTGCGGTTTTAATTGATGTATATTGAACAAGTAAGCGCTAATTATTGTGCAATGTTGGGATCTTAGTGGTTAATTTTAGAATTTATTTCGAAAAATGTAGGGTTGATTGAAAAATTTCAGGTGGAGATGGTTTTAATTACTTCATCTTGTCCGGAGCAATTGGAACTCTTGTGGTCGTTGAATTACACACAACACTAAAAATACTAAAAACCGTAATAGAAATTAGTTGACACGCGTTCGATTTAATTAATTTCTATCGTCGTTTTTAGTGTTGAGTTCATCTTGCTATGATAAAACAATAGTTTAGGCACATACACCCCTTAATAGGTGGATTGAACAATAAGCATTAATTATTGTTGTACTTTTTAGCAATATTCCAGCTGAAAGAGGTTTTAATTAATTAATTTTGCAAAGATAAAACAATTCCGTAGGTGCTTGATTAGGAGTTTTTCTGGATTCATAAGTTTAAAATCGCGCCTAATTTGACACTTAGGCGTCTACAGGTGTCTGTAACGAAGAGAAAAGGATGAGAGATCGCTAATAATATCAATTAATAAAGTGATGAGGATTATCCCCTGTACAGATCGTTTTAATTAGTAAGTGATGAACGTTTGCAATTCCGTAACTAATTAATTACTATTGCCGTTTCAGTACTTAGTAGTCTGCTTGGCTAATTATGTCTGCGTTTGAGTTCTAATACACTTCAGCGATAAGTTAAAATTAGGTGTTTCGTTAGGCAATGCAATTAGTAATTCTTCACTTGGTAGTCTGACGATTGTGTAAAAGTGCGCGGTGTACATTTTTGTGTTACGTAAAATGACATGGATGCCTCAAGTTTGCACCTAATTTTTTTAGTTTCATTAATTAAGTGGCAAATTCTCTAACTTAAATGGGCGATAAAGTTAATTAGGCGCCACTACATATCAACAATATTAATATCTGTGAAAAATTATTAAGAAACTTAGTTAATTAGGTGCCACTTTGTCTCAGTTTAGAATCTTTCCCTTCTGAATTTTTGTTTCATGGAGGTTATTTTACCAGAGTCAAGTATTAGTGGAATACATTATTAGTTGACAAATGGATCTCTATAAAATAATGCAATTAGTTATTCTTCACTTGGAAGTCTGATGATTGAGTAAAAGTGCGCGGTGTACATTTGTGTTACGTAAAATGACATGGGTGCCTCAAGTGTGCACCTAATCGTCTAAATGTACTAGATCTTTTTAGTTTCATTAATTATGTGGCAAATTCTCTAACTTAAATGGGCGATAAAGTTAATTAATTAGGCGCCACTGCATATCAACAATAATCTGTGAAAAATTATTAAAAAACTTAAAAATTAATTAGGTGCCATTTTGTCTCAGTTTAGAATCTCCCCCTTCTGAATTTTTGCTTCATGAAGGTTATTTTACCAGAGTCAAGTATTAGTGGAATACATTATATTAGTTGACAAATGTATCTCGATACACACCTCAGTGACGCCTAATTCGTTTTTGGCAGCAATAATATTCTGCATTGACAACGGGCCTTTTTTCTGTTTTTTAGGACACCATTCTCGCCGTATTCAGACAGGAATTGCGTGACATAGTACCCATGTTTCCTTCCCTCACATACTTTGATATTCGGCACCAAGCCACTAGTTTCATCTCATTCTCTTTGTCACTTACTTGTAAGGATCTTCGTGTTCCACCCTTCGCACCAAGAGACTAAGAGTAGGCATGCTAGCTCTCTGGTACCCGGAGACTCTTCCTTATTTCCTCATGGCTTTCCACCACACTTCGCCAACATATCTCACTCCCCTCCTCTTCCCTTTCGCTGGACTCTATTATCAGGTATTAGTAATTGGACCTTTTTACCTAGTTTATCCGCATTATTAATTACACATTTTACATGTGATATACCTACCTACGTGTTTTTTTTTCGATTTATGTGCATCTTGGTGTGGACATGCGACGATTAGTGCTAATTCTGTGAAATTAGGCGCAAAAATGTGAAACTACGGTTTCCTATTCGCCCTTACCTTACCTTATAAGACTTATTTCGCACCTAATTGTCAAGTGGATCCAATTATGGTCTAATTAGTTAATTTCGTAAAGTTGTGCCCAAAAGTTTGAAACTATGGTTTCCTTTTGTAGATGCGCCCCAAATACTTATTCGCTTGCATAACATAAATATAATTGGGTGCCTTACCTTACCTCTAATTGTATTCATAAAAAAGTAAATTTAAATTTGCTTTCACTCAATTTCACATTCAAGTTTTAGATTTACTAAAATGATGCGATTACTTACAAATTAAGTGGCAATTATTTTACCTAATTGACAGCATGATTGTCGTTTTATGGATTAATTTGCCTTCCTCCTTAACTTTGTATTTTACCTTGTGTTTAATTAATTATAAATTAATTGGTGTTTGGCGATGGGTGCCTAATTGTATAGGTATTGACTAGACTCCATCCTTGCTAGTTTGGCATCACAGATAAAATCGTAGTCAATCAAGTAAAAACTAGGTGAGAAACAAAACCTATGTCGCCTAAATGGCATTGAAGCCTTTCCTAACAGGCACAGTGACCTACAAATTGAGAATTTGATCATTTGATCCTAATTATGCCGAATTCCCTGAAAATGGATAAACATATTGTTCAATTACACCTCTAATTATATCATTTTCAAATCTAATTAGGCGCCATTTTGTACGACTTACAATTATATCGCTTAACTTGTTTGTGATTGGGTTGGCACTGAGAGCTTTAATGGCACAATCCGTACAAACTAACCCCTATTTCTCATTTTAATTGTACAATGACTCCAATATTACATAATTAGTCCCCACGTTAGGAACCTATTCGGCTAATAACGTGATTTCAAATTGGCATTTTTCCATTACGTTAACTGTATAAAACGATTATTAGTGATCACATTGCGCAAAATGTCCATTTGCCAAAATATATAGGTACGTCCTAAAAAAGAGGCAAAATTCACAAATGAAGGGAAGCTGGGCGTTCAGTGAAATTTTTCTTCAACCCCTCAACATTTGAGAGCGGGAATCAATACGTGAAAGGAAATAAAAGCAACGTATAAATCTTTATTGTTAATAAAAAAGTGTAATTTGTACTCGTATCTTAACCTTGCTTCTGTTCGCGTTTGTAAGTTTCCTCCGCTTGCGCACACGTTAGCTCAACAACACCCTCCTTGCAAATATATTTACAGCCACCGGATCCCGATTTCCACATCCCATCACCCACCTTACACGAACAGGGAGGCGTTTGATCGTCACAAGCAGCATTAACATTATTCACGAGCACCAACGCGATTACCACCAAAAGGAGTACGATCTTCATCTAAAACAACAACGTTCATTAGCGGGGTGCCACAGGGTTACACTTTGGGACCGTTTAAGCGACTTACCTTACGTAGTGGATAAACTGGTTCACGTAACAAACTGTTCTCAACTGCAGTTGTCCTCGCTTTTTTATACCAAGTCAACAATGAAAGGACAGGATGTTTATTAACCCAATTGTCTAACCAGAAATAATTGATGTTTTTATGTAATCATTCTATTTATCATTGTGAATGAAGGTGGAGATTCTCCTCACTGATTTTTTTGTTGTTAACATATTCTAATAATTCTCGCTCTCTATTTAATACCCATCCGCGGTGAAATGGGCGATACTAATTAGCGGTTCGGAAACAAGGTCACTTTTCGTGAAAAACCAGATTGTCGTATAGGAGAGGTCAGTTACTGTTAAATTATTAATTTTTGATTTAAGAAGGACGGGCTTATTAAATTTTAAATAAAACTACTTAGACTATTTTCGGTTCATGAATGATTAATTAGGCATTAATTATCATTTAAAATTAACTGAAGACCCTCGTGAAGATTTTTATGTTACAAAGTTGTAATTATTATCTAAATGCAAAATTGGCTCCTGTTTAATTTTTTACTGACGGGGTCGAATTTATTTGCATACTTATTGTAAATTTTTAGGTCGCATTTTTAATTGTAAAGTCGACCTAACCTAATTTAATTAATGCAGTCAGTGGGTTGAATTTGGCAAATTGCCAAATTTTTGGTAATTAGGGTTTACTTTTTAACCATAAAAATTTCATTGGAAAGAGGTGAATTATATTTAATTCCGACATTGAAGCCTAATTATTTAATCGAATCATTTAATTTAATCGTGCCTAATTATATATGAAATGTCTATTTGGTACAGGTCGTAATTTAATTTTTTCGTAACTAAAAAACTTAGTTTTTATAATTAAATGATTTTAATGAATAAGTGAATTCTACGAAAAATGACTATGTAATTATGTACTTTTTTTGTGCTTAACTGTTTTGAAAAATATCCACAACTCACGTCATTGATAAACAGTTTTACCTCTTTGTACCAATGTTCTCTACTGAAAACTTGCTTAAGTAGCACTTAATAAGGGATATAATTGTAGGTCAAGAGTTACTTCCAATTGTAATTTAACTAAAAGTATTTCAATTAGTATCAATCACAGTTCATACTGAAACGAATCCAATTATTAGACTTGTAAACTTTATGAAGGATAGTCGAAGTGGCACCTTGAGCTTTTCTATTTAATCGCTTCATTATTTTAAAATAACTTGTGCCTAGTTGTTTCAGTTAATTAGAGAAGATGTAAAGCATATTAATTCCTGGAGCGTTCGCTTCACAACACTCAGAAATCTAACGGATTTTTCTGCTATGCACAAAATGTAATGTAATTAGCTCCCAATTTCATAACTAATTTTTAATTTTATCGCCTAATTATCAAATGTACTTATACTAATTTAATTTATTTGTTGACTCTAATTATCACATCGATTTTATATAAACTGGGATCTCTGTATAACGATATAGTGTAATTGGTACCCAGTGTTATTATCAGTTCATCATTATCAAATTCATACATTTTGTAAAATAAAGACCTAATTTTCAAGAGCTTTTACAAATTAGCACTTCGGCACACCTAATGGTGACCCAAAACGGAGTAAATTACGTAAGGTTTCTTCTGATTTTTGTCAGTCAATTATGCGCCTAATTTCAAAATTAATTGGGTAATTAATTATACCTTACATGTTTAGATTTCTTATGATTTACTTAAGGGTAATTACAGGCTGTTTCAACATATTTTCAGTTGCGGTGCGTCTAATTCTATGTCAGGTAGATTTTATGAGCACCCTATCGGCGAAATTGCATATTCTTTTGCGCTAATTTTGTTTAACTTACTTCGTGGTGATGCTGTAGAGGAGAATAGAAAATAAAGCAATTAATATTGAAAGTTTAGGTTCGAACATTCTTCTGCAGCGCCTAATTATGAAATCACAAGTATCGTTCTGTTTAATGTCTTCTTGAGTTAAGTGTCGTATCTCTGTCATGTTACTTCAAGAAACTTCAAGAAATTGTTATACTCTGCACGATTTTCACATTTACAATTTGCATCTAGGTTGTTTAATTAATTAGTGAAGACGGCATATTAATTGCTAGAGTTTAATTAAGTGAGAGCCTTGTGATAGTTAGGTGATACATATGAGTAATTAACGATTGAACATATCGATACCGTTATAGGCGTTATGCGTAATTAAAAATTAGGTGATTGCTATTAATGATCGGAAGAAACATTGAGTATATTTTTTTATTATTAGAAATATAGGTAATTTCTTTCTGTGGAGCGTAATTATTGCATCATTTTTCTTTCAATTGGAATTCGACTCGACACAATAATTAATTTTCTTACACATCTCGTAGGAAATTTACTAACGCAATACAGCAATATGTATAATTAATCTGATTCTATTATCTAATTTACATAAGTGTTTACACTTAATTAGTACTCTTACACACCTCACGCGGCACTAAAAAAAGGAATTACTTTATCTTAAATTTTTGTTCGTTAGCACCGTACCTAATTTTCGATTTTGAAATTCTTAATAAATATTAGAGTTATAAGTAATTAGGAGACTTATAGTTGAAACATACTGCTAAAAGAAATTTACAGTACTGCTATTTCTAATTAAAATGTCATTTAACTAGTTGACTTCCTTAAGGATGCGTAGTATTGATTTTAAAGCTTTATGAATGCTAATTATTTACCTACCTGGTGCTTAGTGACAGCCAGATATCATTCTTATGGAAAGGGAGCGGCTATAATTTCACAAGATCGAAATCCATTGCCCTATTTAGTAGTAGTTTCATGTTGGTTTCTTAGAAGTAATTAATTTATCTTACAAAATTTAATTCGGTAAGCGCCTAATTCAACTCTATCCGAATTAAGCTAATTTAAATTGGGGACACTTTCGATTTTAATTTAACTTAATGTGGTGATAGGCATCATATTTCTATTTTTTCACATAGTTACAAATTAATTTTCTCACAAAGTTTTCCATTTGTTATTTGCAGAATATATTGATCTTTGTTATCATACCGCGTGCGTCATTTTCTAAGTAAGTAATAAGCGTAATTATGCATTGTTAAAAATTTCACACACTACTTATCCATTCTTCATGTGTATATATTTAATTAATTAATTCAAATTGGTAGCTTGTTTTGTTTCTATTGCTACTGCTGTATTATTAGCACGAATGACTTGAGTAAAGTTAGTGATACGATAAGTGTTATATATTTATATTATTACTCATGACATGCAAATTAATTAGACCCTTTGGTTAAGTGATTAGGATCTTTCAGCAAAGTGAATCCAATTTAGTCAATAAGATTTCTTGTTCTAATAATCGAATCGACCCCAACTGTTAATTACAGCTAAACTTTATAATTAATATGTCGTGTTGACATTTGATGTGTAGGTATTTTCTCCCTTACGCTTCACTCCTTTGATTAAGTTTATTTATCTGTATAGAGGACTAATTACCATATGGATGTTAATAATTTCTTACTGCTCTTCTGTATAAACAGTAGTTCTATATCTGCAATTGAATTATTTCCGTAATTAGGTCTAAAGTGGTAGAGAATTTTACAGTTTTCAACGTATTAATCACGGACAATTAGCACATAATTAAATTCTTCTTTAGTGGATAACTGTACGTAATTAGTACAATTACAACTTAAACTAGTTAAATCTATTATATTATACGATATAATTAGGCGCATTTTTGTACCAAATCAATCTAATTATATAAATTTAGGTTTGTTTGATATAGTTAGTGTCACCTAAACAGCACTTCGTTCTAATTAACAATGAGTGAGCTGCAATTAAAATAATTTTCTAATTCACTTTTGGACTAATTTTTATTCTATTTTCGAGTAGTAGCAATGCAATCTTTACTTTCAATTCTGATGCTAACTAAGCCGAATAATTTCTATAAGCCAATAAATAATGAATTATCGACCATAACCTTGACGTCTCTGAAGTGAAACTAATTTTTCCAATTACATCGATCGATACTAGTAAAATATAAACGTTCTGCTATCATTATTCCAATAAGGCTACTTTTAACCACCCATATTCACCTAACCTCCTTTTTTTAATTAATCTTAATTAGGTAATTAATTAAAATTTATAGAATCATAAATCAGAGATCTCATGGAATCGTGTTTTGACTATTTTACGTGATTAACTTCATAGGCTGTAGATGATACCAGATTTTTGGATCTTTTAGTAGTCGATAATTGGTTAATGGTTATTCATAAGCGAAGTGTTTACTTAGCAATTGTTTATACGTAAGTTTTTTATTATAAAAACATTGTCCTCGACCTTCCATAAATTTGAAAACAACACTTATTTCCATTACACTAATAAAATTTAATTGGTGGATAATTAAATTATCTAATTAAAATTATGTGTTGGCAAGCGCCGATATGGGATTAAATAAGAAAAGTGGCCGGGAGGTTTATTTGTGTATGAACCCAACTGACGTGAAAATAGTTGCCCACAAAGGTGTCCTTGACCGTTATTCAAGGCAATTACTAAAGATAGTTTTATTCAATTAGTAAACCGTACCTTTAATTATTTCCCCAAAATTAACAAATTTGCTTTGTATTGCAATTAAGATAGTATATTTGGGAACAGATCAACTCCTTGTTGTGCGCCTAATTTTGTACAAGAAAAAACGTATTTGGTGTTGTTTGACTTATTAACTTAATCAGGTAGCATATTATTTATTTAAAATTGAAGTATTGTTTTTAGGAATAGACTTTCGTATCCAATCGTAGCTTAGCTTATATGGGTCATTGCAGTTGTAGATAATGGATCCTGCAGAGAATTGTAGTATGCCTAATTTTGCTTGATTAACTTTGCTTAGCAGCATCACTGATGTATATAATCAAAGAGTATCTAAAATACTCTTTGATATAATATAATATGTCATTAGTCATTCTGGAATAGCAGTGAACCTAATGTTATAGGTTTAATACGCTACTGGCACATAATTCTCTCTTTCTGCACCAAACCAATGTAATGTACGAAAATCGTATTTTAAATTTACTGGCCATATTAAATCTACCGATTATTGGTTTGGTGATTCTCTACTAATTACAACGGTATGTTTTGGAACAGCTTGTCGCATTGAATATTTGCAAAATAAGGAGATTGCTAATTTGTGCCTAATTATATGTAATTAATTTTACGTGGAATATTCATCATTTATTTGTGATGATGTTTGTTTGATTAATTTATTATTACGTGTTAATTTTCACGTAATTTTTATTGTCTTAATTTTTCGATTTCATTACTTATATCTAATTTCCAATTATTTTATAATCTTTCTTTAGTTGTGTTTTGGAATAGTTTGTCGCATCGAATACTTGCAAAATAAGGAGATTGCTAATTTGTGCCTAATTATATGTAATTAATTTTAGGTGGAATATTCATCATTTATTTGTCATGATGTTTGTTTGATTAATTTATTATTACGTGTTAATTTTCACGTAATTTTTATTATCTTAATTTTTCGATTTCATTACTTATATTTCATTTCCAATTATTTTATAATCTTTCTTTAGTTGTGTTTTGGAACAGTTTGTCGCATCGAATACTTGCAAATTACGGAGATTGCAAATTTGTGCCTAATTATTTGTAATTGTAATTAACTTTAGGTGGAATATTCATCATTTATTTGTGATCTACACGTATCGAAGGTTTATCTAATTAAACCTCTATACATTTTTCCCAATTACCATTAATTGTAATGTTTGTTTGATTAATTTATTATTTCGTGTTAATTTTCAGGTAATTTTTATTATCTTCATTTTTCGATTTCATTACTGATATCTAATTTCCAATTATTTTATAATCTTTCTTTAGTTGTGTTTTGGAACAGTTTGTCGCATCGAATACTTGCAAATTACGGAGATTGCAAATGTGTGCCTAATTAAATGTAATTGTAATTAACTTTAGGTGGAATATTCATCATTTATTTGCGATCTATACGGATCGAAGGTGTATCTAATTTAAACCTCTATAGATTTTTCCCAATTACCATTAATTGTAATGTTTGTTTGATTAATTTATTATTTCGTTTTAATTTTCACGTAATTTTTATATCTTAATTTTTCGATTTCATTACTTATATCTAATTTCCAATTATTTTGTAATCTTTCTTTAGTTGTGTTTTGGAATAGTTTGTCGCATCGAATACTTGCAAATTACGGAGATTGCAATATGTGCCTAATTATATTTAGTTAATCAGAGGTCGAATATTCATAATTTAATTAATTGGGTCCATAATAGTTGATAAAATTGTAGGAACGAATAAATCAATAATCAATAATAATAGTTAGGTTGAAATTTGAAAGATAGATCTGATAAAAATTGATAAAGTTTTTAAAGTTTAAGATCGATTATGTTGATTAAGCTCAAAATGTGGTAACGCATAACGTTTAATTGGAATAAATCTCAAAACCTTCCCCATGGATAACGTTTAAAATTTAAGATTGATTATGTTAATTAAGCTCAAAATGGGGTAACGCATTAACGTTTAATTGTAATAAAACTAATAAATCTCAATACCATCTCCATGGATAAATGTAATTGATTATGTTGATTAAGCTCAAAACGAGGTAACGCATTAACGTTTAATTGTAATAAAACTAATAAATCTCAATACCATCTCCATGGATAAATCTTTAAAGTTTAAGATTGATTATCTTGATTAAGCTCAAAATGGGGTAACGTATTAACGATTAATTGGAATAAATCTCAAAACCTTCCCCATGGATAACGTTTAAAGTTGAAGATTGATTATGTTGATTAAGCTCAAAATGAGGTAACGCATTAACGTTTAATTGTAATAAAACTAATAAATCTCAATACCATCTCCATGGATAAATGTTTAAAGTTGAAGATTGATTATGTTGATTAAGCTCAAAATGGGGTAACGGATTAACGTTTAATTGTAATAATTCTCAAAACCTTCCCCATGGATAACGTTTAAAGTTGAAGATTGATTATGTTGATTAAGCTCAAAATGAGGTAACGCATTAACGTTTAATTGTAATAAAACTAATAAATCTCAAAACCATCTCCATGGATAAATCTTTAAAGTTTAAGATTGATTATCTTGATTAAGCTCAAAATGGGGTAACGCATTAACGTTTAATTGGAATAAATCTCAAAACCATCCCCATGGATGAATGTTTAAAGTTTAAGATGGATTATATTGATTAAGGTCAAAGTGAGGTAACGCATTAACGTTTAATTGTAACAAATCTCAAAACCATCCCCATGGATAAATGTTTAAAGTTGCAGAAGATTGATTATGTTGATTAAGCTCAGAATGAGGTAACGCATTAACGTTTAATTGTAATAATTCTCAAAACCTTCCCCATGGATAACGTTTAAAGTTTAAGATGGATTATATTGATTAAGCTCAAAGTGAGGTAACGCATTAACGTTTAATTGTAACAAATCTCAAAACCATCTCCATGGATAAATGTTTAAAGTTTAAGTTTGATTATGTTGATTAAGCTCAAAATGAGGTAACGCATTAACGTTTAGTTGTAATAAATCTCAAAACCATCTCCATGGATAAATGTATAAAGTTGAAGATTGATTATGTTGATTAAGCTCAAAATGAGGTAACGCATTAACGTTTAATTGTAATAAAACTAATAAATCTCAAAACCATCTCCATGGATAAATCTTTAAAGTTTAAGATTGATTATCTTGATTAAGCTCAAAATGGGGGAACGCATTAACGTTTAATTGGAATAAATCTCAAAACCATCCCCATGGATGAATGTTTAAAGTTTAAGATGGATTATATTGATTAAGGTCAAAGTGAGGTAACGCATTAACGTTTAATTGTAACAAATCTCAAAACCATCCCCATGGATAAATGTTTAAAGTTGCAGAAGATTAATTATGTTGATTAAGCTCAAAATTAGGTAACGCATTAACGTTTATTTGTAATAAATCTCAAAACCTTCCCCATGGATAACGTTTAAAGTTTAAGATGGATTATATTGATTAAGCTCAAAGTGAGGTAACGCATTAACGTTTAATTGTAACAAATCTCAAAACCATCTCCATGGATAAATGTTTAAAGTTTAAGTTTGATTATGTTGATTAAGCTCAAAATGGGGTAACGCATTAACGTTTAATTGGAATAAATCTCAAAACCTTCCCCATGGATAACGTTTAAAGTTGAAGATTGATTATGTTGATTAAACTCAAAATGGGGTAGCGCATTAACATTTAATTGGAATAAATCTCAAAGCCTTCCCCATCGATCATGTTTAATGTTTAATTGGAATAAATCTCAAAACCTTTCCCATAGAGAACGTTTAAAGTTTAAGATTGATTATGTTGATTAAGCTCAAAATGGGGTAGCGCATCAACGTTTAATTGGAATAAATCTCCAAACCTTCCCCATGGATAACGTTTAAAGTTTAAGATGGATTATATTGATTAAGCTCAAAGTGAGGTAACGCATTAACATTTAATTGTAACAAATCTCAAAACCATCTCCATGGATAAATGTTTAAAGTTTAAGTTTGATTATGTTGATTAAGCTCAAAATGAGGTAACGCATTAACGTTTAGTTGTAATAAATCTCAAAACCATCTCCATGGATAAATGTATAAAGTTGAAGATTGATTATGTTGATTAAGCTCAAAATGAGGTAACGCATTAACGTTTAGTTGTAATAAATCTCAAAACCATCTCCATGGATAAATGTTTAAAGTTTAAGTTTGATTATGTTGATTAAGCTCAAAATGAGGTAACGCATTAACGTTTAGTTGTAATAAATCTCAAAACCATCTCCATGGATAAATGTATAAAGTTGAAGATTGATTATGTTGATTAAGCTCAAAATGGGGTAGCGCATCAACGTTTAATTGGAATAAATCTCCAAACCTTCCCCATTGATAAATGTTTAAAGTTTAAGATTGATTATGTTGATTAAGCTCCAAATGGGGTAACGCATTAACGTTTAATTCGAATAAATCTCAAAACCTTCCCCATGGGTAACGTTTAAAGTTGAAGATTGGTTATGTTGATTAAGCTCAAAATGAGGTAACGCATTAACGTTTAATTGTAATAAAACTAATAAATCTCAATACCATCTCCATGGATAAATCTTTAAAGTTTAAGATTGATTATCTTGATTAAGCTCAAAATGGGGTAACGCATTAACGATTAATTAGAATAAATCTCAAAACCTTCCCCATGGATAACGTTTAAAGTTGAAGATTGATTATGTTGATTAAGCTCGAAATGAGGTAACGCATTAACGTTTAGTTGTAATAAATCTCAAAACTATCTCCATGGATAAATGTTTATAGTTGAAGATTGATTATGTTGATTAAGCTCGAAATGAGGTAACGCATTAACGTTTAGTTGTAATAAATCTCAAAACTATCTCCATGGATAAATGTTTATAGTTGAAGATTGATTATGTTGATTAAGCTCAAAATGAGGTAACGCATTAACGTTTAATTGTAATAAAACTAATAAATCTCAATACCATCTCCATGGATAAATCTTTAAAGTTTAAGATTGATTATCTTGATTAAGCTCAAAATGGGGTAACGCATTAACGATTAATTAGAATAAATCTCAAAACCTTCCCCATGGATAACGTTTAAAGTTGAAGATTGATTATGTTGATTAAGCTCGAAATGAGGTAACGCATTAACGTTTAGTTGTAATAAATCTCAAAACTATCTCCATGGATAAATGTTTATAGTTGAAGATTGATTATGTTGATTAAGCTCAAAATGAGGTAACGCATTAACGTTTAATTGTAATAAAACTAATAAATCTCAATACCATCCCCGTGGATAAATGTTTAAAGTTTAAGATTGATTATCTTGAGTAAGCTCAAAATGGGGTAACGCATTAACGTTTAATTGGAATAAATCTCAAAACCATCCCCATGGATGAATGTTTAAAGTTTAAGATGGATTATATTGATTAAGGTCAAAGTGAGGTAACGCATTAACGTTTAATGTAACAAATCTCAAAACCATTTCCATGGATAAATGTTTAAAGTTGCAGAAGATTGATTATGTTGATTAAACTCAAATGAGGTAACCCATTAACGTTTAATTGCAACAAATTTCAAAACCATCTCCATGGATAAATGTTTAAGTTTGATTATGTTGATTAAGCTCAAAATGGGGTAACGCATTAACGTTTAATTAGAATAAATCTCAAAACCTTCCCCATGGATAACGTTTAAAGTTGAAGATTGATTAATGTTGATTAAACTCAAAATGGGGTAGCGCATTAACGTTTAATTGGAATAAATCTCAAAGCCTTCCCCATCGATCATGTTTAATGTTTAATTGGAATAAATCTCAAAACCTTTCCCATAGAGAACGTTTAAAGTTTAAGATTGATTATGTTGATTAAGCTCAAAATGGGGTAGCGCATCAACGTTTAATTGGAATAAATCTCCAAACCTTCCCCATGGATAACGTTTAAAGTTTAAGATGGATTATATTGATTAAGCTCAAAGTGAGTGTTGCGTTAGATTGTTCTCGAAGGACCATATATTAGTTTTAGAGGTTTATTTGAATAATAATGACACAATTTTACTAATTTAATGACGTTTATATTTTTCGTGCAGAATTGAAGTTTTTCTATATTATGTCTGTTGCTAGAGTTACAATTTTAATTATTTTATTTATATTTCTATGGGAACATTACGCTTACGCATCAACATGCCGCCCCCGTTGAAGTAACTAACTTCAAAACAGCAAAACTAATAAATTAAATGCGTACATGTATGAAGTTTTAACAGAAATTGAATTATAGTACTTAATTAACAATGATAGGTATTAATAAAGTCTAACAAATTCAACACTAAATGTCATTTGTTAGTTAATAATAGTGATAAGTATGCGCCAAACTGTTTTTAATTATTAATGCGCAATATCACATATTTCACAAATTCAAATTCACTTCACTAAAACTGTCCATCTTGTTCTTCAAGTGGAAGAATGCACAGTCTTTTAATTGCTCTTTTGGTGAAACTAGTCGAAGTTTTAAGTGTAACTACGCGCACGACACCGTCAGTTCCAGGGTGCAGCGCTGTTACGCGACCAAGAGACCACCTTAGTGGTGGCATAGAATTATCTTTGATTATAACCATGGTTACTACTTGCACATCGGTATTGATTATTCGTTGACCCTTGGGTCGTTGTTGTAATTGAGTCAAATATTCTTTTGACCAGCGTTTCCAAAAGTGTTGCCTCAACTGCTCTATTCTTTGCCATCGAGACAGTCTATTGATGGGTAGCTCTTCTATATTCGGTTCTTCGGTGGCCGTTAACGGTTCACCGATTATGAAATGACCAGGAGTCAAGACTTCCAGGTCGTAAGGGTCATTTGATATGGGAATGAGAGGCCGTGAATTTAGACACGCCTCTATGCACGTTAGTAAAGTATAATATTCCTCTTGTGTAAGTGAGGAATCGCGCATTGTTCTATGAATATGTCGATTTACACTTTGTACTGCTCTCTCCCAAGAGCCACCGAAATGGGGACTGTTAGGAGGGATGAAGTGCCACTTTATGTTTTTCATGGCTAAGTTGGAGATTATTTTTTCTCCGAAAGTTTGACTATTAAATAACTTGCCTAGAGAACGTAATTCTCGCTCGGCACCTACAAAGTTAGTGCCATTATCCGAAAAGAGTTCAGCTACGGCACCTCGGCGAGCAATAAATCGCTTTAAAGCCGCTAAGAATGATTCGGTTGATAGATCTAAAACAAGTTCTAGATGAATCGCTCTAGTATTTAAACATATAAACAGCGCAATATAGCATTTTGTTTTCCTTTGAGATTTACCTTTACCCTGCTTTATCAGGAAATAACCTGCGTAATCGACACCTGTATGATAAAATGGTTTGACAGGTTTTAAGCGTTGGTGTGGTAAATTCCCCATTTTCTGATTTATGGAAGTTGGATTTGCTCTGAAGCATTGTATGCATGATCTAATTACCTGCTTAATTAGATTTTTGGCTGATATGGGCCAATAATTTTGACGTACCGCCGCTAATGTCGCTTGTTGTCCTGAAAGCAATTGGCGTAAGTGTGCGTCTCTAATTATGGCTCGTGTTATGTTGTGCTTACTTGGTAATATGATGGGGTGTTTCACGTCGTAGGTCAATAAGGGTGCGTGTTTTAGTCGTCCTCCGACGCGAATTAATCCATCTTTGTCTCGGAAAGGATCTAAACTTGAAATTGAACTTGAGCTGCGTTTTTGAAAATCAATTTTTTTAAATTCAGTTGGGAACGAATTGTGTTGTAAAATTTTAAGTATTTTGATTTCTGCTGCGTGTATTTCATTTACATCTAATAAGATGCTGTCTTGTCTGTTTTGTTTACTAACTTTATTTTTGCAGTTATTGATAAATCGCATACAATAGGCGAATATTCGTTTAATTTTGTCAAATGAATTGAATTTAGTAAACAATGGAAGTTCTGTATTATCGCATTTTACGTTTAAAAATGATTGGGTTTTTCTTTCTAGTAATTTATCGTCAATATCATTATTGTGATTTTGCGACCAACTACTTGTGTTGACTAATAATAGCTCCGGTCCGTACCACCATAAACGTAATTTGTTTAATTGTCTTGGGAATGCACCTCTGGATAATATGTCAGCAGGGTTTTGATCGGATTTTATATGTTGCCATTGATCGCGTGAACTCAGTTGCTGAATTTCGGCTACTCGATTTGCAACATACGTTTTCCAACAATTCGCGGGTTCTGCTAACCATGATAGAACGATTGTGGAGTCAGTCCAAAACCATGTTTTATTGAAATGTAGATTGATTTTTGTTGTGATTCTATTTACTAGATTTGCTAATAACGTTGCTGCATTTAGTTCCAACCGTGGTAAGCTTACGGTTTGCAACGGTGCAACGCGAGATTTAGCGCATAATAAATTCACCGAAACGTTGTTGTAACGGTTGTCTTTAAAGGGAAGTTTAACAATGAATTTGCCTGAAGTACTATCCCGCATAAAGGTATTTGCAAAGTTACTTTCGCACTCTTGTTCTTCTGATGAGAGTATTGACTCCTCTTTTACGATTTCTTCTTGTTTCCAAAATTTTTCGATTCGTGATTCTAAATTGTTAATTGATAGATTACACAATATTGTGTTACGTGTATTTGGATTGGTTAAGGTGAGTTTACCCCCTAGAATCCATCCGAACCTAGTTTCCAATAGATATGGCTGATTAATGTCTACCTTCATATTGTTATGTAGCAAAAAATCCCAAAAATGTTCGGAACCGATAAGCATGTCGATCTCTTGTGAGATATTAAAAGTTGGGTCCGCCAAGACTATGTTTGACGGTATGTGGATTTGCGATTTATCGAAAGTTATCGATGGTGTGAATTCGGTAATTTGTGGCATTACTAAGCATTGCACTGTGGCACAAAAGTCATTTACTCGCGATTTGATTAATGCGCTTGTAATTTTCCTAACTTTCCGTACCGATTGACCTATACCTGAAATTACGTTCTCACATTGTTTGAATTGTAATCCGAGTTTATTGCAAAGCGATTCGGTAATGAAATTGGTTTGCGAGCCCTGATCCAGTAGAACTCTGCAATCTTGAAATTGTCCGCGCGCATCTTTGATAAAAACTACCGCGGTTGATAGTAAGATTTCGTTCATGTTTTGTGATATCAATGTTTGGGCATTGCTTGTAGATGGATTTGGATTATCGTTATTAGTTGGAGTGTGTAATAGAGTATGATGTTTTTGACTGCATTCCTTACATGAGAATTTTGAAACGCAGGCAGTTACGTTATGATTAGGACGCAAACAGTTTATGCAAAGTTTTAATTCATTGATCTTATTGATTCGTTGCGAGACTGACAGTTTTAAGAGATCGGGACATTGATTTGTGAAATGCTCATTTTTACAAAATGCGCATGCAGGTTTGTATGTGTTAGTTATGTTATTTGCTGAGCAACTACGACTAGATTGATCCGTAGTTCCTTTTCTTACAAATGTGTTATTTTTTGTTGTGTTTGGATTGAATGAGCTAGATTTTAATTGCGCTACTGCTTCCTGTATGTGGCATTTTTTTTCTAAAAATTGGAGAAATTGATTTAATGTGGGAAGATCCTTTTCTAATTCGCCCTCCCAGTCTTTTCGGGTGTTGTAATCTAGTTTTTCGCTTAAGATTGAAATTAAGAGAGCGTCCCAATTATTTACCGGAACTTGCATAGTTTTTAGAGCAGCTAGATTATTATTTACGGTATCGATTAAAGTACGCAATTGTGAATGATTGGTTTTTGCGATAGGAATGACGTTTATGATGTTGCTTATATGCTCCTGAGCAATAAGACGTTTGTTTTCGAATCTGCTTTGTAGCAACTTGACAGCGCTTTGATAGTTAGCATTTGAAATTGCAAGTGATTCGATTGCTCGCAATGCATCATCTTGCAAGCAGCCGCGTAAGTAATGAAATTTTGTTATGTCAGTGAATTTGTTGTTATCATGAACCAACGACTTGAACGAATCAAAAAAGGTGAACCACTCGCCGTACTTGCCCGTAAAGCGAGGTAAAGGTATGGCCTTAAGGTTTGACTTATCAAGTATATCACTCCTTAGATTAGGTGCGTCGGTTTGGCTGATAGATTGAGATGATTTTGAATTCAGAATATACGATTTTAGTTTAGCCATTACTTCGAAATATTGCCTTTCTACCTTGTCACGCTCATCGTTGTGCTGTTTATCTAATACTTCTATTTCGGATTCATCAGTTAGATCTAACAATGTTTTTGATTCGATTTCACCTTGAATCTTTTGAAACGAATTAAATAATACCGATAAATTGGCAACTCTTTCCTCGAGCACCGAGATGTCATCACCGATTTCGAATTTGTTAAAAGCTGTTTGGTGCCTAGTGATGGCTGATTTAATCGTTCTCTTAGAAATTTTGAGTTCTGCCAAATTAGCCATGATAAAACAATTGGTTTAATTATCAACAAATTATGAAATGAAATGATAAAATTACTAAGCGTGCAATGGCGTTTATGAATGTTAAAACTGATTAGGAAATGAAATAAAGCACAGACCTTTACTTCTTGAATGCCTTGACTCTTTTTGGATGTCTGATTAATCGGTTGCTGGTGATGTGCGTAAATCCGGCTCGATGTGACCAAATGTTGCGTTAGATTGTTCTCGAAGGACCATATATTAGTTTTAGAGGTTTATTTGAATAATAATGACACAATTTTACTAATTTAATGACGTTTATATTTTTCGTGCAGAATTGAAGTTTTTCTATATTATGTCTGTTGCTAGAGTTACAATTTTAATTATTTTATTTATATTTCTATGGGAACATTACGCTTACGCATCAACAGTGAGGTAACGCATTAACGTTTAATTGTAACAAATCTCAAAACCATCTCCATGGATAAATGTATAAAGTTGAAGATTGATTATGTTGATTAAGCTCCAAATGGGGTAACGCATTAACGTTTAATTCGAATAAATCTCAAAACCTTCCCCATGGGTAACGTTTAAAGTTGAAGATTGGTTATGTTGATTAAGCTCAAAATGAGGTAACGCATTAACGTTTAATTGTAATAAAACTAATAAATCTCAATACCAACTCCATGGATAAATCTTTAAAGTTTAAGATTGATTATCTTGATTAAGCTCAAAATGGGGTAACGCATTAACGATTAATTAGAATAAATCTCAAAACCTTCCCCATGGATAACGTTTAAAGTTGAAGATTGATTATGTTGATTAAGCTCGAAATGAGGTAACGCATTAACGTTTAGTTGTAATAAATCTCAAAACCATCTCCATGGATAAATGTTTAAAGTTTAAGTTTGATTATGTTGATTAAGCTCAAAATGAGGTAACGCATTAACGTTTAGTTGTAATAAATCTCAAAACCATCTCCATGGATAAATGTATAAAGTTGAAGATTGATTATGTTGATTAAGCTCAAAATGGGGTAGCGCATCAACGTTTAATTGGAATAAATCTCCAAACCTTCCCCATTGATAAATGTTTAAAGTTTAAGATTGATTATGTTGATTAAGCTCCAAATGGGGTAACGCATTAACGTTTAATTCGAATAAATCTCAAAACCTTCCCCATGGGTAACGTTTAAAGTTGAAGATTGGTTATGTTGATTAAGCTCAAAATGAGGTAACGCATTAACGTTTAATTGTAATAAAACTAATAAATCTCAATACCATCTCCATGGATAAATCTTTAAAGTTTAAGATTGATTATCTTGATTAAGCTCAAAATGGGGTAACGCATTAACGATTAATTAGAATAAATCTCAAAACCTTCCCCATGGATAACGTTTAAAGTTGAAGATTGATTATGTTGATTAAGCTCGAAATGAGGTAACGCATTAACGTTTAGTTGTAATAAATCTCAAAACCATCTCCATGGATAAATGTTTAAAGTTTAAGTTTGGTTATGTTGATTAAGCTCAAAATGAGGTAACGCATTAACGTTTAGTTGTAATAAATCTCAAAACCATCTCCATGGATAAATGTATAAAGTTGAAGATTGATTATGTTGATTAAGCTCAAAATGGGGTAGCGCATCAACGTTTAATTGGAATAAATCTCCAAACCTTCCCCATTGATAAATGTTTAAAGTTTAAGATTGATTATGTTGATTAAGCTCCAAATGGGGTAACGCATTAACGTTTAATTCGAATAAATCTCAAAACCTTCCCCATGGGTAACGTTTAAAGTTGAAGATTGGTTATGTTGATTAAGCTCAAAATGAGGTAACGCATTAACGTTTAATTGTAATAAAACTAATAAATCTCAATACCATCTCCATGGATAAATCTTTAAAGTTTAAGATTGATTATCTTGATTAAGCTCAAAATGGGGTAACGCATTAACGATTAATTAGAATAAATCTCAAAACCTTCCCCATGGATAACGTTTAAAGTTGAAGATTGATTATGTTGATTAAGCTCGAAATGAGGTAACGCATTAACGTTTAGTTGTAATAAATCTCAAAACTATCTCCATGGATAAATGTTTAAAGTTTAAGTTTGATTATGTTGATTAAGCTCAAAATGAGGTAACGCATTAACGTTTAGTTGTAATAAATCTCAAAACCATCTCCATGGATAAATGTATAAAGTTGAAGATTGATTATGTTGATTAAGCTCAAAATGGGTTAGCGCATCAACGTTTAATTGGAATAAATCTCCAAACCTTCCCCATTGATAAATGTTTAAAGTTTAAGATTGATTATGTTGATTAAGCTCCAAATGGGGTAACGCATTAACGTTTAATTCGAATAAATCTCAAAACCTTCCCCATGGGTAACGTTTAAAGTTGAAGATTGGTTATGTTGATTAAGCTCAAAATGAGGTAACGCATTAACGTTTAATTGTAATAAAACTAATAAATCTCAATACCATCTCCATGGATAAATCTTTAAAGTTTAAGATTGATTATCTTGATTAAGCTCAAAATGGGGTAACGCATTAACGATTAATTAGAATAAATCTCAAAACCTTCCCCATGGATAACGTTTAAAGTTGAAGATTGATTATGTTGATTAAGCTCGAAATGAGGTAACGCATTAACGTTTAGTTGTAATAAATCTCAAAACTATCTCCATGGATAAATGTTTATAGTTGAAGATTGATTATGTTGATTAAGCTCGAAATGAGGTAACGCATTAACGTTTAGTTGTAATAAATCTCAAAACTATCTCCATGGATAAATGTTTATAGTTGAAGATTGATTATGTTGATTAAGCTCAAAATGAGGTAACGCATTAACGTTTAATTGTAATAAAACTAATAAATCTCAATACCATCTCCATGGATAAATCTTTAAAGTTTAAGATTGATTATCTTGATTAAGCTCAAAATGGGGTAACGCATTAACGATTAATTAGAATAAATCTCAAAACCTTCCCCATGGATAACGTTTAAAGTTGAAGATTGATTATGTTGATTAAGCTCGAAATGAGGTAACGCATTAACGTTTAGTTGTAATAAATCTCAAAACTATCTCCATGGATAAATGTTTATAGTTGAAGATTGATTATGTTGATTAAGCTCAAAATGAGGTAACGCATTAACGTTTAATTGTAATAAAACTAATAAATCTCAATACCATCCCCGTGGATAAATGTTTAAAGTTTAAGATTGATTATCTTGAGTAAGCTCAAAATGGGGTAACGCATTAACGTTTAATTGGAATAAATCTCAAAACCATCCCCATGGATGAATGTTTAAAGTTTAAGATGGATTATATTGATTAAGGTCAAAGTGAGGTAACGCATTAACGTTTAATTGTAACAAATCTCAAAACCATCCCCATGGATAAATGTTTAAAGTTGCAGGAGATTGATTATGTTGATTAAGCTCAAAATGAGGTAACGCATTAACGTTTATTTGTAATAAATCCCAAAACCTTCCCCATGGATAACGTTTAAAGTTTAAGATGGATTATATTGATTAAGGTCAAAGTGAGGTAACGCATTAACGTTTAATGTAACAAATCTCAAAACCATTTCCATGGATAAATGTTTAAAGTTGCAGAAGATTGATTATGTTGATTAAACTCAAATGAGGTAACCCATTAACGTTTAATTGCAACAAATTTCAAAACCATCTCCATGGATAAATGTTTAAGTTTGATTATGTTGATTAAGCTCAAAATGGGGTAACGCATTAACGTTTAATTAGAATAAATCTCAAAACCTTCCCCATGGATAACGTTTAAAGTTGAAGATTGATTAATGTTGATTAAACTCAAAATGGGGTAGCGCATTAACGTTTAATTGGAATAAATCTCAAAGCCTTCCCCATCGATCATGTTTAATGTTTAATTGGAATAAATCTCAAAACCTTTCCCATGGAGAACGTTTAAAGTTTAAGATTGATTATGTTGATTAACGTTTAATTGGAATAAATCTCCAAACCTTCCCCATTGATAAATGTTTAAAGTTTAAGATTGATTATCTTGATTAAGCTCAAAATGGGGTAACGCATTAACGATTAATTGGAATAAATCTCAAAACCTTCCCCATGGATAACGTTTAAAGTTGAAGATTGATTATGTTGATTAAGCTCAAAATGAGGTAACGCATTAACGTTTAATTGTAATAAAACAAATAAATCTCAATACCATCTCCATGGATAAATCTTTAAAGTTTAAGATTGATTATCTTGATTAAGCTCCAAATGGGGTAACGCATTAACGTTTAATTCGAATAAATCTCAAAACCTTCCCCATGGGTAACATTTAAAGTTGAAGATTGATTATGTTGATTAAGCTCAAAATGAGGTAACGCATTAACGTTTAATTGTAATAAAACTAATAAATCTCAATACCATCTCCATGGATAAATCTTTAAAGTTTAAGATTGATTATCTTGATTAAGCTCAAAGTGGGGTAACGCATTAACGATTAATTGGAATAAATCTCAAAACCTTCCCCATGGATAACGTTTAAAGTTGAAGATTGATTATGTTGATTAAGCTCAAAATGAGGTAACGCATTAACGTTTAGTTGTAATAAATCTCAAAACTATCTCCATGGATAAATGTTTATAGTTGAAGATTGATTATGTTGATTAAGCTCAAAATGAGGTAACGCATTAACGTTTAATTGTAATAAAACTAATAAATCTCAATACCATCTCCATGGATAAATGTTTAAAGTTTAAGATTGATTATCTTGATTAAGCTCAAAATGGGGTAACGCATTAACGTTTAATTGGAATAAATCTCAAAACCATCCCCATGGATGAATGTTTAAAGTTTAAGATGGATTATATTGATTAAGGTCAAAGTGAGGTAACGCATTAACGTTTAATTGTAACAAATCTCAAAACCATCCCCATGGATAAATGTTTAAAGTTGCAGAAGATTGATTATGTTGATTAAGCTCAAAATGAGGTAACGCATTAACGTTTAATTGTAATAAAACAAATAAATCTCAATACCATCTCCATGGATAAATCTTTAAAGTTTAAGATTGATTATCTTGATTAAGCTCCAAATGGGGTAACGCATTAACGTTTAATTCGAATAAATCTCAAAACCTTCCCCATGGGTAACATTTAAAGTTGAAGATTGATTATGTTGATTAAGCTCAAAATGAGGCAAGGCATTAACGTTTAATTGTAATAAAACTAATAAATCTCAATACCATCTCCATGGATAAATCTTTAAAATTTAAGATTGATTATCTTGATTAAGCTCAAAATGGGGTAACGCATTAACGATTAATTGGAATAAATCTCAAAACCTTCCCCATGGATAACGTTTAAAGTTGAAGATTGATTATGTTGATTAAGCTCAAAATGAGGTAACGCATTAACGTTTAGTTGTAATAAATCTCAAATCTATCTCCATGGATAAATGTTTATAGTTGAAGATTGATTATGTTGATTAAGCTCAAAATGAGGTAACGCATTAACGTTTAATTGTAATAAAACTAATAAATCTCAATACCATCTCCATGGATAAATCTTTAAAGTTTAAGATTGATTATCTTGATTAAGCTCCAAATGGGGTAACGCATTAACGTTTAATTCGAATAAATCTCAAAACCTTCCCCATGGGTAACATTTAAAGTTGAAGATTGATTATGTTGATTAAGCTCAAAATGAGGCAAGGCATTAACGTTTAATTGTAATAAAACTAATAAATCTCAATACCATCTCCATGGATAAATCTTTAAAATTTAAGATTGATTATCTTGATTAAGCTCAAAATGGGGTAACGCATTAACGATTAATTGGAATAAATCTCAAAACCTTCCCCATGGATAACGTTTAAAGTTGAAGATTGATTATGTTGATTAAGCTCAAAATGAGGTAACGCATTAACGTTTAGTTGTAATAAATCTCAAAACTATCTCCATGGATAAATGTTTATAGTTGAAGATTGATTATGTTGATTAAGCTCAAAATGAGGTAACGCATTAACGTTTAATTGTAATAAAACTAATAAATCTCAATACCATCTCCATGGATAAATGTTTAAAGTTTAAGATTGATTATCTTGATTAAGCTCAAAATGGGGTAACGCATTAACGTTTAATTGGAATAAATCTCAAAACCATCCCCATGGATGAATGTTTAAAGTTTAAGATGGATTATATTGATTAAGGTCAAAGTGAGGTAACGCATTAACGTTTAATTGTAACAAATCTCAAAACCATCCCCATGGATAAATGTTTAAAGTTGCAGAAGATTGATTATGTTGATTAAGCTCAAAATGAGGTAACGCATTAACGTTTAATTGTAATAAAACAAATAAATCTCAATACCATCTCCATGGATAAATCTTTAAAGTTTAAGATTGATTATCTTGATTAAGCTCCAAATGGGGTAACGCATTAACGTTTAATTCGAATAAATCTCAAAACCTTCCCCATGGGTAACATTTAAAGTTGAAGATTGATTATGTTGATTAAGCTCAAAATGAGGCAAGGCATTAACGTTTAATTGTAATAAAACTAATAAATCTCAATACCATCTCCATGGATAAATCTTTAAAATTTAAGATTGATTATCTTGATTAAGCTCAAAATGGGGTAACGCATTAACGATTAATTGGAATAAATCTCAAAACCTTCCCCATGGATAACGTTTAAAGTTGAAGATTGATTATGTTGATTAAGCTCAAAATGAGGTAACGCATTAACGTTTAGTTGTAATAAATCTCAAATCTATCTCCATGGATAAATGTTTATAGTTGAAGATTGATTATGTTGATTAAGCTCAAAATGAGGTAACGCATTAACGTTTAATTGTAATAAAACTAATAAATCTCAATACCATCTCCATGGATAAATCTTTAAAGTTTAAGATTGATTATCTTGATTAAGCTCCAAATGGGGTAACGCATTAACGTTTAATTCGAATAAATCTCAAAACCTTCCCCATGGGTAACATTTAAAGTTGAAGATTGATTATGTTGATTAAGCTCAAAATGAGGCAAGGCATTAACGTTTAATTGTAATAAAACTAATAAATCTCAATACCATCTCCATGGATAAATCTTTAAAATTTAAGATTGATTATCTTGATTAAGCTCAAAATGGGGTAACGCATTAACGATTAATTGGAATAAATCTCAAAACCTTCCCCATGGATAACGTTTAAAGTTGAAGATTGATTATGTTGATTAAGCTCAAAATGAGGTAACGCATTAACGTTTAGTTGTAATAAATCTCAAATCTATCTCCATGGATAAATGTTTATAGTTGAAGATTGATTATGTTGATTAAGCTCAAAATGAGGTAACGCATTAACGTTTAATTGTAATAAAACTAATAAATCTCAATACCATCTCCATGGATAAATCTTTAAAGTTTAAGATTGATTATCTTGATTAAGCTCAAAATGGGATAACGCATTAACGTTTAATTGGAATAAATCTCAAAACCATCCCCATGGATGAATGTTTAAAGTTTAAGATGGATTATATTGATTAAGGTCAAAGTGAGGTAACGCATTAACGTTTAATTGTAACAAATCTCAAAGCCTTCCCCATCGATCATGTTTAATGTTTAATTGGAATAAATCTCAAAACCTTTCCCATGGAGAACGTTTAAAGTTTAAGATTGATTATGTTGATTAAGCTCAAAATGAGGTAACGCATTAACGTTTAATTGTAATAATTCTCAAAACCTTCCCCATGGATAACGTTTAAAGTTGAAGATTGATTATGTTGATTAAACTCAAAATGGGGTAGCGCATTAACGTTTAATTGGAATAAATCTCAAAGCCTTCCCCATCGATCATGTTTAATGTTCAATTGGAATAAATCTCAAAACCTTTCCCATGGAGAACGTTTAAAGTTTAAGATTGATTATGTTGATTAAGCTCAAAATGGGGTAGCGCATCAACGTTTAATTGGAATAAATCTCCAAACCTTCCCCATTGATAAATGTTTAAAGTTTAAGATTGATTATGTTGATTAAGCTCAAAATGGGGTAGCGCATTAACGTTTAATTGGAATAAATCTCAAAACCTTCGACATGGATAATTATACATGGGGAAGGTATTGAGAGAGAAGGGGTATCTAATTAAATCGTTATACATTTTTCCAAATTACTAGATATTAATTTTAATGTTTGTTGATTAATTTATTATTACGTTTTAATTTTCACGTAATTTTTACATCTTAATTTTTCGATTTGATGACATATCTAATTTCCAATTATTGTATAATATTTCATTAGTTTTACATGATTTAATAATAGAATTAGCCCTTCTGTTATGTTTAGTAAATTTGTCATAATTAAACAATCAAAAATCTACAAGAATGCTCGTTGTCTCATCGGAGTCATCCATATTTAACATCCCTAACAATTAATTGTTTAAATTAAGGTAATGAAGTTTTTATGTGTAATTTTTTCTAATTAGGTGCATAATTAAGTTTGTAATGTTTACTTTTAAAAATAGCCAACAGTATCAACATATTTGGTTCTTTTAAATTAATTGGTAACTAGTTAAGCGTTAAATGTTATTAACAAATGTTAATTTGCGCGCGATTTTCATATACCTAGCGTAATTGTTCTTTAATTTGGTTCTGTTCAGAAATACTTTCTAAATTAATTAGCAGTAATTTTTAGCAATAAATTAAAAATGCTCATTATATTATACAATTTACAGCTGCTGTCAATGCAGTACACAGTTCATTGTACATAACTGTATTTCTCCTAATTTAACAACTAATGTGCTAATTACGTGCACTTTGATAAGAACTATTACAAAATTATACAGCCACTTACTTCCTAGTAGCATTAATTGTACATCTTAATTATAATAAAGTAAATATAACGGTGTATACATTTTAAGGTTGAGCTTCTGCATTTACGTACATCTCTTCCGCTTCCTCACACGTCAAAACTTCACCACTCAGCACGCATTGGTACTCACAGTCTTCAGAAAGAGCATTCCAAATTCCCCTGCCAATTTTACAAAGGCAGGGTGGGTCTTTGTTGGAACATTGTGCATCGCCATTGTTAATACATACAATCACAATTCCAATTATAAGTAATAAAGCTCGCATCTTCGGGATGGAATATGCAAAAAGTGTGTGTGGGGGTTTATGTGGCACTTCGCAAACTGCAAACTATCGCAGAGTATCCGAGCTTTTTATTATACCCCATTAAAATATTCACGGAGAACATATTTGTTTGTGTATTTCAGAGAACAAAGCATAATTTAATTAGTAACTTTTTTAAAATGGTGTTTATATGCAAAAATATGCAAGTTACATTACATTTTGGGGAACGTTTTGGATTTTCGCCTGGTCATTATTTATAATTCGACTTCAAACGATTATGTAATACCAGATACTCTTATTAAAACAGTCAAGTGAATACTTTGCTTTAATTCTGATTAATTAGGTACATATACTAATTTGTACAAATTAGAAATTAAAAGCCAATTGTCGAAGAAAAATAGTGTGATTTGATATTTGTATCACAAGAAAGTGTGCTCAAATTTTATATAATTTAATTACACCTAATTTTCCACGTAATTGGTGTATAATTAAGCCGGTAATGCTTTGATGTGCGGTACCTAGTTTGTTAATTACAACTAACTAGAAGAAAAGTCTGTACATATTTCACGATTGAGCTCCTGTATTTGTACCCATCTCTTCTGTTTCCTCGCAGGAGAACACCTCATCATTGACCATACAGTAATATTCACAATTTTCCGAATTCGGATTCCACATTCCGTCGCCAACTCGACATGAGCAGGGAGGGTCCTCGTTGTCGCACTCTGCCTTAGTATTGTCCGAGAGTACCATTGCAATTGCAATTACAAAAAACAAGACCTTCATCTTCCTAATACAGTTGCATGCAGGGTGTGTAAGGTCTACTTTTGGAGCACAACGTAATCTACAAACTATCGTAGATTTTCTAGCTTTTTATACTCCCATTAAAATATTCAATGGGAAAAAATTCTCATCTCTCACATTTTCATTCATAATAACAAAAGGGTAATTAGTGCTAATTAATTTGGTTAACCTTTCTTAAATAACGGCTGTTATCCATATACTAAATATAATTTTTTAATTTATTTTTAATATTTGTTCGTCCCCTTTAACCAATTACCCAGTAATTAAAGATGATATGTAATTAGTAAGCTTACCGTAGGTCAATATTTCTCTATTTGCTTAAGTAAACCTACATAATATTCTTCTATGGTTACAACCACGTACAATACCACATAAACCTTGTGCCTAATTAATAATTTATGCTTTGGCATAGTAACACATTTTTACAAAAAAATTAATCACGCTAAACTGTATTTGAAGGTAGTTTGTAAGATTAATAACATTTGTAAATTGGGGTTACTAATTAGTTAATTGTAATAATTAAGTTAGTTATTATTAGTATCTCATAATTAGTCGCTTATCTCCTTAATGAATTATTGAATCACTAAACAGTGTCATTTTTTCATTTCCAATTAGTGCAAACATATTTATTAATTTTGCGATGTAAAATTTGTATTAGTACGATGACGTTCCTATGGACACCTCTTTACTCTAACTATGACACTTAATCTGAATTTTATACAAGCTTAAAGTGAGGAATGGAATTGTTAATTATAAAATACTTTCTGACTCATCTCTTAATTTCTCCATAATTTCTGTCTAATTAACCAGTTAAATTCGTTAGGCATATAACACAAGTATCGTCCTTTAAGTACCTTTTATTACACTTACTCATGAATCTAAAACCATTACTCCCCTCTGATTTCAAGAATTAATTAACAACTACAGAAATTAAATTGATACTAAGTAAAAAAAATGCTTAGCTGCTTGTGGCCTAATTTTTAATTATGAGTTGTTAAGTTAGAAAAGTTAAAAAAAAATTACTGTGAATTTAAATATTCTGTGGATAATTAGTGAATATTTCCATTTAGCACACCAGAGCTCTAATTATTTTCACAATTAAAGCAATTACGATGGTCGCCTTCAAAATTACTTACATTACACCAACAGTGCTTTTGATTTATAATAAAATAATTATCCGCTAAGTAGATCCTATGTGAACAGGAAATAGGAACACCTTAATCAATTTGTCGACTAAGCAGCACTTAATTAATTAGTTTGGACACTGCTCTGGAAGATGCAATAAAATATGGAATATCTTCAAGCTAAGGCAATGGTTTCCAAATTAGCGCCTAATTATTATTGGATAGTTAAGTAAATGTTTCTCTTTATAAAACAGTGCAATTACTTAAGCTCCCATTTTTCAGAAGTATTGCCGTTATCGTCAAATGGGAAATTTTACAAATAGATTTTTTTTAAATTCGTGTTTTTAAATTTGATTTTCGGATGACAATTAATTGGGTCCCAATTACAAGAAATACATATTTTTCGAAATTTAACATTTCTTTTAATTATAGTGTAATGCACGGGGACAGTCTTGTTGATTATTGTAGTTGCAGTAATTTAGTTAATTAGCTACTTTAGGAACTATACAGTTATTTTAGTTAATACATTTTTTGTACACACCAAATTAGTACATCCTTGATAAAAATAATTTGACGTCTTTACGATTTCCCATTTGGCGAGTTCCCTCATTTTTTAATTAGTAACTGCTAACCAATTAAATCTGTGTAATTAGGCGCTTAATTTGAATACAGAAATTTGCACGAATCTTGAGAGCTAATTTTGTAATATATTGGCTACTGTAGAATTTCTTTGGCAAAATTAGTTTTCTTTTATTTATGTATATGCAATCTTCTTAAATTGCCAATTGAGGAATGTCAATGTAATTAGACACATAAGCGCCGTTCTCGATTTGTAATTTGTATGAATTAGCAACCGAGCAATGCTTATATGATTTTAATTAACGAATAACTAGGAATTTTCAGTTAAACAAAGATTAGTGCGTATTACATTTTTAGGCTTTCCTACTAATTACTTATTCATCGCCTAAAACTTGTGGCCATTTAAGAAAGTATTGATTTTTTCTCATGCGTATTTTTTCAACCTTAACGCAACATCTCTCTAAACTAACGTGTCCACCTATGAATCAAAGTATACATAACATAATATGATGTGAGATTTATTGCCCAATTACAATTATAGTGGAATGATCTTTAAATTAAAGAAGTTGCATACACTATCGTTACGTTGGCGCATGAGTTATTAATTACGAATAACTGATTTAAATTCACTAGTATTAATTAGCACCCAAATTAATAAATTATAACCAAGAATTGTTAACACAGATTTGCTTAGAATGATTTCATAGATTCCATCAAGTAACTCATGCACTATGATTGTGCCCAAATAGGGGAAGAGTACTTAATTATTAAAATTAAGTGAAAACGATGTTATGTACCATAAGCCCAAATTAATTGAACCGTTGAAACATATTTAAACCTGGTAATAAGGTGTACGTACGTACTTCAATTCCTATAATTGGACATTAATATTTCGTTTTGCTCCCATTCAATTTTCTTTTTCTCTCATTATCCTTTTCAACAATATTAATTAAACTTGCGTAAATGTATTAATTAGGCGCTTATGCTTAAGGATATGGAAACCATTGTAGTGTCTATGAAAATGGGCGAAGTGCAAAACAACAAATTTCGTATAGTTTGTAAAGAAAATTACAATTTGGGGACTAATTTTGAAATGTTGATTACAAAACAACGCCTCATGATAATTAGATTCCACACGGTTTCTGTTTAGATACGTGTGTATATTAAATGGTAACCACTTCGGTTAAATCAACCCTTTAAGGTGTGTTTGGAATTAATTACAGATAGATGGTGTTCAGAAAGGCACTTAAATAACCCTTTTTCGTCGTAATTATGCTAATTTACTATACAGTGACGCATATGAAAGTCTTTCTGGAAATAAATTGGGTCTAGTTACTTCGTCATCTCACAATCTCCGTTAGTTTGGATTACTTTACTTAGTATTTCCATAAGGCGCCTAATTGTTATTTTAGTCTCTTTTTGTTCCTCTTCAATAGGAGGTAAATCAAAATTTCTCCCTCTGCATTTTATAAAGATTTACTGCAAATAAATTTTATTAGATTTGGTAGTTACATTACAAATTTTAATTAGTCTACTTGTAGATACTAATTATCTCTGTAATAAAATTAGTGGAATATTCTAAAAACTAGAATGAAAATCGTTACATTTTTGCAGATTGCTTTGGTGGTGCTTCAGATGCTGCTTCTGCTTCCTCGCACTTTAGTTCCGTTTCATTTTGCTTACATACGTATTGACACTTGTTTGATTCAGCCTTCCATATTCCTTCGCCTACTTTACACGTGCATGGTGGGGTTTGTTCGTCGCAATTGGCGTTAACGTCGTGTAGAATGACCAAAGTGCTTACCAAGAGAAATGCGATCTTCATAATTCTAAATCGGTAAAGTTATAATTAGCAAAATCGTATGGAGGGGTGTTCCAGCGATTCGTTTGGAATCTATTCTACGTGAGGGGTAGAAATGGAAAGAACACTTACCGTTTGTGGTTGTAGTAGATTGCGTCTCGTTGTTGAAACTGATTATCAATTTTGGTAGATGTTTTCGTCTTTTATACCACTTTAAGAAGTTAGTTAAGTATCCAATTTATTCAAACGGGGCATAATTGGGGCGTTTATTTTTTATTATTTTCGGTAACTTTCCTTGCATTATAGAAATGTTTCCCAATTTGCCTCTGTGGATACAGAAATTGAGACTACACTTTGCTGCTCATTTTTTAGTTCATTAATTAATTAATTAAGCCCCTTAGCTCCTCAAATCCACGTTGTTAACGGTTATTATTTTTACTTAAAAGTTGTCTTTGTGTTGTGTTTTTCTTTCTTAATCTTAATTTAAAAAAAATTATGCGCCTAATTTTACGCAAATTATTGCATAATTAAACTCAGTCTACTTGATGGAGAGTGCTTTACCAAAGCTCAGTCACTAATTATGCTTTTCAAAATGTAAAAAAAAATGACGGTGTGTAATTTATCGGTTTGAAGGATTTTAATTGCAAATTACAATAGATGATTTAGCTTGCCGTACATTGCATACATTCCAACTCCATAGTTGGTATAAAAATTAATTAATAGTCGCCATTTCTTAATTAGAATTTAAAAAAATTCTACCAATTATTTCAGAAGACATAATTAAATTCCTAATTTTGCGAATTATATCCGCTTATTCTTCGATCATTCTACCTCACGGCCTTGTGTAATACTAAATACGCGTAGTTTGCTACATTAATTTTGCTCTTTCATTCAATGATCATTTTTTGTTGTTAGTTATCGTGTGCGACCACCATGAAAATATCCATAAATGCGTCAAATTAGTATTTACTTAATGGTGGTGTGCTGTACTTGCTTCAGCCGTTACACCTCATAACTAAGTCATTCTTTTACACTTCGTAATGTAGCGATCAAAAACTAATTCTCTAATTAGCACCTCTCCATATTGCAATTATTGAATTGTATCTGCCCCTAATTGCTGCGATACAAGTACGAAAAATTACTTGGTAACATTATTTGTTATGCACGAATGGTTTTTTGAATTGACATGTAATTTAATTAAACTCACATTTAAATATCTAGCTACTAATTACATGTAAAATCGGTCTATTTGCTTATGAATAATATAATTGATCTAAAATTCCTGAGGCTCAATAAGTTCATGTAACATCAATTATGAATGATTTGTAGGATTCACTAATTAATTTACAGGTATTACAGGAACGTTACTAATTTGTAATTCAATCAAAAGTACTTAAACATAATTAAGAAAATTAATTAAATATTAGTTTTAGAACGAAAAGATAAATCACGATATTCACTTTGTAGACTCACCCTTAATAGTTAAACGTCTAATTGCTAATTTAATGGATTGCTATGGCTAATTTCCAACGTGCAATTGTCCCAAACAAAGTCCTTTATTTTGAAAAAATACACATTTTATGCTTGATTTCGTTCTTTTTTTAACGCTTCGCCTGCTTCATCACACGTTAGATTTTTGATGCCCCTTTTGCAAATATATTGGCAGCCTTTAGCGGTCGCATTCCACGTTCCTTTTCCAACTTTACACGTGCACGGAGGAGCATGTTGATCGCATACTGCGTTAACGTTTTGCAAGACAATTGAAACGATCACCAACAGAAAAAATACGGTTTTCATGGTACTAAAAGAATTATAGTGGTTGCGTGTAAAGGGGTGCCTCAGGGAAAGGCTTCAGATACACTTACCTTTAGTGATGGGTAACGCGTGATCGTAGAGCGTCGAGTTTACTTACTGTTAATTTAACGGCGACCTGCTCGCTTTTATATCATTTTAATAAGACGTTTGCTTCCGTAATTCTTAAGTGCGTATAATTGGCTTTGTTATGCGATGACGTTGTTTACTGATGGAAGATTCTTCGGGTTATTTTCCATGAATTATGCGTGGCAGGAAACTATGTGGACTAATTTGCTATACAAGTTAACAAAAACGCTTTCGTTTCTCAGAAAATGTGCTTAAATTTTTAATTTAGCTGCCATTTGCTTAATTCTCTATAAGCAGAAGAAAGGAACACCTACGTATTAGTGGAGCATATAGTTAAATTGATCACTAATTGTAATTAGAGTAATTAGTATCTAATTAGCGAAAAAATTAGCCAGCGCAGATAGTAAGATTTTCGCTTTAGTGGCGAATGTAAATGAAATTAAATTCGCAAAATTAATGGGGGGGGGGGCTGCAGTTCATTTGTCAATTTCAATAAATACTGTTGCAATGATTAATTTGAACGAGTGTTCAACGCTAAAGGTCATTCTAAAGCATCCTATACCGTAATTGTAATTCGAAGCTAATTAAGATAACATTGAATAAATTACGCATAAGAAAATTTAACTACTGATTAATCAAGCTAAATTAGGCGCATTGTAAATCAACTGTGAGTTCGAGTGGAGTATGGTTACCACGACCAAGATGTTCTGTTCCGAAACATTTTAATTATAATATTATAATTACAATTTTTGGCGCACTACACTTTCGGCGCACAGGATGTCACTTATAGTGTATTAGCAAAATTAGTAACTCTAGTTTACTAAGATCAAGGATTCGACAGCACGGCCTGTTTCTAAAGCTAGGATATTAATTAGTAGTATGAAGGCAAAAGTTCGTAAATTACACATGATTAGTAAATTTTCACTTATACAGTTTTCGTGCTTCGAAAGTGACTGAGACAACTAAGTAAAATTAGGCACAGTTTAATTGTAATTAGTACCGGATTAAGGTAAAAGTTAGTAACTGAAACTAAATATTGCGAAATGTAAGTAAAATTGGAAACATGTTTACATTGATTACCAGAGGGGATTTTCACACCAAATTCTGTTCCAAGACATAATTCCATAATTATAATTAGTAACTGATTATATTGAAAGTTAGTAAACTACATTCGATCAAAAAATTTTCGTATAGTAAACTATCGAGGCACAAAGTGAGTGAGACTTATGTATAATTAAGTAGATGCATCGAAATTTGTAGGTAATTATGGCGAAATGTGTTAACGGGCATGTTTTAGTATACTAAATAGTACACTTTCGATGAACAAGTGATAGTGCGGCATATCAGTAAAATTAATAACGTAAATTTAGGCGCATCTTAATCCTAATTAAGATAAAAATTAAATTAATACCTCAAAATTAGGTAGTGAACTGTAAATTGACTCATAGGAACGGGCATTCGATATCGAAACTTAATTCTAATTAATATCTAATTAAGGTAAAAGGTACTAAATTACACATGATCAGTAAGTTTTCGTGTACTCAGTAGTACACTTTCGACGCAAAAAGTGATAAGTGTAGCATACAAAATGTAATTCTAACGAATTAAACGTCAACAAACCAAACATACAGTTTAAGGGCGCTAAATATTGCGACTTTTGAAGTTTCGGAGGAGCGCATAAGTGACATGAATTTCAGATAGTTACAAATCAGAAAGTGACGATATTATGTTAACTCTTATATTAACAGAGCGTGTTCCGAAACGCCAGCCATCTCTATTGTAAATTGGGGTAAAAGTTTTCGTACACATAAATCTGTCCACAAATTAATTTTTTCTGCAATTAGGTACAGTTTTAAGTAAAAATGGTGCTCTTTTAAGATCTTTACATTATTTTCTACTCCTCTACTTAACCTGCGTAGTTCCATTACAGTTCCAAAGGAACAACAATGTACTAATTTAACATACAAATGATGCAATTAAAATAATGATTTTGGTTTTTATTTCCGAAATTAGTTGTATAATTAGTATCTATTAGCATCGCCATCTTTCGTCTCGGAAAAATATAGTGAGCCGAAATGAAGGGTAAAGAATTGCAATTTGTAACCAATTCCACCTAATTTGTACTGCGATCCAAAAGACGGTAACCTTAACAAGCAGCCCATACTAATTGCACGATTAATTGTTTGAGTAAAGTGACTTAATTAAAATTAGATAATGTCAAGACGCCTTTACGTTTACTATCATCGTGCGACTAATTATGAATGAATTAATTATAATCCCTAATTACCCAATTAGGAAAACGCTTTTTAGTAAGCACGAATCTTTAGTAATTAGGGAATGAGTAGATTAGTTATGTTATTGTAACGGTTTCAGCCAACAATCCCTTTTGCGCACTTAATGTAAATGTTATTAGAATGAAATTTCGAAGCATCTAAAATTAATTAAATTAGTCGCTAATTTAATTTTGCAACCTCCTTTTTTGCTATTGCCTTGTAACGCAATCATAATATTATTATTTTTTTTAATTAGAGTGTAAACTGCACGCTTTTGGTATAGAGCACGTTGAATCTTTTAAGAATATTAATGAGCAAACGCTATTTTCAGACAATAAAAATGCGACAGCCGAGAGAAAATTTATTATTAAACGAAGAATCAATAACCAAGCGAGACCAATTGAGGAGGCTGTGAAGACCAAATTTCTACAAAGAATGTGCGTTGTGTCAATTATGTGGTGTGTGTAGTGAGTGTTGTGAGTTCGAGATCCTGGAAAAAAGCCTTTTTACTATTCCAAGGTATACGCACTAATGGGGAAAATGTATGTTGTGTTAATGTTGCCTGATTGTGTCGCTCCCCATTCAACTTCTTGTGTTAACATGTGTAAGTAGTATCTAATTTGGTACTTTTTACTAATTTAGTTTGTTGACGGGACTTGGTTTGTTTAACTGTGAATTTTAAAGGGAAAAATTTGTGAAGGTCATTTGCTTGGAGTACCGTAATTTATTATGAGTCAACAATGTCGGGAAATATTAAACATTATTATCATATTAGTTTAAATAATCTTTTATTATATAATTGAAGTTGTGTCAAGTACATAATTTTGATTTGACTTGCTAATTCCTTTTAATTAGAGATTATATTTATTATACGTTGACGTTAGTAACTGTGTGTAAATGTAAACAAAAATTTTTGGCCAATTTTTGGTAGTGACGCGCCTATTTACGCCTAAAAATTCGAATCTTAATTAGAATACAATTTTGACTACATATTTTCCATTTTGCTTGGAATCTTCGCGACTTTTCATTGAAAATGTTATACAAGACTCTTTCCAAAATTCCTACATGAAAGAAAATGAAAATTTTTGAAAAATTTGGAACCAGAAAAAAAACAAAAATTTTTGGTAGTGACGCGCCTATTTACGCCTAAAAATTCGAATCTTAATTAGAATACAATTTTGACTATTTTCCATTTTGCTTGGAATCTTCGGGACTTTTCATTGAAAATCTTATACAGGACTCTTTCCAAAATTACTACATGAAAGAAAATGAAAATTTTTGAAAAATTTGGAACCAGAAAAAAAAGCCTAATTTTTGTACTTTCCTCTTCTCGCTCAAAGAGTTCAACATTTCGACTATATGGGGGGGTGGGCCACTAGCTATGCTAGTAAAAATCACCCACCGGGAACCAAAGCACAGTAACTTCGATACCACCAACGATGTCGAAATGAACCTAGTTTTTCCCCCACTTCCATTTGTAAGCGTTATCCTTTATTTCATTTTAGACGGGGTTTTCTTCTCGATTTATTTGGTTTTCCAATGGAATATTTCAGACGCTCTATTGTTCTTTAATGGGACAAAGCACATCTCTATATTTAAATTTTGATTCAAAAATGAAGAAACACTATGTACCCTGAAAACATGCGAGTTTTCATTGGCCCAGTAATCACGGTTTTTGCCAAAACATTTAGACAAAAAGTACATCGTGCATTGAGAGACATATTTCTTGTGACGAGGAAGAGTGTGGACACATTTTTCGTGTATGTCCATGGCCCACCTTTCTACCGGTTGAACCAAACAATTTTCAAATTTGAAGCAAAATTCAAAAATAAGCACAAAAAACGTGCAAATTCGAAACTCATTAAACTCAAAAATCCATGAATGGACACTTTTCAATAACATTGCTTACTTTAACAACACTCTCAAAATTTATTATTGGATGATGTCTTTTTTTGGCTCTCTCTAATTTTCATCTCTCGAAATTGTAAAAAATTTCGGGGACGTTGTTGGAATTTTGAAAAAAAACATAAAATCCTTTCAAAAAGCTAGGGACGAAGCTTTTTTTAAAATATGATCTTTTCAATGATTGGGGACCAAAGTTGTAAAATTTTGCGGAATAGAGTGACGCCTATTTAGTAACGCGTAAACATTTTGAGTTCAAGACTAAAAACATAACATAATATTTATTTGTTTTTTTACATAAGTTTAAAACAAAAAATTCGATTTTACATATTACTTATTCCTTCTTTCCAATACTTCCTTCATCCACACCACCCCTTCTCCTCCATCGCCTAATATCTCCATTCTACCTCCTTCCTCCTCTCTCAACTCCCCACATTCCCTCATCATATGTTACAAGCTCTCCCACCCTTCCCCACACAGTCTACACATTCTACTTTCGTCCTCCCTCCAATACCTATTTACTCTCTCTCTTCATCTCCGCTCCTAAACCTCGCTACTATTTTTTTCTTTCATTCCCATCCTTCCCTTCAGATATCTTGGTATCCCGTCTACCATTATTCCTTCATATTGTCCATTATATTTCCCTTCCCTTACTTTTGTTCTCCTCTCCTGTCCCTGTACGTCTTTATCCCTCGTTACCAACTCTTCCCTCCGCCCTTCTCCTTTCTACCTCCTCCCTCGCCATACCACCTCTCTCGTAGTATTTTTTCCTTTCTTCTTGATCCCACTTAGCCGTATTCTCCTTCACTTCCCTCCAACATTCTTGCAGTATTTTGTTATCTACTCTTAATTGGATTCCTTCTTCATACCCCACTTCCTTCCTGTCTGAACCATTATTCTCTCCAATTTCAACTCTTCCTCCACCATATATCCCGATGTCTCTCTGTCTAAGCCATTGTCCATTTCCAATATTTCTCCTGTATTCTCTCTAATCCTTCCCATTCCTTCCAACCCCATATCTCTGCACCGTATACCATCACACTTTTAACTAATTTTTCGACTAGCCATTTTCTTTTCTGTATATCCTTTCCGAATACTCTTTCTCCTATTCCCCATACCTGCCCTAAGACTTTGTTCCCTTTCTTCGCCGGTTCTCTTATACGACTGTCATCCCTATTGTTGTATTTCAGCGTATACCCTAGGCATCTCCATTCATGATCTTCTTGATCTTCCTTTCCTTCTTTCAAATACCATTAGTTTTGTCTTTTTCACATTCGCCCTTAAATCCCTTTTTCCAAATACCTTTCTAAAACTCCTATTGCTCCCATCATCTCACCCTCATGTTTTGCCACAACCGCCACATCATCCGCGTATGCCAGTACCCACACTTTACATCTTCCTGTGACCACCCCTCCTCTCTGCCGCCCTCTCATAGCTTCTTCTAGATCCCCTATGAAAATGGAAAACAGGCCAGGACTCAACGGACATCCCTGCTTCGCCCCTTTTGTTGTCAAGAACTACTCTCCCATCTTCACCCCCACTTTAGTTCTACATCTCGTCTCGTCATACACGTCTTACAATGCCTCCACCAAATCATCCTCCACATTTCGCTTCCTCATTTCTTCCCACAGCTTCTTCCTATTTACATTGTCGAACACCGCTTTTATATCCAGGTTCAGCGTATAAACCTTTCTTCCTTTCTTTTGCAACTCCTTATTCACCAATTGTCTCAATATAAGTATATACAGGGTGTCCAGAAATGAAGGTGCCAAACGAAAATCCCAGTTAGTAGACATTATTTCATGTCGATTTAACCCAAATTACCTTAGTCCAAAAATGCTTCTTAAGCGAGCGGGAGCTCCTTATAGATGGTGCCATGAAGTACTTTTTTTTTGTAATATCTCAAAAACGTTTCGATCGAAAATGTCCAAACTTTGCACAATGACTTACCTTCTGATCACACATCGGTCGCTGTAAATATTTTTGTGTCAAATTCGAATTTTCTAGGGTCTTTTCTAAAAATAATGTGCTCTTGTTTCAAATCGTTAGGATGCACCCTTCTCGAGAAAAATAAATTTAAATAAATTACTAATTTATTAATTTATTTAACTAAATTACTCTGGGATTGTCGTTTGGCACCTTCATTTCTGGACACCCTGTATATCATCAATCGCCCCCCTTCCTTTTCTAAATCCTGCTTGCCAATCCCCTAACAATTTCTTTTCCTCTATTTCTCCCTCTAATCTCCTTCTCAGCACCTCTGCATAAATGTTATATCCCGTGTTCGCCAAACTCACCTCTCTATAACTTGTTACTTCTTTTCTATCCCCCCTCCCCCCTTATAAATCGGGAATACTATCCCTTCCCTCAATTTTTCTGCAAAAACCTTCTCTCAAAATTCTACTCTTTTTATCACTTCTCTCCTGTATATTTCCATTGTTTTCCTTGGATTCCATCCGTTCCCACCGCTTTTTGTGCCGTCACTTTTCTTGTCGCTTCCTCCACCTCCCTATCTATCTCTCCCTTTCTCCCCCTCTTCTTGTTCCCATTTCTCCTTCCATCCTCCGGTTTTTCCCTCCTTCCTTCTAGAAGTTCCACACAATGCTTTTTCCATTCTTCTTCGTCTATTCCGATTCCTACTCCCTTTTTCTTATTTCCCACTAGTTTCCATATTTCTCCCTCGTTTTTTAGTCTCTTTATTTCATCTTCCACTTCTTGCTTCCACTCCTCTTTTCTTCTCTCACAAACTTCTTTAAACTTCCTTTTCAGCCGCTTATATTGCAAGGTTTGCAAAAAATCGTCTTAATATGTTCATTTCTCTACACTGTAGAACTTACTTTGGGGAACTGCATAATTAATTGTAATAAATAATAATAAATACAATAATACCGCTATTTTTTTAAATTTTAAATGTAACCTGACGCGTTTCGACACTATGTGTTATCATCTAAGGCAACAGATTGGTTTTTTTCTACATTTGTCTACCTGTTCTTCAAATTTTTTTAAGATTTCGTACAAAAATTTTTTTTTTAATTGGTGTCCTATTTTAGCCTTTTAAACCACGCGCCAGCGTGTTTTAAAGTTGCCATGGCATCATCATCAATTTCAAAAACGTGAATTCTTATTGGTTATTGATCTTACAGGAGTACTTTGTTACGTCAAATAAAATGACAGATTGCAAATTAATTTCCGTTTTTCTCATTTCCATGACAACGAAAGGTATACTGATTTCACATTAGGAATTTCACATTATTAGTTTTTATTTCCATTTAATACCAGATTTCAAAGTGTACCAATAAAAAAAATAGCGTACAGTATTCATGGATAACTGGTCTTTAAAACACTTGCTCTATTTCAAGCACTCCGGCTGCGCCGTCGTGCTTGAAAACTCGCGCGTGTTTTAAACACGTGTTTATCCACTTATACTTTAATATACCTACTATTTAATAATCACTTTTGCCTTTTTTCTTTTTCCCAGGGGGGCGATTGGCCCCTCTTTGGCGGCGCCCTTGATGTTAGCCAAATCAGACATCAAACTCTGGTAGAAATTTTTGGGAAAACTTTTTCTCAAAACTTATACGTTAACATTTTCAAGTCAGAATCTGACACAGACTATTGCTATTTGTTAAAATTAAATTACCATACTCAGATCATACCGGTAATGATATTAATTAGGCGCAATATGTGATTATTTAGGGAAAATGGAATAAGCATGTTTAGTTTTGCGAATATTGAACATTATCCGCAACCAAAATTTGTTAATTAAATTACCTCAATATAGACTGGGAAAATTCTTATTGCTCTTGCCTCTTGCTAATTAGTCAAATCAACGGTTTGTTTTTACTAATAGAATTACAGATTGAGAACCATCATTATTTTCCAAATCCACTTGCCAATTAAACTCATTAAGTCATTGCCAATTACCCACCAATTTAATTAAAATAAACTTTCTATTATCTGATAATAGAGTAAATCTTTGGATTTGTACGATGTTATAGGGGAGATTTACAAATAAAATGGGGATGTTTTCTTTTGTATACAGCTTTTTTACGTGCTTCAAATAAAGCGAAAACGTGATCTTGTTAGAAGCAAGCGTCTATTTTACATTAACCCCTATTTTTATAAATGAACTGAAAATCAACAATGGCAATTTGTATTTACTTTTATTCGTAAACTGTTCCTGGATAATATTTGCTTGGAAAGGGATGTAAAAAGCAAAATTGTTTCTAAGTATAGATAAATATTCTTGGGAAATGTTAACCGTTCCACTGATTTTCTAATTACCAGAGTGGCTGAACGGGTTATAAAGTATTCAATCAATCAATTTATTGTACTTATTACATGTACAAGATTCTTATTCCCATGACTTAACATATCACAATAAAATAATAGTACCCACTAAATTTCAGTCTATCCACTTCCCATCCCCTACAGATTACCACCCTCTCCTTTTCCTAGTTTCTATCACCTCCTCCATCCACTTTATCCCTTCTCCTCCCTCGCTTAACACCCATTTCCACCCTCCCTCCTGTTCTCTTAGTTCACAACACTCCTCCACCATATCCACCATCGTCCCCCTTCCCTCTCCACACAGTTTGCATATCCTCTCCTCCTCCTCCTCCCACCAGTACTTATTGTCCCTTTCTTCATTCCCCACTCTAAACTGTGCCACTACTCTCTTTCTCCTTATGTTGACCTCACCGGTTAAATACCTCGGCACACCGTTTGTCACCAACTCCTTTTCCTTTCCATTGTACCTCCCTGCATTAATTTTCGCCCTCCTTTCCTGCCTTTGCACATCTTCTACTCTTCTTACTATATCCCCAGCCATCCTCCACCCCTCTTCTCTCCTCTCCACCTCCTCTCTCGCATATCCACCCATCTCGTAGAAGCACCTTCTTCCCTCCTGCCCGTATGCTATTTTCTTCTTCTTCACTTCAATCCAACTACATCTCAAGATCGCTCTCTTTTCCGCCCCTATTCCAATTTTTTCTAACTTCACCTCTTCCTCCACCACATATCGCGGCGTTTCCCTTTCAAGCCCCAATACCCATTTCCAGTATTTCACTTGAATCCTTTCTATTTATTCTCTTTCTATTCATCCCCACACTTCTGCCCCGTATACAAATACACTTTTTACCAGTCTGTCGAAGAACCACCTCCTTTTCCACATATCTCCTCCCATCCACCTTTCTCCCAGGCCCCATACCTGTCCCACAATTCCATTTCCTTTCCTTGCCAGCTCCCTTATATGCGCATTGTCCTTGTTATCATAACTTATCCTGTATCCCAAATACGTCACCTCGTCTACACTTTCTATTTCTTCCTCCCCCCACTTCCATATCTTCCTCTTTCCCCTCCCTCTCTTCTTTTGAATTCCACCATTTTTGTCTTTTTTGTGTTTACTTCTAACCCGCTCCTCTCCATATATTTCTTCACCACCCTTATCATGCTCCTCACTTCATTCTCCTCTCTCGCCACCAACACCACATCGTCAGCGTAAGCCAAGACCCATACCTTTTTTCTTCCTACCACTATACCACCACTTTGGTTCCTCCTCAACTCTTCTTCCATGTCTCCTATATACATTGCAAAGAGACCGGGGCTTAGCGGACAGCCTTGTCTCAACCTTTTCATTGTCCAGAACAGTTCACTAATTTCACCATCCACCCTCACTCTACACTTTGTCCCTTTGTACATTTCCTCTATCATCCCCACTACATTCTCGTCCACATTCAACTTCCTCAGCCTCTTCCATAATTTTCCCCTGTTTACACTGTCGAACGCCCCCTTTATGTCTATAAACAGTGCGTACACCCTTCCCCCTTTTTTATCGAACTCTTTATTCACCAACTGTCTTAGCACGTACATATTGTACGTAGTTCCCCTCCCCTTTCTAAACCCTGCCTGCTAGTCTAGGATTTAACTCCTTCCCTTCTATTTCTATAAAGGATTCGTAACCACCTAAAGTAGAATGGAATTCCTCCTAAGGGCGTCGGTCTATCGATATAAAGTAAAAACTAAACACTATAAGCAGACTTTGGGTTAGTTTGTGTTCAGCAAGTATCGTTTGTCACGTTCTTCAGCTGTACCAGACCTTCTGCTGTACCATAAGAACAAAATAAAGCTTGGTAGAAAGCGCAGAGGAGAAGAAAAGAAAATCAAGGCCTTGGAGGGAAAACCCGCCATGGAGTGGCAGAGCCTTATTAACAAAAATAATTTGGAGTGCTAAGTAGGGATGTAGGAACCTTCCTCGGGATAGTTGGTTGGGAGTGGCCTGGAGAACCACAAAATTATGTCAAAAGTCGTAGAGTGGGCCCGTGGTGAGTGGCGAGTGTAATATCCCCTTTTACGTCGAAGCTTATATACGAGTGGAAGCAGAGAATGCTAAAAGTATAAATACCAAGGTTCCGATGCTGGAGCAGTTGGAAAAGGATCCACACAACGATGGAAAAGAATATACGGACTGTGTCGAAGGAGCGTGGATGACGGGCAAAGGGCAGGATGAAGGACAACCTAGTATATGTTGCACCAGAGGCCATGAGACGGGAGGGTGTCTACTGGCCAATGGAAGAGTTGTGCGATGTATGAACAAAGGTTGGATAATGGAGAACCGAGGTTGATCTCAAAGGCGGTAATATATTATCTCTTAGGTTGTAGCGGAGCGAAGTAGAGGTTGGGGCACCACTCCGCCGGCACAAGACCATTCGGGACGACGCCGACGGTACGAATGGAGAGAAGTGCTCCTTGAAATGAAGATCCAAGGTATAACCAAGACGAGAGGGAGATAATTATATTGGTGAAGGTTGGCAAGGGTGTCGGGAGAGCTGACTTGGTGAGGCAAAAATTGATGAGCGATAAGAACGAAAATGAGAGAACCGCGGTTGTAGAGATCCGGGATCTCGATGGGGCGATGACCAGCGAAGAGTAGCTGATGGAGTCGATTAGGGGATCCGATCCTGATGCTATGCCAAAGATGAGGCGGCCGTATGCGTGGGTAGCGGTAGCACAAAAAAACTTATTAGTGATAGACACCTGAGGATGGGGTGGACACATATAGCGTGAGAGATGGGCAGTGCAGGGAAAGCATACCACAAAATTGTGCAAATGGCGCAGGAGTGCAAAAGAGGAAGAATTAAAGAAGCTGGAACCTCCGGTAGGGGAGGGGGTGAAACGATAACGGCTACCGATACGAATGAAGTTGTTTGTCGTAAGGTGTCAAAGAAGCTTCGAGAAATCAGCCTTTTGTAAAGAGGCGAGGGGGGCGAAATAAGCAGTTAGTAGCATTGCAGGCTAACAACAACGTGGACTTAACGAGAGTGTTGTTGATAAACCTAAGTAACAGAGAGACGCCTTCGATCTCACGATACGTGTTGCGAGGGGGGGGGGGGTACGATATAATCGCGCTCTCTGAGATTAGAGCCACGACCGGCAGGGCATACACAAGGACCCAAGTGGAAGAGTCGCCCTTTTTTATTTTATTTATTTTTTTTAATTTATGCATACTTTGTGTGTGACCCTCGTATCTTTTGTATTTTCTGAAATCATTGTTTCCATTTTTTGACTTCCGTATTCGTGGGCAGAACATTTCTTTGGGTGCGCAAAACTGGTCACAACTTGGTCAAAATAATATGTTATTTCTTCGAACTCGCGCATGGCGATTGCTACACCATAGAAATTCGACTATTGACACATGAGTTAATCGGATCTGGTCAAAATAAGATGATTATTGAGCAAACCTGGGCATAACTTGGGCAAAATTATGCAATAGTTTTCGTTTCGAAATTCCAAAACTTCAACGCACTTAACATGTCAACTTCACGCACTTAACATGTCAAAAAATATTTTGCAAATGTTCGTCTTTTAAGTGAAAATTGATTGTTAATTATTACGTTAATAATATTCCGAAAAAGTGTACATTTTTTGTGAAGATGTCAATGCCAAAGTTTATGTAACTTCACAAAATGTTAATCAAGTAAATATAATGTAACTTCGTACATGGAATAAATAAATAAAATAAAAAAAATAAATAAAAATAACTATTGGTTGGTAACGCAATTTATAATGTAATGGCTCGGAACCTCAGTTATAAGGGGCGATATGGGTGTAGGTTAGATACGAGTATAGAACTTAATTTCAGCAAGCACATGAGGGTAGTCGAAGGTAAAGTTAAGATAAAAAAGGTATTGAGAGCGAACTCTTTTGACAAAATAGAGAATTAGGAAATTTCGTAACTCTGTAATTCTTAAGGTACGTTTTCGTAAGGACACAACATGTCGGCCGACTTGTGGACCGACTTGTCTGTATTAACGTAAACGAAATACATTTGATGTCGGGGTAGTTGAACGACATGTCGAAGTCGGCTGGAAAAGTTATCCCAACACGCCCAGTTGGATGTCATTTGTTGCTACGTAAACAGCCGACTCGTTGATTTGGGGTCTGGACACAACGGCCACTGGGCACAACGGCCACACAGAATTTAGTACGCCCATATCGGCCACACTGGACACATCGGCCAAACGTGATGTGTGGACACAACGGTCACCTTGGACGTAACGGCCACAGCTCTAGCTGGACACAACGGCCACCTTAGACACTATGGCCACATATCAGATACGTAGATTGACACTAAAGCGCCTAGGTTATTTGCAGATTTAGTATTTTTTTTCAATTGATACAAAACATAATGCTAAACTTAAACGTAGATTGACACTTAAGCGCCTAGGTTATTTGCAGATTAAGTATTTTTTTTCAATTGATACAAAACATATAATGCTAAACTTAAACGTAGATTGACACTTAAGCGCCTAGGTTATTTGCAGATTTAGTATTTTTTTTCCTATAAATAGAAAACTCCTATTGTTTGTGAAATCTTTATCGCAAACATTACCTTACAATTCTGTGTGACCGTAGTGTCCAAGGTGGCCGTCGTGTCCAGCTAGAGCTGTGGCCGTTACGTCCAAGGTGGCCGTTGTGTCCACACATTGACACATCACGTTTGGCCGATGTGTCCAGTGTGGCCGATATGGGCATACTAAATTCTGTGTGGCCGTTGTGTCCTAGACCCGTTGATTTTTTGCATTTTCCGAAATTGCCCAGTCTGAACAAAGTAGTGTCATATTGTAAATAATTCAACATGTCTGTTGCAAACAAATGGCAACATAAACACCAGTCAATTTTTCGTCATGTCGGTCGGCAGACATGTCGGCCCAACAAGTCGCAGAGACGTGTCCTTACGAAAACGTACCTTTACTAAAATCAATACGATCGACTTTTGCGAATTAGGCAACTAGTCGAGCAACGTAACAAACTTACGAGTCAAAAAATATTCTTAAGAAACGTGGCCTTTTTAGTGAATATTTTCGGAAAACCGTACACGTACAAAACCAACCATTTTCACTACGGAACGGGTTTGATTTTGTTTATAAAACGTGTTCAGTGGAGTAATTTTAGTGTAAGTAATAAGTACACAAAGAAAATTTCTCGGAAAAGTAATATTTTTAGCGAAAATTGAATGTCACATTTTTCCATTATAAGACGAGATTGATTTTATTTGAGAGTTAAATTATGCAGCATGTAACTGATACGTCAAAAAGGATCCTAAAAAAATATGGATTTTTGAATGAAATTGTATTTTTAGGAATATCGAAAGTTAAATTTTCCAACTGCGACACCATATTGATTCCACGTAAAAACTAAATTTTGTCGTGAAAGCTAAATATAATTATCTTGTCAAAAAATGTGATCATTTTAGTAAAAATAGAATTTTTGGAAAAAAATGCCAATATGGTGACCAAAAATAAGGTCATTGTAAATGTAAAACTTAATGTAATCGTGGCGTCATTAAGGGGAAAATATGCGTTTCTTTTAGTTAAAATGTAACCATGCCCACGGCATCACTTGTACGGATCCTAAGCCCCCCCCCCCCCTCCCAAGTTGTTCCAATAGAAAAGAATGATATCAAAATGTTATTTCCAAGAGTACGAAAAGTTTTGGGCGAAGCGGGAAATTTTTTTGAAAATTAAATTTGCGTAAAATTCGCCAACGATAATCTTTCCTTCTTCTGTTCCATTAAGATAGTTTCTATTGTACTTTTCACACCGAGAATTCAGTATCGAGCCTTACGGAGGGCGCTGTTACCTTATGTAGCATGGCTGGTCCGATCAGGAATCAGGTGTGGCCTTAACTAAACGGATCTAACTTTATTTTAACATTACTTATGAACAATAATCTTGTTAATAAACAGTGGATTTTTTTTTTTTTTTTTTTTTTGCTAGCCATGCTGAATTCTCGGTGTGAAAAGTACAATAGAACCGAGTCTTACCCCACCACCTACTCGCTTGGTAATTTTTGCGATTTGCAATAGCATCCCCGATTTTGGACCTCGTTTCCTGTCGGGGGATCAAACCTTTGACATTATAGTACTTACAGCATAGGTAGTAGACCATCCCTTTTTAAATCCATAATCTCATTAGGTCATTACGTTTCCTCCTCATTCGGCATTATTATTCCCCAATTCCATTCTTTCGGTACCCTTCTTTCTTGTATTTTTCCCTTTTTCCCCCACAAATTTCATCCATGATTGTTTTGCTTTCTTTGCTCTTTTTGTATGCCTTCGTGCCTCAATTTAGTAGAATTCGATGTTTCACTTCAATAATGCTGCAATTGTGAGAAATACGTACTAATTAGTACTAATTATAAACTTATAGAATACGCTAGAAATGAGCCGATTATAATTAATGGTGTTGTTTGTCACAGAAGGGCTTTAATTAGGCGGGAATTACATCTTGTACTTACATCCTGTTCATAATTACAAAACACTAAATTGAAGCTTCCATTCAATTTCCTACGTTCAAGCGTTATCCATTAATCAACACTAACCACAAATCTCTCCAGTTAAATCTTTTCTACGCCTATTATTTTTAACGAAATGGCGAAGCGATTGTAATTTATTTGTCCTTCTTACGAAAAAAATAACCTCCATAAGGCTTCGTAAACAAACACTTTCGTTACGCGGCTACCAATTATTCCGAAACTGTCAGGCTTGAAATCTATTTATATTCGTATATTTTATTCATTCGTTTATATATTTTTTTTAAATGACTGACACTTTTCTCTTTTCCTTTCTATAGTAATGTGACGTAAATAATAGTAATGCTTAATAAAATTCGTTAATTTTTAAAACGACATCTGACGTCTGCTTATACACTTAACGCTTATACATTTTAATGTAAAAGTTCAGCACTCTTACCGTAATTAGATTTGCGGAGAATTAATTTCGGAATTAAATTATGAATTCTCAGGTTGCTAATTTCTGAAATTGTTACGGAATTCAATTGTAATACTTGAAATTTCGTTCTAATTAAGAAAAAAGTCGTTGCTTTGATAATAATTATTAACAATTAGATTAGATCTAATTGTATTCACCTGAAATAGAATAATTAGCAACTGATTACTGATTTATGGGAACTTATAACTAATTAATTGGCGAAGACAGAGCGATCTGTTTAATTAGGCCAAATTTCGTCGTTAATTTTTGAATTCTATGGCGCTTGAAATTTTCAATTAGTTTATTATAAAACTTTCTACATTAGCAATCTCAAAATCTCTAATTTTTGGCATTACTCCCAAGTTGAAATAGCTCATAAAACGGAAGATTCGCTGGAACCAATTTTTTCGATATTTTTCAATCTTTTTAAAAACCTCGAGATTTGCGACTTTTGTTAATTATGAAAAAGGGGCGTTTTTCCAAGATCTGAAATTAGTGTCAAATAAAGCGGAATAAATTCAAATTAAGTTAAGTAATTATAACAAATTAATGTCACTATTCCTATAAGTGGTTTTGACAAATTGATTTCTCTCTAATTTTGTGTAATTAATATTGAAGCAAGGTTTCTCACCAATCTGAATTTATGTCCATAGATCGTAACAATTAGTTGCCGAGTTTATCTTATATTTAATTTTGTATTTTACTCCTCTAATTAACAAAATTTTTCTAAAATCAAATTGGCAGCAGAAATTCAAATTTCGAAAATTCAAATTTCGAGTTATAATATACAAGGTGTCCCGGGTTTAATGATAAGGACTTTGACATTTTGTAGAGAAACACATTTTAAGGTGGGTTGCTCCTATTTACATAGGTCCTAAAATTCGTTGTTTCTGAGATACAGAGTGCGTCACAATTTTCTAAGAAATAAAGGTTTTATTTATTTATTTCTGAACTGTTGAAAATCTTCAAACCAAAATTGGCACACAAGATACATGGACAGAGCATAAGATCCATGGCAACCATCATTTTTGTACACAGCCATAATACATTTTCCGTGAAATAAATGACAAAAATCTAGTTTGCGGCCGCACGATAACAGAAACGAAAAAAAGTCTAGAGACATTTTTTGTTCAGAATTGAATGCTCCATCGAAGAGTATATTTCGAATATTTAATTCAGGGCCGTACTCTTTTTATTTATCAAATTAGTAGAACGGATTACCCATATCTCCACCACTGGTTGATTAAAAAAACTGATATTCTTCAATCTTGTGGCCCTCTGTCCTTGTACCTTGTGTGCCAATTTTGGTTTGAATTATTGCCACAGTTTGGAAATAAATAAATAAAAACTTTATTTTTTAGAAAACTTTAACGCCCTGTATCTCAGAAACAAAGAATTTTAGGAACTACGTTTATAGGAGCAACCCGCCTTAAAATGTGTTTTTCTAAAAAATGTCAAAGTCCTGATCATTAAACTTGGGACACCCTGTATAATATGGTTTAATGAAATAATTAATTTTATTTTAATACTGATAAATTAGAAGTCGACTCGATAAAATTTTTGAAATTGGCGAATTTAATACATAAATGTGTCACGTTTGGCACAATTTTGGGCACCTTTCCAAAATGTAGAAATTCGCACTACCATTTTTCCCCCTAAATTTAAGGGATCTGTGCAATTTTGATGTCGAGAAAGTTGGATTGTTTGGGGGAGTGAAAGTGCCCTTTTGTCAGTCCTATATGCTATCTTGTCATTGTGTTTTGTAATTCTTGCACCTTATTGATTATAATAAATTATTGTTATTCCCTTGGACAGATCACGTTAACCGTTTTGGTTTGAACCCTTTAGAGCAATTCAATTTTTTGGACCAAATCACATGATAGAGTCTCTATGTATATCTTGAAGTCGAGAGGTGTTTGAGTTTGACACTACTCGATTTCTGATGCAGACAGGCTCAGTGAATCAGCCTTTTTACGTGAACATTTTTTGATGAAGCATAAATATGCTTCTTCTTCTTCCAATATGTTCATAGTTTACCTTCAAAAGGTCATTGAGCAGTCCGAAGCATGAATATGCCTCTTCTTCTTCTTCTTCTTCTTCTTCTTCTTCTTCTTCTTCTTCTTCTTCTTCTTCTTCTTCTTCTTCTTCCAATATGTTCATATTTTACCTTTAAAAGGTCATTAAGCAGTCCGAAGCACCAATATGCTTCTTCTTCCAATATGTTCATATTTTACCTTCAAAGCTCTACGGATTTTCCAACTTGAAGAAGAGACTATTTTCTTGATTAACCCCTTAATGATGGTAGAAAAAGTGTAAACAAAGCACGTGTATGTTCTTCATCACATCTTTTTGTTTTTGTTTTGAAGAGATGGTTGAATCGGTGTACAGATTTTCTCATAACTTTCGGAAGAACCCAGAAAGGTTTCTTTTTGAATCAACGTTGCGGTAGATTCATCTTATTAGGGCGTTATAAGTTCACCTTTAAGGTTCGAGTAAATTAGGTTTCGAATAGTGGTGGCAAATTAAATTTTTTTTGTATTCGAATATTCGTTAAAAATATATTCGAATATAGAATTATTCGAATTCGAATAATAGTCAGAAAAAAATTCGTTTTATTCGTTGTATTCGTTTTATTCGTTGTATTCGTTGAATTCGTTGTATTCGTTTTATTCGTTTTATTTGTTTTATCGTTTTACTCCTTTTATTCGTTGGACTAGTTTTATACTACCTACCTAGTAGAGCATTCTCCAATGGAAGTTTCATTTAAGCATAAACATTTGAATAGTAAATGACTTGTTGTTGCTCCATTAAATTTAAGACACTTATTGCAATTTTTGCAAGTAACTACCGCATCACTCGTATTCTTCACGAAATATTTCCACACTTTACTCATAAATCACAATAATGTCGTCTAGGCTGAGAAATAATTTGAACTAAATTAAAAATTTATATTTAAATGCTTAGATAATCCTTTAAAGGAATAAATTATCATCAAAGGCGGGTAAAAAGCATAAACTTAAATAAACAAAGTCCAAGCTTCACAATACCATGAAAATAATTCCAGTTAAAATCACCCTGCGTGGTTGAGGATTATTGTAGGTAATGTTTAGAGAAACGTGTTCACTGATTTACCGAAAACCTTTTACACTAACAAAAAATAAATTACAGTTCATTACGACTTGTAAAAGGGTGTTATTGAATAGTGAATGACTTTAAGCTGACAGAAAAGAAATGCTGAAATAGCTATTTACAATACGAATATTGTACCTACAACGTTTTATCTACTATTCATAAAATATTGTCGGTCGAAAGAAATTTGTAAATGAGAAATAATTCCAGTAGGCCTACCTGCCGTCTGTCATCTCTCAATAATAAACCAACGAAGTTTTTTCTTAATTTAACAATTTTCTTTGTTCTGGCCATTATTCGTTTTATACGTTTTCTTCGTTTCATTCGTTTCATTCGTTTTATTCGTTTTATTCGTTTTATTCGTTTCATTCGTTTTATTCGTTTTAATCGTTTTATCCGTTTTATTCGTTTTTATTCTAATTCGAATAGTGGTATTGTTAAGTATTCGAATAATTCCCGATTATATATTCGAATATTCGAATATTCGAAAAAAATTGCCACCACTAGTTTCGAATTTCATCGGGGATCGCGGATCAAAAGTACACTTAGTGCCTAAATGCTGGTACAGAATTGGTAATGGTACTTGGAAGAACCCATTGAGCGCTGTTAGTTAACCTTTTAGGTTCTCCAGACCTCTGATTTTGGACAATTCCTTGTACCTTCATTCTTATTTGGGTTGTTCCTAATTTCACAAGAGACCATGTCCTACAGCCTTATCGAAAATAAGACGTGGCAAGGTGCTCACGCCATTGTCGCAGTCAACAATACTATGTCTTTGTATGTCTTTCAGGACTGAAACAGTTGAAAGTTGTAATTATCCTGCTTGGTCCATAACAGCTGTAAATTCTAAGGCTAGTTCTGGAATTTCCTTGGTAAACATTTCATCAGAGCATCATGATGAATGATCATATTGTGGACTTTGTACTTAAATAAAGTGGCATAGAATTACTAATGATTCTTTAAAGAACCCCGAAGGGTCCCTTGCCAGATGAACAAACACATGTCATCAGTCAACGGCCGGTTTTGTGGTGTCTCTTCTTTCTAATCCTTTCTTTGCTTTTGAGCGAGGAGCAACGGAAATAGAATGCTCTTTAATATCTGAACTTCCTTCCATTTCCATCACGGCATAAAATGTATGAAAATGAAGGTGGTGGTAAATTCCAGTAGAGTAACCATGTTGGTTCTGGACCAACAAAGTCACTAGATCAAGGTCACTAGAAAAGTTACTATAGTTTTTAGGGCGGGTTCTGGACCAAAGTCACCAGAAAAGTTACTAGATCAATGTCTAATGGCATCGTGCCTAAATCAAGATCAAATGTCTGCTTTGCATCTTGCCTAACGTAAATCAAGGCCAAGGCCAAATGTTGGTCGTATGGTTTATAGATTTCATTTCAATCGATAAAAAATGTCAAAGACCATTCCAAACAATTCTGTTCGTCGCCGTCATCGAGAAAGGATTCATAATTTAATTACAAAAATAAGGCGGTTGAAGAGTGATGTGGAAATCTTGGAAATTAATCGTAAATTAAAGAAAATGGTGTTTTAATACAGTGTGTGCCGCTTTTTATGCAACACTACTGTGCCACATGTACCTGGTTGTTTGAAATTGAAGCTGTTTAAATCGAGCTGTTCTGGATGAGGAGGAGTTGATTCCTATAAACAGCTAACAGAGATAGAACAGGGTAAATGTAACAGCTAAACAGCTATCTAGTGAGCTTGAACAAATCTAGTGACTTTTTTGGTCCAGAACCAACATTGTATCACTACTAATTCCCATTGAGAAACGTCCTCTGGTTGAACCAAATAAACTCTTCTTGATACCATTTTTCTCCTTGTTGCAATAACATCTTTTCTTCGTCTTTATGTCTACTTTTGGATGGAGGTCTTCACTGCTCCTATATTGGACAGAATTGGATAGAAATATTGGACATGATATCTCCTCATATCGTATGGATGGGAAATCATATTATAATCCAACCCAACATCCTAAAGAGCAACATCGAGCTTTACAAGAACTACTTTTTCTCTGACAGTTTACTGCTCCTGCTCTCTTCAAGAGCGAATTTTTACCACCAAAAAATGTTTCCTCTGGGATCTTTATAGGGAGAATAAATCTTGGAGAAGATCCTCATTATGATGATTGTCTATGAGCGTTTGACCCTATGCCGATTACTTTAGAACTAATTACAGACTTCAATAATACTAATTCTGTGGAGGGAGTAGTTAAACTGCTGCCTCCCAAGATGAGCTGAGTGAGTGGAGACGTCCGACAATATTGCACCAAGCTGGGGAGACTGGTACCCAATCTTAAATTGAGTGAGGAAGACACACAAGGAGGAGTAGACCAACTGCTAGGTGGTATTGGTAGAGACGCTCTGGTGTACGTGTTGTCATGTATGGGCCTCGCAAGCAAAATGTTTCAACTTCTGAAAAACTCTTGTATCAATTTGGTCTGAGGGGGGTGTGACCGTGAGGCGTGAGACAAGGCTGTCTTCGCCGTGTACCTGAATGGTCTGGAGGATGATCCTGAGGGAGGGGTTAAAATAACATTGTTGGCCTATGCGGACGACTTGGTACTCCTCGCCTCCAACCGAGTTCCCTTCAAAGAATGATTAACCAATTACAGACTTTGTGTAGCAAATTATGGTATTAAGAAATGGGGAGAAGCTGGGAGCCTGGGAGCGTTGGGAGTATACTGAACAGCAGATTGAGGTGACGCTAAGCTGAGGTCTGGTAGGTCAGCACTTCACTGGGCTTCGGGCAGACTGTTCACTAATTGGGGTGTCTCTGTTGAATATAAAAAGGCGGTGTTTCACGCTGTTCAGTGGGCGACCATGTGCTATGGGCTCAGGTCTGGGGAGAGGTTGCCGCGCCACTTCATTGAAAAACTTTATGGACAGCCTGTCCAGACTGCGCTCTATATAACGACACTGGGTTCGAGTTCCCAGGTAGCCCCCTAGCTGAAAGGTACCAAGATCACTTTGTCGGGAGCTGGATTCGAACCCATCGTAGTAACCGTTAGACCACTTTTCCACAGTTGTTGTTATAAATTTAGCTAATCTTTTGAACCCATAACAACGTCTTACAATCATTTCTGTCTCGAATACCTCCGAACTAAATTTGTGCATTATTTTGGTTCTTCAGGAAGATGAGATGAGATGATGGATTTTTTTCTGGCCGCGCGGTGAAAATTATCCCAGTTATATCGTGCCGAGATCATTATTCTAAAGCCCCAAAGGTGTCCAGAGGATTTATTCCAGGAAACTGAATATCCCCTCATGTGCAAGATTGCAAGATTTATTTGATTCAAGCTCGTTTCGAAAGCGCAGAGCTTTAGAAATCGAAAAGTTCACTGCAAATTGAACGGTACGAATGACTTCATTATAAAATCCCTTCAACTTATATCGATGATGCTAATTGTAAACCCTATTTTTTTTTTGCTCGCTCGTAAGTGAATTGGGTAAAAGAAAATTTCCCGTGAGGATGAAGTTATAAATATAACATCGGGGTCAATTTTATTTAAAGGTTACAGACGTGTAGAGGGTTGCTTATGAATATTGCCCATCGGGGAACGTTGGGGAGAACGAAATTTCGTGTTACCCGAACATTTGTCGGCCAAAAATGAATAAATGAAGTGATGGTTAATTCAAAGCAAAACTTAGTTTAAGTGGTGATTATCGATTATATCCCGAAAGCTGACGCCCTTTAGTAATTTGTAAGCGGAGATTAAAATTTGCATAGTAAATTAAAGGTAAATCCAGAAGGAGGTTATAGACGAATCCTTAAATTGGATTCATTGTTTCGATATATTTATACCTAGGTTAAGTTAAATACAAGTATAAATTTGATTATTTTCGATCCTTGCCTTAATTTTCAGACGTATTTCGATTTTCAATTAGCGGGAATTAAAATTTACCCCAAATTTAACGCTGGAAGGGTCAAGTTAAAGGATACTAATTAGCTAGGATTTTAAGTTTTAAACTTTCAAATTTCAGCCTAAATTTAGGGACATTTCAAAAACCAAGCTTTTCTCACAGATGCTGTACAAGTTGCAGCTTCAAATTTTGAAATTTTTCATTCAGACAGTACAAGTTTAAAATTAGTCACTAATAAAGAGAAAGGAAATGTTTTAAAATTGCAGCCTCCAACTTTAAGTTTCAAATGTTGAAATTTGAAGCTTTAGCAACATAAAATTTTGGAATATTTGGAAATTGAAAGATATCATCTAAGGAGATTTTTTCTGAAATTGTTCGCTGATGGAATGCCGGCTTTAGTTTAAAACGAGAAATTTGCAACACTTGTAAATGTAAACACATTTTGAGATTCAAATTGTAAAATTTTTGTTTCCAGCCCCCTCTCAAGTTTATAATACTCACATGCTCGTAATTGAAGCTACAGTTTTGAATAAAACAGACATTTTTGAAATTACATATACAGCTCCCAATCTGTGAGATCAAGGTTAAGTTTCAAATATGTTTTAAATGTTGAATTTTGAAGCTTTAGCAACATAAATTTTGAAATATTTGGAAATTGAAAGATATCATTTAAGAGATTTTTTCAGAAATTGTTCGCTGAAAGCACTAAACCGATGGGATGCCAGCTTTAATTTAACACGAGAAATTCGCAACACTTGAAATTTAATCTTGATGCACGCACATTTTGAGATTCAAATTTTAAAATTTTTGTTTCCAGTCCCATCTCAAAATTATAATATTCACATGCTCGTAATTGAAGCTACAGTTTTGTATAAAACAGACATTTTTGAAATTACATACGCAGCTCTCAATTTGTGAGGTGAGGGTTGTTTCAAATATGTTTTAAATGTTGAATTCTGTAGCTTTAACAACATAAACTTTTGGAATATTTGGAAATTGAAAGATATTATCTAAGGAAATGTTTTCTGAAATTGTTCGCTGAAAGCACTAAACTGATGGGATGCCGGCTTTAATTTAAAACGAGAAATTCGCAACACTTGAAATTTAAACTTGATGCACGCACATTTTGAGATTCAAATTTTAAAATTTTTGTTTCCCGTCCCATCTCAGGATTATAATATTCACATGCTCGTAATTGAAGCTCCAGTTTTGAATAAAATAGGCATGTTCGAAATTACATATACAGCTCCCAATTTGTGAGGTCAGGGTTAAGTTTCAAATATGTTTTAAATGTTGAATTTTGAAGCTTTAGCAATATAAAATTTGGGAATATTTGGAAATTGAAAGATATCATCTAAGGAATTTTTTTAATTGAAGCTACAGTTTTGAATAAAGCAGACATTTTTGAAATTACATATGCAGCTCCCAATCTGTGATGTCAGAGTTAAGTTTCAAATATGTTTTAAATGTTGCATATTGAAGCTTTAGCAACATGAAATTTTGGAATATTTGGAAATTGAAAGATATCATCTAAGGATTTTTTTTAATTGAAGCTACAGTTTTGAATAAAACAGACATTTTTGAAATTACATATGCAGCCTCCCAATCTGTGAGGTCAGGGTTAAGTTTCAAATATGTTTTAAAGGTTGCATATTGAAGCTTTAGCAACATGAAATTTTGGAATATTTGGAAATTGAAAGGTATCATCTAAGGATTTTTTTTAATTGAAGCTACAGTTTTGAATAAAGCAGACATTTTTGAAATTACATATGCAGCTCCCAATCTGTGATGTCAGAGTTAAGTTTCAAATATGTTTTAAATGTTGCATATTGAAGCTTTAGCAACATGAAATTTTGGAATATTTGGAAATTGAAAGATATCATCTAAGGAATTTTTTTAATTGAAGCTACAGTTTTGAATAAAGCAGACATTTTTGAAATTACATATGCAGCTCCCAATCTGTGATGTCAGAGTTAAGTTTCAAATATGTTTTAAATGTTGCATATTGAAGCTTTAGCAACATGAAATTTTGGAATATTTGGAAATTGAAAGATATCATCTAAGGATTTTTTTAATTGAAGCTACAGTTTTGAATAAAACAGACATTTTTGAAATTAAATATGCAGCCTCCCAATCTGTGAGGTCAGGGTTAAGTTTCAAATATATTTTAAATGTTGCATATTGAAGCTTTAGCAACATGAAATTTTGGAATATTTGGAAATTGAAAGATATCATCTAAGGATTTTTTTTAATTGAAGCTACAGTTTTGAATAAAACAGACATTTTTGAAATTACATATGCAGCCTCCCAATCTGTGAGGTCAGGGTTAAGTTTCAAATATGTTTTAAAGGTTGCATATTGAAGCTTTAGCAACATGAAATTTTTGGAATATTTGGAAATTGAAAGATATCATCTAAGGATTTTTTTAAATTGAAGCTACAGTTTTGAATAAAGCAGACATTTTTGAAATTACATATGCAGCTCCCAATCTGTGATGTCAGAGTTAAGTTTCAAATATGTTTTAAATGTTGCATATTGAAGCTTTAGCAACATGAAATTTTGGAATATTTGGAAATTGAAAGATATCATCTAAGGAATTTTTTTTATTGAAGCTACAGTTTTGAATAAAGCAGACATTTTTGAAATTACATATGCAGCTCCCAATCTGTGATGTCAGAGTTAAGTTTCAAATATGTTTTAAATGTTGCATATTGAAGCTTTAGCAACATGAAATTTTGGAATATTTGGAAATTGAAAGATATCATCTAAGGATTTTTTTTAATTGAAGCTACAGTTTTGAATAAAACAGACATTTTTGAAATTAAATATGCAGCCTCCCAATCTGTGAGGTCAGGGTTAAGTTTCAAATATATTTTAAATGTTGCATATTGAAGCTTTAGCAACATGAAATTTTGGAATATTTGGAAATTGAAAGATATCATCTAAGGAATTTTTTTAATTGAAGCTACAGTTTTGAATAAAGCAGACATTTTTGAAATTACATATGCAGCTCCCAATCTGTGATGTCAGAGTTAAGTTTCAAATATGTTTTAAATGTTGCATATTGAAGCTTTAGCAACATGAAATTTTGGAATATTTGGAAATTGAAAGATATCATCTAAGGATTTTTTTTAATTGAAGCTACAGTTTTGAATAAAACAGACATTTTTGAAATTACATATGCAGCCTCCCAATCTGTGAGGTCAGGGTTAAGTTTCAAATATGTTTTAAATGTTGCATATTGAAGCTTTAGCAACATGAAATTTTGGAATATTTGGAAATTGAAAGATATCATCTAAGGATTTTTTTTAATTGAAGCTACAGTTTTGAATAAAGCAGACATTTTTGAAATTACATATGCAGCTCCCAATCTGTGATGTCAGAGTTAAGTTTCAAATATGTTTTAAATGTTGCATATTGAAGCTTTAGCAACATGAAATTTTGGAATATTTGGAAATTGAAAGATATCATCTAAGGATTTTTTTTAATTGAAGGTACAGTTTTGAATAAAACAGACATTTTTGAAATTACATATGCAGCCTCCCAATCTGTGAGGTCAGGGTTAAGTTTCAAATATGTTTTAAATGTTGAATTTTGAAGCTTTAGCAACATAAAATTTTGGAATATTTGGAAATTGAAAGATATCATCTAAGGATATTTTTCTGAAATTGTTCGCTGAAAGCACTAAGCAGATGGGATGCCGACTTTAATTTAACACGAGAAATTCGCAACACTTGAAATTTAAACTTGATGCACGCACATTTTGAGATTCAAATTTTAAAATTTTTGTTTCCAGTCCCATTTCAAGATTATAATATTCACATGCTCGTAATTGAAGCTACAGTTTTGAATAAAATAGGAATTTTCGAAATTACATATACAGCTCCCAATCTGTGAAGTCAAGGTTAAGTTTCAAATATGTTTTAAATGTTGAATTTTGAAGCTTTAGCAACATAAAATTTTGGAATATTTGGAAATTGAAAGATATCATCTAAGGAGATTTTTTCTGAAATTGTTCGCTGAAAGCACTAAACTGATGGGATGCCGACTTTAATTTAACACGAGAAATTCGCAACACTTGAAATTTAAACTTGATGCACCCACATTTTGAGATTCAAATTTTAAAATTTTTGTTTCCAGTCCCATCTCAAAATTATAATGTTCAGATGCTCGTAATTGAAGCTACAGTTTTGAATAAAACACATTTTTGAAATTTGCAGCTCCCAATTTGTGAGGTTAAGGTTAAGTTTCAAATATGTTTTAAATGTTGAATTTTGAAGCTTTACCAACATAAAATTTTGGAATATTTGGAAATTGAAAGATATCATTTAAGGATTTTTTTTCTGAAACTCTCCGCTTAAAGCACTAAACTGATAGGATGCCGGCTTTAATTTAAAACGAGAAATTCGCAACACTTGAAATTTAAACTTGATGCACGCACATTTTGAGTTTTAAATTTTAAAATTTTTGTTTCCAGTCCCATCTCAAGATTATAATGTTCACATGCTCGTAATTGAAGCTACAGTTTTGAATAAAACAGACATTTTTGAAATTACATACGCAGCTCCCAATCTGTGAGGTCCGGGTTACGTTTCAAATATGTTTTAAATGTTGAATTTTGAAGCTTTAGCAACATAATATTTTGGAATATTCGGAAATTGAAAGTTATTATCACTCAAATGTCAGTTCGTAATGCTGAACAGTAATAGCGTGAAAGTGAAAAGTTAAAATTTTGGTTCACATTCCAATTTTTTAATTTCACAGTGTATAAACAGATCCCTTTTATCGCCTTCTTCACATTAATTATGAAGCGACTGATGTGAATTTCGTTTGCCAAAAGTGGGCACAATTTCCTAAATTCTTAGCCGAAAGGATCTATGTATAGATTTTCAGTTTGAAATTTTGAAATTGAACTTTAAAATCTAAAATGTTGAAGCAGCGAATTTGAAATTTAAACTAAAAAGCCGAAAGTGAAGCATCACAATCTGATAAGGCAGTGGATTTCAACCTTTTTGAATCCATGGCTCCCTTGACAAACTACAAACTTTCGCGGCGCTCCTGTTAATTTTTAAACAAGCGGTCGAACCTTAAAAATGCTTAAAAAAATTAAGGGGCATTCAGTCATCGCCATGTTAAATGTTGTTTTTGTAAATTGAAAAAAAGAAAAAAAAACAATTTGAAATAATAAAAGAATAATTTGAAAAAAATATATGTCACAAAAAAAATACAAGCAAAGTGCACCTTGAAACAGATTTGTCATTATTTATTTATTTCTTATATTCTTATAATCTCATCAATAAAAAAAAATAAATGACGTTCACTCGCGGCCCCCCGAACCATCGCTCGCGGCGCACAGGGGCGTCATGGCGTACCGGTTGAAAACCACTGTGATAAGGTATGGATGCTTTTAAGGGGGTCACTAAATTGGGAAAATCTACTCTGAAACTTGCTTTCATAGTTGAAAGTTAAAAACTCATTTGATAATCGGTGTATTAAACACTGAAATACTTAAAATGTTCAGTGAAATTGATATCTTGCAGCGAAAACTTGAAGATCAAGGCAAAATTCTTGCCCATCTCCCCCTCCCTTTCCAATCCTTCTCCTTTCTTCCACTCCTTCCATCCACCTTAAACCTTTCGTTACCACCCATAATGTCACTTTCCAACTACTTCACTCTTCCCTCAGGCCCTTACATTTACCTTGGCACCGCCTCCCCATCATTTCACCATATCTCCCATTATATCTTCCGTCTCTGATTTTATCCTTTTTTTCCTGTATCTGAGTAACCCTGCCCCTCTCTATTGTCTCCTTTCACATCAAATATCGCATATCCCTCCCCCCTTCATAGTATCTCCTCCCGTCTTCGTGACCATGCTCTATTCCTTCCCCTTCACTTTTCTCCAATAGCATTGCAACGATAAATCTCCCTTCGTACCTCACCGCTAGCTTCCCCGTCTGTATTCACAACTTCTCTCCTTTCACTTTCTCTAGCACAATTTACCCTCGAATCTCCTTCCCTAAACCCAATACCCATTTGCAGTATCTCTCCTGAATTCTTTCTATCCCCTCCCACTCCCCCATATAACATAGCACTCTTTACAACCTTCTAGAATAACTACCCCCTCTCCTCGCACCTTTTCCAACGGTTGATTCCTCCATCCCCCATGTCTATCCTAATATTTTCTCCCCCCTTTTTCACCAACTCCTTCACTTGCGCGTCTTATTGTCGTACTTCATCATGTACTCCAAATACCTAACTTCCCCCGCTTTCCATCACTCCACCTCCACTCCCTTCTCCTTTTTGAAATATTAAAATCGTCCTTACCGCTAACACCCTTTTATCCAAAAACCCCTTCACTGTGAACATCCCTTTCATATTCTCCCCCGTTTCCCCCACAATATCGTAGATCAACGCCCACACCTTCCCTCCCCCTATCCCTGATCCACCACTTTTCGCCTCCTCACTTAATCTCTCCGCCAACCCCTTTACTTATATGGTGTATTGAGAACATCCCTTTGCTGTGTGGACATCCTTGCCTCAGCCCTTTCCTAGTTTGAAATCCCCCCCCCTCACTCTACACCTGTTGGACGTATACTTTCAACTGTTCCAAAATTAGAATTTATAGAGGGATCTTGATTTTTTAATTACAATAACCCCGAAGAAAGTTTTACACAAGATCAATGAAATTATGGTTGGTTCGCCGATGACAATCCCTTGCTGTTGAAACTTGTTTAAAACTTTAAATATTTTTTGTGTTTTTTCTTTGAGCTCTATAATTCCACAATTTTTCGTCCTGTTTTTGCAAAAAAAAATGCTTTCAGCGATTTTCACATCTAGAGATCACGTGTCAGAGTTCGACGAGACTTTAGAAAATGAAATTTGAAACCTTATAATATAGTAATTATTCGAGTTTGAGCATCGTATAAAAAATTGCTTAACTTTTAGGGAAACTAATATCAGAATCAGCCTCATCATTTTATTGATCGAAAAACTTTCACAACCGAACATTCTTCTACCCGAAACCGTACAAAAATTAATTAATTTATCCACCAACGGAGAAATACCTAGATCCCCTAAGTTATTTTGCAAGGGTTTACAAATTATGACAAAGCCAAAATTGTTTTGTTTGCAAGGAATGCCAAATTATTACCATTTGTATAGTGCAAGGTATGAATTGAATGGAATTCAATCAAGTTTGAATATCATTGTTATGCAGACGTTATTGATTGAGCTTTTACGTTATTGGATTATATTTAGCCTGAGTAGAGAAGCACGTTCTATCTGTAGATAGACTAGAGCTTTATTAAAAATTTGAAGACGAAGTGGAATCGATTTCGGTCGTATTCTCAGCGATTTTCACGGATTTTGAGTTTTTGTTTGATGTAAAGTGTCGTTAATAAAGAGGAAGGAATTTTATTGTTTCTTCGTTTGGAAAAGTATCTCAATGAAAACCTTCCGAAATGTGCTTCCGGGGGAAATACGCTTTCACTTTGAAAGCTATACCGACTGTCTTTTAATTAAGAGAAACTTAGGATGATGAATACATATGTACAGGGTGGGGCACCACATACGGCACGGAAGTTGGTGCCTAAACTATAACAATTTTTAAAAATCTTTTTATATGCATACATGTAGGTCAATAAGAGCTACATTTTAAAAATATTTATAAATATACAGGGTGGTTCAAAAAAATGTGGCGTATCAAAGTTATATTTTTTTTAATGGAACACCCTATATATCATCACATTTTCGTATTTTACGTTAAAAAATAATGTCTCTTTCTTAACAATTCCCTATACCTATCTTTTATGGTTTTCGAGATATCTCGGTTTTTCTCGAAATACAGTTGGTCACAGAAAAAAGAATAACGGTAAAACGGATAGGCGTAAAAGAAATTGCTTTGAATCAGTTGATTTGAAGCCTTTTGGCAACTATTTGCAATATTTATTATTATGTAGAAATATACAGGGTGTTCCAAAACGTGCGAAATATCATTGACTCCTGCTAACTTAAATAACTTGCTTATTTTAAATAGAACACCCTGTATTTTTTTACCCTATTCGATACAGTAAAATATTGTCTTTCAAACGATATTAGGGTTCCCTATAGCTAAGTATAGTATTTTTCACGTAACCAATGGATAACGTGTTTAAAGCCAGCTCTATGTCTTTCTCTTAGGAATATACCCAACGATACCTCAAATTCTTACAATTACTGGCAATGTTATGTTTAGTTGTTGATATAAGCTTCCCTAATTATTAAATATTACAATAAATTATTTACAGCGTTGAGTGATTATTCAATGTTTACAGTTAATTCATTGTAATTTTTTTGGTTTCAACTATTTTAATATTGAACTGAAGTAATGTAGGTAAAGCACAAATCAACAACTTGGCTGTAGGAAACGTCTAATAAAAGTAAATTTAATAATTTCGGGTATTGTTTACAATAATACCCAGCCTACTACTCCTAAGAGAAAGACATAAAGCTGGCTTTAAACACGTTATCCATTGGTTACGTGAAAAATAAGTACTATACTTAGCTATAGGGAACCCTAATATCGTTTGAAAGACAATATTTTACTGTATCGAATATGGTAAAAAAATACAGGGTGTTCTATTTAAAATAAGCAAGTTATTTAAGTTAGCAGGAGTGAATGATATTTCGCACGTTCTGGAACACCCTGTACATTTCTACATAATAGTAAATATTGCAAATAGTTGCCAAAATGCTTCAAATCAACTGATCCAAAGCAATTTTTTTTACGCCTACCCATTTTGCCGTTATTCTTTTTTTTGTGACCTTGATGTTGTTATCTATTGGTTACGTGAAAAATAGTATACTTAGCTATAGGGAACCCTAATATCGTTTGAAAGAGAATATTTTACTGTATCGGATAGGGTAAAAAAATACAGGGTGTTCTATTTAAAATAAGCAAGTTATTTAAGTTAGCAGGAGTCAATGATATTTCGCACGTTTTGGAACACCCTGTACATTTCTACATAATAATAAATATTGGAAATAGTTGCCAAAAGGTTTCAAAACAACTGATTCAAGGCAATTTCTTTTACGCCTACCCGTTTTGCCGTTATTCTTTTTTCTGTGACCTATTGTATTTCGAGAAAAACCGAGATATCTTGAAAACCATAAAAGATAGGTATAGGGAATTGTTAAGAAAGAGACATTATTTTTTAACGTAAAATACGAAAATGTGATGATATATAAGGTGTTCCATTTAAAAAAATATAACTTTGATACGCCACATTTTTTTGAACCACCCTGTATATTTATAAATATTTTTACAATGTAGCTCTTATTGACCTACATGTATGCATATAAAAAGATTTTTAAGAATTGTTATAGTTTAGGCACCAACTTCCGTGCCTTATGTGGTGCCCCACCCTGTATGAAAAAATACATTTTTCAAAGAGACTTTCCATTAATAAGTGGGCTTACTTCGACTGTACATCTTTTTAATTCCGTAATCAGTTCACTAGTTAATGGAATTAATAATAAGCATAATTATTACATCAGCCAAAATCATCAGCTACTCATTTTGGCAGGTTGAGTCGAAGAGGAGAGCCAAAGATTTTCTGGCGGAGTCGGGATTGGAACCCGATCTAACGGCGTCGTAGTCTAGTGTTCAGCCGTTTTTGAAAAACTTTACCGAGACGGCCGCGGAGATCTTTGATGGAGGAAACGCCACCCGATGTTTCTAAACTACTGCCTTGGAATATCATTTCCAGCGTACTAAAGTACGTCGCGCCAATCTGACTGGTCCAAGCCGCAACCGATCTTACCCAGCAAACACATTTATATATAAAATACATATAAATTATGTAAGAGCTTTTTAGATTTATATAAAACTGGAAGAAAAATGAGAGATTTTTAATGCCAGCATGTCAGCAATTTTCAAAATAATATATAATATGTCTATTAGATGTAAATTCTTCTACATGAATTTATATACGTTTTATGTATATTTTATGTAATATTTACATAAAAAATATTAGTTGTAAAAGCGTTGCGATGATCAAATGGCAGCTACTCGAGCATAATGTAATTATTACCAATGTAAAAAATTATTTAAGCAGCTTCATACAAATAAATGGCAAAACTACATTTTTACGTGCAACTGTACTTTTAATTAACTTAATTCTTGCACGAACCCGTTTTTACCTGAACTGAAAGCCGACAATTTATTATGATATTATATACTTGCTTGAAAAGTTTCCCTTAACCGGATTCGAACCGTTGCGGTTGGGCGTTGCAAATTCCGAAATCCGACATGTGTTTTCTTTGTATCCGACATTTTACCACTGCGCTAATCTGAAACATTCCTTTTTTTATTTCGTTCTTCCTAACTTTGTGCTGTTTCGCGAGTTTAAATTATGTTTGATTATATCGTTGAGTGAAGTCTTATTCAATGATTATTTATACCTACCTTTGTATTAAAAATGACCAGGATTTAATTTATTTTATATTATTTATTTTCTATATAAATTAGACGCATTTTAGTCGATACGGATCTAATATTAAAGGTACGTAAACTACAATTTTTGGCGTTATAGAAAACCGGCGCGTGCGATTAATTATGCGGCGCAAATAGAAACGGACTTTTATTTTCGACAATATAATATATGTAATGATAATTTATAATTATATTTACAGAAGGCATACATAAAAAATATGTAATACTTCTTACATATAAGATTTTACATATAACGTACATACCTAAATCTAATCATATAAATATGACAGCACATAAATTTCATGGGTAATATGTAATTATCTATATGTATATACAGGGTGTTTCAGACCACCCGTACCGCCCAAATATCTCGCGAAATACAAAACGCATTGAAAAAAGAAAAAATACGTCTAAAAATTTTTTTAAGACTCAATTATTCGATAGTAATAGGATGTCCCCACTCCCACCCCCGGGAGGTGGAGAGGGGAGTAACTTCGTAATCTTAAATAGCACCCCCACCCCCACCTCCCCAGTTTATCATGCAGATTTGAATTCTGCGTTAACAAATAGGAACTTTTTGTTTGAAACATTTTTTGAAGTTCGTGACAGATGGCGCTATGATCGCCGAAAGAAGTTTTTCCGATTACCTATGCTAATTTGATGTTAGTTTTGTTAAGTGACAATAAAAAATGTTAATGCTTTGAAAAAGGGAAGAGGGGGAGCTTTATTAACCTCCCCCCTCTCCTACACCGCCACTTCACCCCTAATTTTAGATTTAAACGTATCTCGAATGTCAATGTGTTCTTTACTCGTGAAATCAAAGTACCTATTTCAAAATTTTTTTGTATTTTCCATCAAGGACAAAAAAAATTTACAAAATTTAACTTCTTCAATCGTGGTATTGAACAGTTGTTTAAATCTAAAATGGTTGCGTTTTCCCATCCTAGGTTATGGGTCGTAGGGGTGAAGTGGCGGCGTGGGGAAGGGGGGAGGGTAAATAAAGCTTCTCCTCTTCCCTTTTACAAAGCATTAACATTTTTGATTGTCACTTAACAAAACTGACGTCTAATTAGCATAGGTAACCGGAAAAACTTCTTTCGGCGATCATAGCGTCATCTGTCACGAACTTCAAAAAATGTTTCAAACAAAAAGTTCCTATTTGTTAACGCAGAATTCAAATCTGCATAATAAACCGGGGGGTGCTATTTAAGATTACGAAGTTACCCCCCTCTCCACCCCCCGGGGGTGTGAGTGGGGACATCCTATTACTATCAAACAATAGAGTCTTAAAAAATTTTTTAGACGTATTTTTTCTTTTTTCAATGCGTTTTGTATTTTGCGAGATATTTGGGCGGTACGGGTGGTCTGAAACACCCTGTATTATATGAATTTCTGTATACAGAATATCCGTAAGTTTCTATACTTTTATGTAAAATATACGTAATCTGCGACATACGGTTTATATAACTTTATTAAAGAACACTTACATACTTGATATATAAAAAAGCATATGTAGGGGTATTTACTTCAATCTTATATATGTTGTATGTATATTTTATGTGTGTTTGCTGGGTAGGTACTGCTAACGGGGTTCACACTCCAGAAACTTTCATAGAGAAATCGCTCTTCTTCTTTAATAAATCACGCCTTAAGATTTTGGACATGGTAGATAAATTTTCTTCAGTAGCCCGAACCTGAGCGTGAACACTTGATGATATCTTTAGCGGCAGAATGAACCAGAGAGCACTCGATAGGTAACCGGAAATAAACGGAGCTTTTCAGTCCCTTCAATACAATGTGGTAATATCGGCGAAAAATTGCTCCTGATCTAACGCTGTTTAGAAAGGAACTTTCGCTTTCCCACGCCATTCTGCCATGTATATGGTCCCAAGAGGTTTTTATGTACCACCAGTGGCTTGTTCTTTGGCGACTTCTGAATCCTTCAACTTTGTACGGCCTTTCCCAATCTCTTTGTAATCTCAGCGATAGGCCTTATCCTTTTCAGGGACTACACCTCCTAGTTGTTGATACTCACTAGCTTGGCTTATCGCTGACCAGTTGCATTTTCTTCCGAAGAAATGTTCAGCATACTGGCCACTCACTACCTCTTTGTCGCCAGGTGTCGTACCATGCCATACGGTTGGGATGCAAGGTTGTAGTTTTAGTTTGATGAACAAACAGCACTGACTCGACGTTTCTGTCTTGATCGGAGTGTAGCTTTAATGGAACTTCTTACCTACTAAAAGATTCGTACATCGACTACGGTGGCGCCATTCTCGATTAGGCAGGGCACGCGTCGTAATTTACAAGCCAAGTTACTCTTTTCGTTAATCTTTCCAGAACATTGTTTATTGACCACACTTGCCGTCGAAAAAAACAATCAAAAAATTTTTTCACTTTGGATTTGATCATCTCCCATCGCACTTCGCGTCGTGATAACAGCGGTGCACTAATCTTTGATGTTCAGGGTTTTTGCTACTCTGAAATGTCTTCCAGGTGGATCGTCACGCGGTTGTCGCAACACCATTTCTCGACACTACGAACTGCATTTGAAACTCTGTGCCTTGAGATTCTCTGTGATTCTTTTCAAGATCCCATTATCTGTTGTTAGCGATTTTCATGGAGCCCAGTACGCCTTTACAGGTTCATTGTTATAGCTCATCCATTAAATATTTTTACCACCTAATTACTGTGTGCGTTTGACCTAAGTTTGTGTTCTTCATCTCCTCAATGCATGGACGAATGGCGCTATAGAAATCTCAGCCCCGCCCATTTATGACATTTTTCGGAAAACAGTATGAAACGTTTGTGCTTCGCTTGTATTATGTGCTGACATGTTTTTCAAATTTCAAATGTTACTTTCACTCATGCAGTATGTGTATCTGAAAATTATCTAAACGTTTGTGCTTCGTTTGTGCTTCATTTGTGCTTGTGTGCTACCCTGCATTATAAATTACAAAAGAAGACAGTTAAAATTAAACGTACCTAAAGTGTTTAATTGTAAATGGATGAGCTCGCATTGCCACGACTCTGCTCATGATTTCAACAGCAGGTAAGGTAGCACAAACAAACAAAAAACAAATCGGCACAAACGAAGCACAAACTTTTTTCAGATCAAAATACCGCAAGAGTGAGGATCGAATTTTCTCGGCCCCACCCATTAGATCAGTAGGGTTGAGGATGGCACAAACGTAAAGTGTTTAATTTGTAACTGGAAGAGCTTGCATTTCCACGACTCTGCTCATGATTTGAACAGCAGGTAAGGTAGCACAAACAAAGAAAAAACATATCCGCACAAACGAAGCACAAACTTTTTCCCCGTCAAAATATCGCATGAGTGAGGATCGAATTTTCTCGGCCCCACACATTGATCATTAAGGTGGAGAATGACACAAACGAACAAAGCGATTAGCAAAAACGCAGTACAAACGTTTCATACAGTTTTATTTAAAATAACATGAATGGGTGGGACCCATAGATTTATTGAGAAGGTGAAGAGAAACTAGTAGCAGCACAAATACATAAAAATCTAGCCATGTAGCACCGTTATTGACGTTAGCTTGGTGAAATATTGGCCCAATATAGAGCGATTGGGACAATATTGTCGAACTGCAGCCAATATTGGGTGAATATATTTTTGTAATATTATACAAATATTGAAAATACAATATTTGAGAACAATATTTGCAATATTTAGTAAATACATATTGCTATTTAATTTAAATTCAAATATTGTACACACAATAATGTACCAATATTGCGTGCGCAATATTACTAAATATTGATAATCGATATTTATGCAAATAACATACATATTTACAATATTTAGTCAATATTGCTATACAATATAAAGTTAATATTTATTTATCAATAACTGTGTTTTCAATATTACTGGATATTTAAAATGATATATTTAGGCTACATGGAAAAATATCCATAAATAATAACGTTATGATGCTTTCTCAAAATCCGCCTAATATTAATTTTCGTCGATTTAGAGATATCAAAATAATCAAAATATAATATACACGTCCTCCTCCCTATTTTATAGTGTTCAACTTTAAATTCTCAAATTATATAAATTTCCGTAACTCAGTTGTTTCACGACTTGACTTCTAACCGGGCGATCAATAATTGGCCAATATTGCATAAATATTTTCCCAATATTGAAATAATATCGGTTAGTAATATTTAGCCAAAATGTAAAATTGTTCACATTTCAATGTTGGGACTATTTATATTGTACATTCATATTCCACCAATATATGTATTTACAATGAAATGCCAATATTGAACCAATATTAAATGCTACATGGATACTCAGTAAAAATGTTACCTGTACCGAGGTATTTGAGCCTGTTTTATAAGACTTTATTGTACTAATTACTTAACTAATCAAAATCCACTCTAATTATTCGACTTTTACCCACTACACTAACTATTTTTCGCCGCTGGTGTCGTACGCGACAATAGTTTCAAAACTGTTGAGAATTATAAGTTCTTCGAATGAAAGCCATTATGGTTAGAGGTTGCTTGTAATCCTATATCTTGGAGCACTGTTAGGTGGCTATTTAAGCTACGGAGAAGCGGCCTTTAAGGTTCCATCAAGACGAAGTGAACCAACGTGTTCTACAGAGATTGATGTTCTGCCGACCCTAGTAGACGATGAGCTGAAGGTATCTACTACGAAGTATCTACGGATGATATTGATGGAACGAGCTGCTGAAGTAGAACCTATCATGGGCTTTCTTCTTAACGTTACAATAACGTAATCTCAGGCGACTTGGGATCCATAAAGAAGACAATTTCCTTTCCGCATCGCGTGACCCACTAGGAACCTTGATTGCGAGGACAGTCACAAGATTTGTTTGCCTACCATATTGTATAGAGTTCGGCAGACACTACAGTATTAGTAGGTACTAGACAGGCTCTGCGGATGGTTTCTCCGCCTACCTCCAACGTGAATCCATAATGGGATCTGAGCGGATATGTCTTTTGTTAGGGGAATCCCAATGGGAAAGCCTAGTCCAAGTCTATCTGCAGGTCATCTACGAATTTCCTAAATCTATTGGAGGCTGGTCTGATATAATTTATGGAAGACTCCCATGGCGATACGGATTCGATCCAAGCCCCCAATTTAAGTTTATCAAACATCTGGAAACGTTGAGACGCTTGATTCGATTTTTGGTAACCCATCTTTTCTACGATTCCTTTTTTTTTGGCATGAGCTTCCGTCTTCCAGATTATCTGCGGATGGAAATCTGTTGAGTTTGCTCCAATTTCCTCCCACATGACGCGAAGAATGCTGTCGAACATGAAAATTACTTCCTTTGCTGTACTGTACTGATGGTAAGGCTTAATTTTTCGACTGAAATATCTCAGTTGTAATTAGAACGGTTCAAGCTGACAACACAAATCTGCCTGAAAATTGCTCATTTTGTGGTTTTTGTGTTGTTTTTCTTAAATCTGAGTCCGATCTCAGCAAACACATTTATACAGGGTGGCCCAACGAAAAGGTAACAGACAGGTTTCTGGCCAGAGGGAATTTTTTTTTTGGGAAACGCAAAAACACGTCAATTTTTGTATTAAGGGGGACAACTTTCGCCATGATTTTCAACCTGAAGTGATTTCATCCCTTAGCGCTGTGAGAACAACCCCTAAAATTTAAATAGGGATGATGGGGCAAGTGATACGTCATTTGAAAGGTCTTTCTTTTCTGATTTCAGTGCACTAGTTTTTTTTATATTTTTTTTATTTTTAACCAAAAAAATTTGAAGTTCCAAAATGGAAAATGAGGAAAGAGATTGAGGCATTTAAAAACTCAAAAAAGCTCGGACAGATCAATTGTTTTTTTCTTGGAGAAGCTAGGTACTTTTACTGATATTTGACAACATTGTTTCACCCCTTGGGTACAGGGAAAACAACCCTTAAATTTTTAAATAAAAACAAGGGTTAATTTTTTCTTGTGCTAATTAATAAAACCAGTTTATGCAAATTCAACCCTTATTTTAATAAATTTTCGAAGTGTCTGCCTTCAGCTTCCATGTAATAATACAGATGATAATAATAATAATACATATATAATAATATATATGTCTATTAGATGTAAATTCTTCTACATGAATTTATATACGTTTTATGTATATTTTATGTAATATTTACATAAAAAAATATTAGTTGTAAAAGCGTTGCGATGACCAAAATTGCAGCTACTCGACCATAATGTAATTATTATCAATGTAAAAAATTATTTAAGCAGTTCCATACAAAAAATGGAAAAACTAAATTTTACGTGCAACTGTACTTTTAATTATATTTAACTTAATTCTTGCACGAACCCGTTTTCACCTGAACTGAAAGCCGACAGTTTATTATGATATACTTGCTTGAAAAGTGTCCCTTAATCGGATTCGAACGTTTGCGGGTGGGCGTTGCAAATTCTGAAATCCGACATTGTACCACTGCGCTAATCTGTAACATCCCTTCTTTTTATTTCGTGCTTCGTAACTTTGCGCTGTTTCGCGTTATTAGTTTAAATTTTGTTTGATTATACCGTTGAGTGAAGTCTTATTCAATAATTATACCTATCTTTAACTTTATGTTAAAAATGACCAGGATTTAATTTATTTTACATTATTTATTTTCTATATAAATTAGACGCATTTTAGTCGATACGGATCTAATATTAAAGGTACGTGAACTACAATTTTTGGCGTTATAGAAAACACGCGCGTGCGATTACTTATGTGGCGCAAATAGAAACGGACTTTATTTTCGACCATACAATGTATGTAATGTAATGATAATTTCTAATTATATTTACAGAAGGCATACATAAAAAATAAGTAATATTACATATAACGTACATAAATCTAATCATGTAAATATGACAGCACATGAATTTCATGAGTGATTGTAATTATATCTATATATGTATATATTATATGAATTTTTGTATACAGAATATCTGTAAGTTTCTATACTATTATGTAAAATATACGTAATTGTGTGACATACGGTTTATATAACTTTATTAAAGAATACTTACATACTTGATATATAAAAAAGCATATGTAGGGGTATTTACTTCAATTTATATATGTTGTATGTATATTTTATATGTGTGTTTGCTGGGATGAGTTCCTGTTTTTCTCTTAAATTGTGAATTGTTTTGTTTTAGCATTATAATGTGCTTTTCCTAGAATTTTATTGTGCAAATTCATGAAGGTTTTAGGACCACGACGTTCCGTTACTTTCGTTCACGTTCTGACATATCCTTTTAAAATTAATTACGAAATACGTATGTATAAAATCGCGTCGATGTATTTTCGCCAGTAGCGATAATTTAAATTATCGTCTACTAAATCACGAGCAATAAAAAAGAGACTAAATGATGTTATCCCGAAGTAGAACGAACATCTTATTACATGGAAAACAAGAGGCTTGATTTCACTTGGGAATTATACAAGAATAGAGCAAATTGAATTTTCAATATCTTGTACTTTTGTGGGAATAATTTAACGTCACGCGTCTACAGATATTTAGAAAAGTTCAGTAATTAGATAATACGAAAATTCCGCATTAAGCGTAAGAAAATTGAGTTCAGTAACGCTATTTGTAAAATAAAGGAAATTCGTAATGAATTATACTCTTAATTGTAATTGAAAATAGGGGAGGAAAATAAATTTTCCTCGTCAAGTGAGTGGTTTTAAAATCTCTTTTATTACCCTTAAAGTATTGTAGGTTTGAAAGTGAAAAATAGTCCTCATCAAACTAAACTAAATAAAGGCCAATTAATGGAGACGAAAGAAAAGGTTATGCGAAATGCTAATTTTTAAAACCTTCAGCTTCATTTATCTTACTTTATCTCTCGTATAAACCCCCAAAAGAAAATTGGTTGTGGAAGTCGTTTTAGGAAAATTGTTGAATTTAATGGTATATAAAATTGTCGTCAACCGTTTTTCACGTCAATGTAATAAGCGTTAAGGAACCACTTCGTTAGCTTTTTTTCCTTTTAAAATTACAACGCTAAATTGAAGAAGCATAAGGAAGTCGGTAAATGTATTCAAAACGTTTTTAGACGAAACGTGCACGTTCGAAACAAAGGAAATGAAAAATTATTTTCCACAGTATTTGATACTCGATTTTTTGAAAAGTTTGAGCGTGTAATAATCATTTAGTCTTCAAGACTTTTCACCGTTTACATTCGCGATGAGAAACAAAACTATCTTAGGATCTAGGAGGAAATGTAGACTTTTGTTTAATCTTTTACACAGTGTGTCAACGTACAACCCTGAATATTTCAGCTCTTACAGAACATCTAAAAATATGTAAGAAAATATTGCATACTTGATCTCTGTTTTCGGTACTTTTGGAGAAAAACTGTCAACGTTCTGCAATAAAACAAAAAAATTGATCAACAGAACTTGATTTTATTAATTGTTTACCACCTCGTCTCTCTCTAAAGTTTTGAAAAATTTCTACCTGGATTTCTCCACACGCATCTGTTTTTTTTTTTAATTTTAAATCTTGAGGTACAAGTAAGATGCTCCGCCCCCTATGAAGGAGGTGTTAAGTGCGGTGATCGTGGTTGCCCATCCTCTTCTAACTTTAAGAAAGTAATGCGGTGGAGCTCCATCTTGTTGGAACTGAATAAGATTTTCTTAGATAATCATATTACCAGCCGCGCATAAATTTGATTTTCCACTTTAGTTGTTATTGAGGTATAAAGGTCCATTAATAGAATTTCCCAGTCCAACCGTTCACTTTCCCTTGTGTATTATCTTCCCTGCAAGGTATCGGATTTTCACCGTCCAAGTATCTACGGTTGTGTGCACGTCCATTCAGAGGTACGCTCATCACTAAAGGAAACATGCAAAATCTGTTCTATTACAATTCAAAACAATTTTGCAAAGGACAACAATCTACTTTTTTCTGTAATACAATTTCAAACGGGGATAAATTAGCGTTCTTTTAGCACTGTATGTTGCGAAAAACAGCTACTTCCCATGTGTGTATGTTGATAAGGTCCAAGATCTTCTTAAACAGGATACCCACGTCATCATTCCTCTCAATCCCACGTCCAAAATCGAACGAGAAGGCTCAACTGCTATCAGGTCTGTTACGATTACGACAACCTTTGTTTGGTAACGCAATGGCTTGGAAGCTCAGTTATAAGGCGCGATATGGGGGTAGGTTAGATATCAGTATAGAACTTAAATTCAGCAAGCAAATGAGGGTAGTCAAAGCTAAAGTTAAATTATATAAAGTTAAGTAAACTTAAGGCGTCACGATAGTTCTTTAGAAAGTTGCAGCTGGTAATCAGAACTACGAAAATCTTAGCAGCTTGTAGTAACAGCGGTGTGACTGCTGAAAGAAAATATGGGAATTCGGTAAAGAAGTACACTGGAATAACGGTAGTCGCGGTTGTAATGGACAAATATTTATAACACTTGGAATAATGTTTAACAACATTGTTTCACAACATTAAATGAAACAATAAGGGGTTTACTTTTATCTTGGGAACGATTGAAATACACAGTAACAAATAAAATCAGGATAGGTAACAAAATATAATACATCAGCAACCAACTTGTTAATTGTACAAAAGTCAGTAAATATAATTGAACAAATCTTACCTTCTTACACACCAGTAGCGTTGATTGCGCAACCACAGTACTGTCAGGAATTTAGAGGAAAACGTGATATTTAATACAAACAATTAGGTACCTACATACCTCGAGGATTACTATTTTCTTTTGCGAATTAGGCAACTAGTCGAGCAACATAACAGGTCGTCTTGTCTCTAGCGACTCTAAACCGCCGAGTTTGTACGGTCTTCCTAAAATTCACAAGCAAGGAATAGTCAACACAATCAACTCGCCTACCTACAAACTCGCTAAGTATCTGGCCAATTATTTGAAGGATTTTAAAGGTCACACGTCATCACATATCCTGAACTCAGGTCATTTCCTCCGATATTCGCTTGGATCCTGGTCAACTTCGATGTTACTTCCCTATTTGCCAAAGTTCCCATCAAGGATTCTGATGGATAAAGCTAAGGACGTCGGATTAGTTACCTTGGTTCAACAAGTGTTTGCCTTCCACTTATCTTCAGTTTCGAGGCAAGTTTTACGAACAGGTTTCTGGCGCTGCCATGGGTTCTCCGCTCTCACCGGTTGTAGCCAACATCCTCATGAAGCCTTTCGAATCAGTCGCTCTCGAATCCGTTCATATTCGGCCCAAAGTCTGGTATAGGTACGTCTACAGCTCGTCTAATAGAATATCTTACCCAACCCTAAAGATAAATTGCAAACGCGTGTATCGCATTCCTTGTTCTTGTGGTTTAGTCTACATCGGCCAAACTGGTAGATCAGTTATCACTCGTATTCACGAGCACGAACGATGCGTCCAAGGTCATTATAGCTCCACCTCCAACAGCATTTTATTTTTTTTTAAATTTGTGTTTGTTTCTTGTCCTGATGAAGCCCTTTACGAAAATGGGCAAAACGTTGACTTTTTCAACATTGACACGGTTCTATCCCGGAAGTCGTTTTCTATGGATAACGAAAACATTGCATTGTCACACAGTAATATCTCTAGATGCTGTGGGGTTGTTATCATTGCCCCTATAATTCCAAAGCAGGCCCTTCGCTGCAGCTTGTATGCTCTAGGTGAGGGTCGTATGTCACCACACTTTGTCCGCCATTTTCTTTGTGAGATGAGAATGAGGTTTGCTTTTCTCGGATTAACTAATTAAGTAATTAGTTTATAATTGGCGGGTTTATTGTCAAAAATCGTCACAATTACTATCTTATACTTTTTTTTGGTTTTGATTTAATGCTTACTTACTTACTAATTACAATTAACTCATTATACTACGGAATACGTAAAAGAAAATTGCAATTTCACATGTACAGCGTAAGATTGTGTTAAGAAAATGGTCATATTTTTCATCATTGCTTAATTTCAGATGCAATTGTAATCCCATCATAATTTCAGTGATTCACGTAGAACCTGAATGCGCAATTTGATATTGTTGCGCAGGTTGTACCTAATTTAATTAGGCACCTCAATAAATCTGGATTGAAATGTTGTGTTGTAATTTCAATTACGATTGTAATTTAAAATTTATTTTAAAAAATGAAATTAGAAATCAAATTCTAATTATTTTTTTTTTTTAGAAATTAACATGCAAGCCTTTCAATTATTCTAATTTAATTGCGGATTCCTAATTCCTTTAATTACCTACACATTTTTGTTTAAACGAAACTACTTATGGACGGACAATATTATATAGTAGGTCCTATTTTAATTTTTGAAGCATTCTAATTACGAAAATATGTTATTCTGAAGGAATGAGCCCAGAGAACATACTTTGTGAATTAGGACAGCTTGGAATAATTCCAAAATGTAAGTTATCGCAGAAAGGTTTTTCAATAGAGGCCTTGAAATATGACTTCATTTTAAACTTCATCAACAGGTTTAACATCTTTCTTTTTTTTGGATTTTTGACATTCGACAATAAGTTGTAAAATCGCAAACTACCCCCACGAAATTTGCGTTTTTCTAGTCTGCAGACGAGGTACTAAAAATAGAAACCGCCAACGAAGAATTTTACCCCATCCCCTATTATATTAATATGAAGCTATCGATTATGTCGCAATAAATTTATCAAGAGTAAACTTCCTTCGGCGATTTTCACAAGGAATTTCGTGCACGTACAGTATTACATTTTTCCTTAAACTAGATTTAATTAAAATGGAAGAGGTGGTTTACAAAAGTAATAATCTTTGTAACATTTTCTTCGAGTTTCTTAATTAAATATTTACACCCCGTTTCACCTTTTTCTAATTTTAATTTTATGTCATGAAGTCCTTAAATGGAAGTAAAATTAAATTTAAATTAAACAATTCCGCGGAGTTTATTTAAAGAATGGCGATGGCGATGACGCTAAAAGATCGAAAAAAGAATGAACGTTGGGGATTAAAGAAAAGAAATGCTTACCTCGTATTCGAGCGTTAGAAACATAATCTATCAAACTTCGGTTTGGTGCTTAAAAGGTGTCAAACGTGACGATGTATGGAATATCGGAAAAGCAGATGATCCAAATAATACCAATTCCGGAATTCGATGGTCGCTTATAAACGATATAAATCGAGAGAAAATAAAGTGGTTTTCAAATTTTTAGCACGACGTGTGTCTGTTGTTATAAGACGAATGGAGAATCAACAAAATGAATCTAATGTAGGACCCATTGAATCTAGTACACACCCACTACGGCATACTAGTCAACTAGGAAAGAGACTGAAGATTCACGTGAAGGAAACTTTGTGAGTAAACGCCGCGCGAGGGTGTCACAAAATGCTCGTCTGATTTAAGATTGGTGACTATTTCTCATAAATGCACCTAAATTCAGTTTTTAAATCCCACCCTTAGATCTTACGCAGGAGCAAACAATTGAAAAAATAAATGATAAAACTTTTTGAACTCAAGTTGTGCCATTTTCCTTGCTCGATTTCTGATTCAAATGAAGAAATTGTAATGCCTAAAGTGAGACATTATTTATCTCGATTTCGCTTTACCTCGTATATAACACTAAGTATGACATTTAATACAGAATGGTAACATCAATATCTCAACAAGCTCAAAATCACAAACGTCAGAATAGAATTTAAAGGATTTCGCTTATCTACACATCTCATTTTGAGGTTAACTAAATGGAATAGATGGAGTATAAAAGGATCATCTAACCCCTAAATGTCACATTTAACTTGGCAATCTAAACATGAAATAAATATAAATTCAGAAGTATAATGTCACAGTGACATGGGTTACCGTTTTTGTAGCTCTACTCTTACATATTTCTCGAACACTTTACTACGGATTAACAAAGTGAGACAGTCCTGAAATGAATTAAAGTTGATTGGTCTTTACACGTAAAGTTTTTGTTGTTTCAAAACGAATGCCGTAACAAAAAATTGAAAATTTAAGCGTGGTTACCCTCATAAATGAAAATATCGTAAAACTTCGAGGGTTTGCCTTAAACGAGATTGTTTGAGCAACACAATTGTTATTGTAAGGCTGGGAAAATTTGACATTTTCATGTATTTCCTTACTCTTCGCGCATATAAATGCACATTTTGCATATTTTTCATGTATTACAGCAAAATATGCATCAATATGACATAAAAGTTTTGATCGTTTCCACATAGAAAACTTTTTCCTCTTTTAGCTAGTTGATTACTGGAAGGGTGGATTACAAATAGGGTGGCTCAATGAAAACAATTCTTAAGCTTTATGGTTTTGCATGTAAAAATTTGGAAAAAAAACGCTCGAATACTCTTATATTTTTGTTTTCAACGCGACCTAGTTGTCTTATTGGTTTCATCGCGCAGTAACATCTTCTTATAGGTTGCCGAGAAATTGAAGTACTTTACTGGATCTTTACCGTTGCATCCAATCAGGAGCTAGATATACTTTCGAGGTGGTTGTTAGACCAGAAAATATCATTTGTGCAGACATCAGGGCCCAGAAAATACCTGAGTGCTCCCATTTTTCCACCCCTACTACTATGAAATTATGTTTGGATCCTTTGGAGCTGTCGTGTGTAATATACGATTCCTTCAGATTACTTTTACTGGAATTCTTCTTTCAGTCACACCGAGTGGGGATTTTTGCCCCCTGGTTTACAAGAGGTATTGAGTAGGTAAAAACAGATAATAATAGGTATTGAACAGGTAAAAACAGGTATTGAACAGGTAAACAACAGGGGCGTGGTCAATCTAGTGCCTTTTCTAGTGACCAGTACTACCAACCTAAGAAAAGATACTAAATCTAGTGAGTTTTGGATTTAGTAGCAACATAGTATATCTACTATTAAACCGTCATCTATTCAAAGCTGGTTTCATTAGTAATCGGCTTGAAGGAAAATGGCGGCGGGGGGGGGGCAAGTCCCTAAGAATTATTAATTAATTATCACACATCGATCTATGGACTCGCCTCTCTCCTACCTTTGTTGTATTTCTCTTTTTCGCGTATGACTTTTTGGCATTATTTGCCATTTTTTCTTTGAAGCAGTTCGTGTATCTCATTTTATATTCAGCGGAGTCCTCCTATCCAGATAGGAACTGAATTTTCGCGCCCGTTTATTGACTTCACGAATCAACCTTCTGATCCATGATGTTCTCTCGTATCGTATCTTCAGCGTACATTCGTAGCCACTTGTTGTACTCCTTCGGATACTATCATACGCCAAATTCAGTTAGGGTGACCCCTGTTTTCCATAAATTCTCGCCCTAATAACAGTATTGTATACATTTGCTTGTTGTGCAGGCTGGCTCTATGAATCTTTGAAAGTATGTGGATGTCCGCTACATTTCATTGGTACCCAAATTACAGTGTGAGTTGAACGTATCTTCAATGATACCAATATCGAGACCATTTTGGTCTTCCTTTTATAGTATTCTCCTTGTCCTTATTGTCCTTCTTTCTTATCGCTTCCTTGTTAAAACCTAGATAAACCCGTTTTTGATACTACGATCCTTTGAACAGTTTAACTCCCCTTCTTCCACCTGCTGGTGGTTTGGCATGGAACCTTGGTCTCATTATGGTATAACACAATACACGTTTCAACAGCAAAGTTGTCATCATCAGCGAGCTATTACTCAACCGTGCCTACAACATTTGTCTCGAGGCGCTGGTACAAGTAGAGTTCCTTTTACTGGCATCGATTGTCCTTTGAGTCTGGTCATATGGACTTCATCCTTCTTTATCCCGGATCCACCACTACTAGGAACTTATCCAATAAAGTTATGTATTTTATCCCTCTTACGCAGCGCTTTCTATTTTACATAGCGAGGCTTCTTTGGTTTTTTGAACTAACAAAAAAATCAATAATATATTGAACCTTCTCGCCATCTTAACGGCTGCCTTAATGCTACTCTATAGTTGACTTATCCTTCTCTTGAGTCTCAATAGCACTTACCCGTGACTTGGTCGGGTCGGTCTAGCTCTTTAATTCGAGCAATGACCTCGTGGTTTTCTTCAACTGCCATCGCTCGTGCTCCTAGGTTCTCCCTCTAGCATTTTCTTTTACGAGCACCAATCGCCTTCGTGAGTTTGAGTATATCAATCAATCAATCAATCAATCAATCAATCAATTTATTGTACTCATTACATGTACAAGATTCTTATTCCCCTAACCTAACTTAATATATCACAATAAAATAATAATACCCACTAAATGACAATCCATCCACTTCCCATCCCCTACAGATTACCACCCTCTCCTTTTCCTACTTGCTATCACCTTCCCATCCACTTTATCCCTTCTCCTCCCTCGCTTAACACCCATTTCCACCCTCCCTCCTGTTCTCTCAGTTCACAACATTCCTCCACCATATGCACCATCGTCTCCCTACAGTCTCCATACCCTCTCCTCCTCCTCCTCCTCCCACCAGTACTTATTGTCCTTTTCTTCATTCCCCACTATCCTCTTCCTCCTTATGTTAACCTCACCGGTTAAATACCTCAGCAAACCGTTTGTCACCAACTCCTTGTACTCCCTCCCTGCATTAATTTTTGCCCTCCTCTCCTGCCTTTGCGCATCTTCTACTCTTCTTACTATATCCCCAACCATCCTCCACCTCTCCTCTCTCCTCCTTTCCACCTCCTCTCTCGCATATCCACCCCTCTCGTAGAAGCACCTTCTTCCCTCCTCCCCTTATGCCATCTTCCTTACAATGTTCATAGACTCTAGGGCCAGTTTTACGAAGTAAGTGAGATACGAACACACTGCGAAAAAACAACATTGTCTTAAAATATTTACTATTGAAGCACTTAAATTCACATCACACTCTTTAATAGCTCCAAGCTGTTACTTCCAAATGTAAAAAAAGTAACGAGATATTAGACCTTACAAAACGGCGCAGTAAAATAGAGACGTGTGCTTTCGTATCGGAAAATCATTACAAAGTAATAACCATCAGAAGTCGATAGGGGATATCCTGTTGGCGGATAAGTTTGCTCACGTGCCGGATGCGGTATGAGGAAGTACTTCACTCTCGCATTCTCTACAAACCCAAATTTCAACCCCCCCCCCCCCCCCCCCCCCAATATGTGTTTGTCGGCGATAAACTTAATGCTAACGCCAAAGAGAAAGGTCACGGTAAGTGTAAAGGGATTGTCCTCGAATTTTTATCTGTCTCCATTGTCCCTTTTCGTGTATTCAACAATGAGAAAGGAAAAAAAAAACGTTTTACGACCCCAACTAACCGCTTGATGGCCACTAAAGCGTTACCTATATTTAGTTGAGTCGACTTTATAAAGCTTTAAAAACACAAACGACGACGTATTAAAGTTTAATGTTTGTATTTTAAGGACGCGTCTACCTGTAATTATTGACATTGTGATATGCGCACGCTTTATGCCATTTCGAATTGATGTTATTTATTCAGAAAAATGTGAACTTGTTTTCTAGTTAAATGAAGTTCTAAAAGCTACTCGAAAGCTTGTATTACACACGAACAGTTTACTTAATATACCTCCTTGTACTCATGTGAGCCACATACAAATTTCCATCTAGAAAAAGTTTCAAAAGCTACCCGAAAGCTTGTATTACACAGGAACAGTTCGGTTAATATACCTCTTTGCATTCATGCCATCCTAATACAATTTTCTATCTAAACGAATTTTTAAAATTACTCGAAAGCTTGTATTACACAGGAACAGTTTACTTGTGTACTTTTATTGTGCTCATGTGATCCTAATACAATTTACTATCTAAATGAAGTTTTAAAAACTCATCGAAAGATTGAATTACACAGGAACAGTTTTACTTATACATATTATATCTCTTTACACTCATGTGATCCTAATACAATTTTCTATCTAAAAGAAGTTTTAAATGCTCATCGAAAGCTTGAATTACACAGAAACAGTTTACTTAATATACCTCCTTGTACTCATGTGAGCCTAATACAAATTTCCATCTAGAAAAAGTTTTAAACGCTACTCGAAAGCTTGTATTATACAGGAACAGTTAACTTAATATACCTCTTTGCATTCGTTCGATACTAATACAATTTTCTATCTAAATGAATATTTAAAATCTACTCGAAAGCTTGAATTAAACGGGAACAGTTTAGTTACTGTACCTACTTTTATTGCGCTCATGTGATCCAAATACAATTTACTATCTAAATGAAGTTTTAAAAGCTCATGGAAAGCTTGAATTATACAGGAACAGTTTTACTTATATTCCTCTTTAGATTCATGTGATCCTAATACAATTTTCTATCTAAAAGAAGTTTTAAATGCTCATCGAAAGCTTGAATTACAGAAGAACAGTTTTACTTATATACCTCTTTACACTCATGTGATCCTAATACAAATTTCCATCTAGAAAAAGTTTTAAAAGCTACCCGAAAGCTTGTATTACACAGGAATACTTTACTTAATATACCTCTTTGCATTCATGCGATCCCAATACAATGTTCTATCTAAATGAATGTTTAAAATCTACTCGAAAGCTTGAATTACACGGGAATAGTTTACTTAATATACCTCCTTGTACTCCTGTGAGCCTAATAATAATTTCCATCTAGAAAAAGTTTTAAAAGCTACTCGATAGCTTGTATTACACAGGATCAGTTTACTGAATATATCTCTTTGCATTTATGCAATCCAAATACAATTTACTATCTAAATGAAGTTTTAAATGCTCATCGAAAGCTTGAATTACACAGGAATAGTTTACTTAATATACCTCCTTGTACTCCTGTGAGCCTAATAATAATTTCCATCTGGAAAAAGTTTTAAAAGCTACTTGATAGCTTATATTACACAGGAACAGTTTATTTAATATATCTCTTTTTGCATTTATGCAATCCTAATATAATTTTCTATCTAAATGAATTTTTAAAGTCTACTCGAAAGCTTGAATTAAACGGGAACAGTTTAGTTACTGTACTTTTATTGCGCTTATGTGATCCTAATATAATTTACTATCTAAATGAAGTTTTAAAAGCTCATCGAAAGCTTGAATTACATAGAAACAGTTTACTTAATATACCTCTTTGCATTCATGCGATCCTAATACAATTTTCTATCTAAATAAATTTTTAAAATCTACTCGAAAGCTTGAATTAAAAGGAACAGTTTAGTTACTGTACTTTTATTGCGCTCATGTAATCTTAATACAATTTACTATCTAAATGAAGTTTTAAAAGCTCATGGAAAGCTTGAATTACACAGGAACAGTTTTACTTATATTCCTCTTTAGACTCATGTAATCCTAATACAATTTTCTATCTAAAAGAAGTTTTAAATGCTCATCGAAAGCTTGAATTACAGAAGAACAGTTTTACTTATATACTTACCTGTTTACACTCATGTGATCATAATACTATTTTCTATCTAAAAGAAGTTTTAAATGCTCATCGAAAGCTTGAATTACACAGGAACAGTTTACTTAATATACCTCCTTGTACTCATGTGATCCTAATACAAATTTCCATTTAGAAAAAATTTTAAAAGCTACCCGAAAGCTTGTATTACACAGGAACAGTTTAGTTAATATACCTCTTTGCATTCATGCGATCCTAATACAATTTACTATCAAAATGAAGTTTTAAAAGCTCATCGAAAGCCTGAATTACACGGGAACAGTTTACTTAATATACCTCTGCATTCATGCGATCCTAATACAATTTTCTTTCTAAAGCAATGTTTAAAATCTACTCGAAAGCTTGAATTAAACGGGAACAGTTTAGTTACTGTACTTTTATTTCGCTCATGTAATCTTAATAAAATTTACTATCTAAATGAAGTTTTAAAAGCTCATGGAAAGCTTGAATTACACAGGAACAGTTTTACTTATATTCCTCTTTAGACTCATGTGATCCTAATACAATTTTCTATCTAAAAGAAGTTTTAAATGCTCATCGAAAGCTTGAATTACAGAAGAACAGTTTTACTTATATACCTCTTTACACTCATGTGATCCTAATACAAATTTCCATCTAGAAAAAGTTTTAAAAGCTACCCGAAAGCTTGTATTACACAGGAATACTTTACTTAATATACCTCTTTGCATTCATGCGATCCCAATACAATGTTCTATCTAAATGAATGTTTAAAATCTACTCGAAAGCTTGAATTACATGGGAACAGTTTACTTAATATACCTCCTTGTACTCATGTGAGCTTAATACAAATTTCCATCTAATAGAAGTTTTAAAAGCTACCCGAAAGCTTGTATTACACAGGAACAGTTTACTTAATATACCCCTTTGCATTCATGCGATCCTAATACAATTTACTATCAAAATGAAGTTTTAAAAGCTCATCGAAAGCTTGAACTACACGGGAACAGTTTACTTAATATACCTCTCTGCATTCTTGCGATCCTAATACAATTTTCTATCTAAATCAATGTTTAAAATCTACTCGAAAGCTTGAATTAAACGGGAACAGTTTAGTTACTGTACTTTTATTGCGCTCATGTAATCTTAATACAATTTACTATCTAAATGAAGTTTTAAAAGCTCATGGAAAGCTTGAATTACACAGGAACAGTTTTACTTATATTCCTCTTTAGACTCATGTAATCCTAATACAATTTTCTATCTAAAAGAAGTTTTAAATGCTCATCGAAAGCTTGAATTACAGAAGAACAGTTTTACTTATATACTTACCTGTTTACACTCATGTGATCATAATACTATTTTCTATCTAAAAGAAGTTTTAAATGCTCATCGAAAGCTTGAATTACACAGGAACAGTTTACTTAATATACCTCCTTGTACTCATGTGATCCTAATACAAATTTCCATTTAGAAAAAATTTTAAAAGCTACCCGAAAGCTTGTATTACACAGGAACAGTTTAGTTAATATACCTCTTTGCATTCATGCGATCCTAATACAATTTTCTATCTAAAGCAATGTTTAAAATCTACTCGAAAGCTTGAATTAAACGGGAACAGTTTAGTTACTGTACTTTTATTTCGCTCATGTAATCTTAATAAAATTTACTATCTAAATGAAGTTTTAAAAGCTCATGGAAAGCTTGAATTACACAGGAACAGTTTTACTTATATTCCTCTTTAGACTCATGTGATCCTAATACAATTTTCTATCTAAAAGAAGTTTTAAATGCTCATCGAAAGCTTGAATTACAGAAGAACAGTTTTACTTATATACCTCTTTACACTCATGTGATCCTAATACAAATTTCCATCTAGAAAAAGTTTTAAAAGCTACCCGAAAGCTTGTATTACACAGGAATACTTTACTTAATATACCTCTTTGCATTCATGCGATCCCAATACAATGTTCTATCTAAATGAATGTTTAAAATCTACTCGAAAGCTTGAATTACACGGGAACAGTTTACTTAATATACCTCCTTGTACTCATGTGAGCTTAATACAAATTTCCATCTAATAGAAGTTTTAAAAGCTACCCGAAAGCTTGTATTACACAGGAACAGTTTACTTAATATACCCCTTTGCATTCATGCGATCCTAATACAATTTACTATCAAAATGAAGTTTTAAAAGCTCATCGAAAGCTTGAACTACACGGGAACAGTTTACTTAATATACCTCTCTGCATTCTTGCGATCCTAATACAATTTTCTATCTAAATCAATGTTTAAAATCTACTCGAAAGCTTGAATTAAACGGGAACAGTTTAGTTACTGTACTTTTATTGCGCTCATGTAATCTTAATACAATTTACTATCTAAATGAAGTTTTAAAAGCTCATGGAAAGCTTGAATTACACAGGAAAAGTTTTACCTATATTCCTCTTTAGACTCATGTGATCCTAATACAATTTTCTATCTAAAAGAAGTTTTAAATGCTCATCGAAAGCTTGAATTACAGAAGAACAGTTTTACTTATATACTTACCTGTTTACACTCATGTGATCATAATACTATTTTCTATCTAAAAGAAGTTTTAAATGCTCATCGAAAGCTTGAATTACACAGGAACAGTTTACTTAATATACCTCCTTGTACTCATGTGATCCTAATACAAATTTCCATCTAATAGAAGTTTTAAAAGCTACCCGAAAGCTTGTATTACACAGAAATACTTTACTTAATATACCTCTTTGCATTCATGCAATCCCAATACAATGTTCTATCTAAATGAATGTTTAAAATCTACTCGAAAGCTTGAATTACACGGGAACAGTTTACTTAATATACCTCCTTGTACTCATGTGAGCTTAATACAAATTTCCATCTAATAGAAGTTTTAAAAGCTACCCGAAAGCTTGTATTACACAGGAACAGTTTACTTAATATACCTCTTTGCATTCATGCGATCCTAATACAATTTACTATCAAAATGAAGTTTTTAAGGCTCATCGAAAGCTTGAATTACACGGGAACAGTTTACTTAATATACCTCTGCATTCATGCGATCCTAATACAATTTTCTATCTACATTGAAGTTTTAAAAGCTCATCGGAAGATTGAATTACACAGGAACAGGTTTACTTATATATCTATTTACACTCATGTGATCCTAATACAATTTTCTATCTAAAAGAAGTTTTAAATGCTCATCGAAAGCTTGCATTACAGAAGAACAGTTTTACTTATATACCTCTTTACACTCATGTGATCCTAATACAATTTTCTATCTAAAAGAAGTTTTAAATGCTCATCGAAAGCTTGAATTACACAGGAACAGTTTACTTAATATACCTCCTTGTACTCATGTGATCCTAATACACACTAATACACTCATCTGATAGTAATACAATTTTCTATCTAAATGAAGTTTGAAAAGCTATTTGAAAGCTTGTATTACACAGCAACAGTTTACTTAAGATATCTCATATGAACCTAATACAGTTTTTTATCTAAACGAAGTTTTAAAAGCTTTTTGAAAGCTTGTATTACACAGGAACAGTTTAGTTACTGTACTTTTTTGCGCTCATGTGATCCTGTAATACAATATTCTATCTACTTACATGAAGGTTTAAAAGTTACCTGAAAGCTTGTATTACACAGGAACAGTTTACTTACTGTACTTTCTTGCGCTCATGTGATCCTATAATACAATTTTCTATCCACTGATATGAAGTTTTAAGAGCGACTTGAAAGCTTGTGTTACACAGGAACAGTTTAGTTACTGTACTTTTTTGCGCTCATGTGATCCTAATACAGCTTACTATCCAAAAGAAGTTTTAAAAGCTCATCGAAAGCTTGAATTACACAGGAACAGTTTAGTTACTGTACTTTCTTGGGATCATGTGATCCTAATACAATTAACTAACTAAATGATGTTTTAAAAGCTCATCGTCAGCTTGAATTACACAGGAACAGTTTACTTAACATACCTCTTTGCACTCATGTGATCCTAATACAAGATAGGACTTAAGGGGTTAGTTAAACCCATTGGAAGGAGAAAACATTTTCCCTCTTCCACTCTCCAATACGTCCCACTCCATGGAGGTTACAAATCGCTGTCCACATCAAAATGGGGCAAAAACCTTCATCAGGGCGATCAGGCTCATCTTCTAAGATATAGAATAACACTAATAACTTGTACCAATAATGTCTCTCCCTTCCAAACTGTTTCGGCGAATTATAATTTCTTTGGATTTGTTGGTAACTTTGCCCCTTTCCAAAGTTTCTCCGAAATTAACGAAACATAAAACGGCGAAAATTTCCGAAATTTGTTTAATTAAATGCACGAATGCTTTAATACATTTCCCATAAATTAATTATGATTACTTTTAAAGAGGTAAAATTGCAATTAGTCCCACTAATTTTTCTGTTATTATGAGTTAGTTTACTTCCTTCCAAACTTAATTTAACTTTCTTAATTAACACGCAAGTCAGGTTATAGATGCGCTTCAGGTGATTGTACAATTGAATTAAATTGCAATTGAAAGTGATAATTAAGGAGTTTCACGTCAATTTAGATAACAATTACTTATTCAAAAATAAATTGCACAAACTGGAAGCCCAGATGATTAAACCATTCATGGTTTTAATTGTTTCATACTCGAAATTGTTCATATTTTTAATTTCAGCTGAAATAAATCAGGCGAAATGCAAATTAATAGAAGATTAGAAATTCGCTTGATACAAATTGTTTACTTTTTTGTAATTAGCTAATGAAAATTGTTAACGTAAAGCCTGTCAATTTTTTTATATCCATAAACCAATTGATTTGATTAGCCTTTAATAATTTAATAAGTATGGTGAAAATATTGTATTCTCCTAATTATAATAAACTAAATACGTTACTGTAATTAGTTTAGTTTTTGATTACATCCTAATTAGATTAGCTTTAAATATTAAAGTAATTATTATTGTACCATGAATCTGGAAAGAGGACTTCCCGTATTGATCTTTTAATGCACATTTTCTTGTATTTTAAGGCGAAGGAATTATTCGAAGGGCTGTTTTAAAACTTAATTATAAATTAAAGAAAACCGCACAAAGTTAAGGAATTTATTGAAAGCTATTTTAAAGTTTAATTACGAATGTCTCGTACTGCAATTGAAAGAATTACAACAGTTATATTGAACTTAATTATTTAATTGCAAATTAACATTTTCTAATTTTCCCATTTTTTACGTAGCTTAACTAAATTACACAACAGCCTTAAAGGCAATATTATGTAATTACATCGCATAATTATATTTATGAACTACGGCCACTGACAGTTTTAATTATTGTTTTATTAATGAAACGAAATCAAGTTGCAATTGGACTAATTTAATTATTGTGTCGCTTCCTAACTCAATTAGTGCTTAAGATTGTAATTCTCTAATTAGAGATTGTCAAAGTACTCATATTCATAAATTGGTTGACCAGTCCCAATCAGGATCTGTAATTTAATCAGGAAGGTCATTGTTCTAATTATCACATCCACATATTAATTGTAATTATTCGCTGTAAGTAAGCTTCCAAAACATCACGACATTTTTTGTAGTATAAATTGGAATTTGTAATGGTTCAGATGCAAGCGAAATTATTCATCTTTAAACTACCCCAATTGTTTCTTGGTTCGTTGAGTTCTTGTAACTGAAATTGGAAATAACTACTCTAAGATTCTTAAATTAAGAGGTACGAGCTACCATTCTAAGGCAATTTTTGTTTATCTAATTGTTTGCTTTTCTATGGCCAAATATATAAAATTATATTGAACAGTGCAGAATAATTTGTTGAGTTTCTTCCAAATTCCAAAAAAAATATTTCTAATTTATTATTTTTATTATTATTATCATTTTTGTTTTAAGCTTCACTTGAGCAGCATAAAAGTAATTTTCAAAATTTTCTTTATGGAAGACAAAATGTGAAAACGTTTCTTTCGTTCTATATTGAAATTAATTGACATATCAAATTGAATTTAATTAATTCCAATTTTAACCTTGTGTCTTAAATTATTTAAATGACTCTAAATGTTTAATTTCATAATCAAATTGACATAGAATCGAAAAATTTTTAATTATCATTTACTACACATAACCGTCTGGGTTTTAAGTAATTAGGTTTAAGAATTAACATCGGGAAGCCCTGAGAGTAGTAAGAAATTATTTTGAAAATCCTAACTTCATGTGTGTTTTTATTTTAATTATTCCAATCCTTAATTTCCAGACCGTAATGGATGCCTCAAAAGTTGTAATAATGTTTCATTTTTGGTAGCAAATTACGTTGCCTCTTTAGAAAGAAAATTGTGCAGTCTAAAAACAAAAAAAGGCATGATTCCTTTTTATAATTGAAACAAATCAACTTAGAAGCTAAAATACGTAGACATTAATCTTGAAATATATCATCGTAATAGTCCATCACTTAATTTGGAATGACGGCTACCCGTCGGATTCAGCTTAAATTATAGGGTCTACATTCACAATTCACTGTTCTATGATTCCAATTTGTATGAATTACGTACACCCACTCTGTCCTACTGCCTGCTATTCCAGTTTTTAATTGTTTCCCAAATTTAAATGATTTCTACTGTAGATACCAGTTCATTCAGAATTGTAGAGAAAACTCCTCAAAAACTTATCGATTTTGCCGATCTTGTAGTTTTGGAATAAGTTAGTCCAAATGATCAATTCATCTATAGTAAACACAGTTAAACAAACTAATGGTCCCGAGTATATGCACGATAACAAACTTTCGTAGATGTTGCTTATCCACGCTGAAAACAAAAGGCACGCAAAATTTTGAGGAACCATTCAACGTGATGTGTTGGCTTTCGCTTGATTGTTTAGTGTAATTAGTAGTTTATAGATATATTGTTTAGGATACTGACGTTGACCATGCTCATGCAGAATGTCTATGTACTTCTTCCGGCTACACAACCTTCGCAGAGCCGAGGAAGACAAGAAAAGGAAACAACAGCTACTACAACAACGCCAGCGTCGCAATCCCTGCGCACGTTACACCAACGCAGCTTTGACACTGGCGCCGAGTCGTTTATTTGAGCGTCCACCACTTACTCCGTCTGACAGCCTCGACGAGGTGGCCTTCCAAATCCCCAGGTGCTTTACTTCTTTTTTTTTTGTTGTTGTTACGTGAGTTAGATGTGCATTATTTACATGATAACTTGATAGCGATAAATGGCGATGTATAAACAGACACTAATCGCCAAAATGTTCATTTAACCGGCGAGAATTTTGATTATTTGTTTTCGATATAAAATCAAATTTGTTTCACTGGCGTTCCGAAAACGAATAACTTACGATCCTCCGAAGAAATCCTCCTGAAGAGATTTCCATCTAAAGTCTATTTCAGATTTCCATGCAGTTACGTATAGATCAGTGGCGCACTATTTTAAACATAACTTGGGATTTTAATTACGTTTTTATGCCCTTCGTAACGCTATTAGATGTATATACCGTACTTAAATAATTAGAACATAGTCGAAGGTAATAAATATTCAGACTAACATAAAATGCACATAATAAGCATCGACATTTGGGAACAAATCCTTGTACGTTCCTTTTACACTTATGGATGCTCTCCTACATTTTCTACTGTAACAATATGTTTTGTATTGACATGCTGTGAGAGTTGAGAACTAGTTGAGGGATAAACAGGATAGTTAACCCTTCACCCACAAATTTCTCTCTGACAGCGTTTCCTATATCGAAAGCCAGAATGTTTTTTCTCTGCCATATGCGCAATGTACCAAAATCAAGCTATCACCACGATATCGTCGGCACTGCTTTGAAGTATCACGCGAATGGCACTCTCTTGTGTGGACGTGGGTTTTAGGATCCCCATACTAGAGGGAACGGGCAAGGTTACATCTTGATCGAACAGGAACGGCTCTTTTTCTTTTTTTGGAACAAGTGCCCCCTTTGATTAAGTTGGACTAGTACCTGTCGGAAACAACATCCACACTCCCGTATGGTTCATCAAAGTGCCAAATCGCCAAAAGGTTGTTCAAATTTAGCTTCTCTTGGTACTGCACGTCATCTGTGGTAAGTGCCTTCTCCAGAGAAATCCGTCAATTGACCTCCCAACTTCGTAGTTGTCAGTCCGCTGTAATTTCATTCTTCTTGCTTGTGCCCCTTTTGGGTCAGACAGAGAAAAACCATTGAAATTTCTATTCCGAGCTGTTTTACTCGCATAAGTGATAACATTATAAACCATTGCATTGTTTTGACCGCAGCATCTTCATCGGCATTGCATCTGTATTTTTTGGAGTTGGTGTGCCGTGTATCCTGGTCGCACATTAAGAAGGGTGACAGGGTGACTTCCTCGCGCAAATGATATGGGAAAGCTTACCGCTGAATTGTGGTCCAATCGAATCCGCCACCCACACTGGTGTGCAAACCAATTTTGGGCTCCTTCCACTGAAGTCTTGCTGTACAAGGTTTCGTTGAGACAGTTTCCTATCAATCTTTTTAAGAAAGTAAGTCGATTCACCGTTAAAATTACCCTGTACCGTTCGTTTTTTGAATTGCAGTACAATTGTAAACGCATAATACTTCTTGTCTTACTGAGGGAAAACCTTTCTGGCAAGAGTATCTATACAATTTTTTGTTCAAACCGATCCATCATCACCTCAATCAGTTCTGCAAATCCTAAACCACAATGACATTTTCAAAGAGACATGTTCGCTTGTCATTCATGCAGTGCCCAGCTACATGGATGAGATTTACAACGGTTTTGAACGGTCTTTGAACTGTTCCAGTTCTTCTCAAAACCCAGCTCGAGAGTTGCCCCGATGTCTCTTTCATATCAGTGAATGTAGTTACTCTTCAGCAACCTGTACTCCTTTCTTTAATCTTCTGGAATTTGTCTGGATTTCCATAATCTCAGAAGTACTGCGGCGGTACCGGTACGCTAAATTCTTTTCACTATTACTCAAGTTCTCCTGGAATCTTCTGTAACTTTACTTATTTCACAAGAATTCTTGTACCGGAATTTCTTCTGGTAACTAATACGTAAGGGAAATGGAACGAAGGCATCCATTTATCGATGAAGAACGGAAGCGAAGAATACCAAACGTCCAAAATTGGGGGTATGTTTTAGTTGCTGCAATCGAATATATTTTAGACGTTTTCGAAAAAAAAAAGAGGACGGGCAGAGAAAGGCAGAGTGTCAATGAGCACTTCTGTAGGAAAGTACCCTTCAATCATCCTGCACCACTTTTTGAGAGAATGTGTATAAAACACGGTATGGATGTACAAGAACTTCGTATTTAGAAAGACAGAAATCTGGGATTGTCAACTGGAATCAAATTCGCGTGCCAAAGTCAGAAAGGGCATAAGCTGTTTACAGTGTGGCTGAACGAGGTTAGGTGACTCTCCGATTTCCAAAGCGGACCTTGTCTTATATTTAAGCAAATGGCTTCTGACTATCGAATACAGGGTGTTTCGTTGGTTGCGGCGATATAAAAAAATAAAGTTGATGATGGTTTCTCGAAGACGAAACGTCGAATAAAAAATTTGAAAACGCCATCTAATAGAATTCAAAAAGTGACAAGGAAGAAGTATCTGTGGTTTTTAAAAATCTTTTAAAATAAACGAAGGAATTACGAAAAAAGAAAAACCCAAAAATCGCATTTTGTTTTAAATCTCGGAAACTTTTCTCTAATTTAACCGCCTTCGTATCTCTTTCCGTTTTTAAGATTCCCATGCTGTTCATCCTTATCTTGAGCACCTTGTATATCTAACTCTTCTTTTGAAATTTGAGTTTGAGTTCGATCATGTGTTTTCCAAATAGGAAAATTCTATTTCGCGCAAGTATTACAAACTACAATTATCACATGTTCGCCATTCAAAATGGCGGCGGAAATTTGTTTTCGCTTTCTACATCACATAACACCTAATAATCTCATCTCACTTTAGTGTGAGTCGGTGTCCATTTTGAACTTTTGTAATACCGGCACTAAAAATTAAGTAGAACATGAAAAGAATGATGATAAACATACTATTACAACAATATTAATCTTTAAACAGTACCCAGCTGTTAGTTGCTGTTTTATCCTTCATCAACTCGTAACGGTTCTAGCAATCTTTAATTTAATGGGCCAATTTTCCAGCCGCTTTCGTAAAAAAAAATTTCTGAGTTTATAGGACCTGTAATTTATTACTCTTTGAACATCTGTTTAAGTTTCGGGAGTTTTCCGCTTTTCCTAACTAAAAAAAAAAGGTTGCATCCTGAACGAAGGACCATTCCACGATGCCTCTCTTCTGTCCATCAATCATACTTAGTATTTTTGCACGGCGCGTCGGTTAAGGGTCTTGATTTGAACGGGAAGCGATGTGGTGGGGATTTAGATGGCGCTGGACACTTGTTTTCAGTCTTTATACTATATAATGAACCTTTGAATTTATTACATTCACGATGAAACTTACTAATTGTTCAATACATTGCAGTAAAGTGACAATATTTAGACAGCTCCACTACTAAAACCAGAATCATATTATTTGTCAGAGGAAATTAGTTGAAATTGGATATATGTCACTTTAACTATTATGGATTATTTCCGAAAATAACTTTTGTGACAATAGCGTCACGGAAACAATTCAATTATTGAAATTGCATTGTTCCAGTCTATGCTTACGTCCATTATTACTACTTTTGTGTATACGAAACATTTTCAGGAACGTTTAATTATCGAATTTGTCTGCCCGTCCGTCAACTTCCAATCTCCGTGACTTTTTTTTAAAATTATATTAATGGACCATGCACTTATTCAGTTCTCACCCAGCAAACACATTTATATTGTTACGGCAACAAATGATTGGTACCGTAATCAGGAAAAATGCAATGGCTCGATAAGCTCAGTTATAAGGGGCAATCTAATGGGTGTGGGAATAATGAGGATAGAATTTTAATTTAGCAAGTTATAGTTAACAAATATAGTCAAGTATCTTTTAGGGCGCCACGATAGTTCTTTAGTAAGCTAAAGCTGGTAATCAGAACTACGAAGATCTTAGCAGCTTGTAGTAACAGAGATATGATTTCTGAAAGAGAAAGTGGGTATTCGAGAAAGAAATACGCTGAAGTAATGGTGATGGTGGTTATAATGAATCAAAACAAAATAACGTTAACACAATCAGAACAAATTTTACAAAACAAATCTTCACAGGAGTGAAGCAGTAAAGGGGGTTTAACTTTTACCTTGCAGGAGATGAAGTTTACATATTACAACAATGTACAATTAATGACACAAAATTAATACACATAAATATATCAGCAACCGACTTGGTAGCTGTACGAAAGTCAGTACGTAGTTGTCATTAAACAACGCTTACCAAAACACATCCGATTATCGTCGTTGCGCAACGCCAATATCGCTGGGTTATCTAAACAGAAAGGTTGATTAACAAGAAAATTAATAGGGCTGCGACTAGCAGACCGACTGAATGTAACAATTACCGACTTTGGTCAGTACTCGTTCCGAGAGTTGATATTTAAAAATAATAGCAATTAGCTTTTAAACTTTAACTTTAGCAAAATTAAATCTTCAAGGTAAAAGATAATACACAAATAATATAAATAATGTTAAGGTAATGAACAAAGTTAATGTAAAAATTAATTGAAAAGTAACAAAATGAATTAAAGTGTTTTAAATTAAAACAAAAGTATGAAATAAGATCAAATAATTTAGTAAGAGCAAACTTTATAATAAACAATAATAGAATTCAGGTAAAGTTCAGCAAGAAATGTAGGGTTAGTAATTTAAATAACTTATCAATCTTGTTTTCAAAAGTTGACACCGGATGGCAGCATGTACTTTCCCAAAGTAAATCGATTTCTTCACACAGGAATGCGGAAATGAGTAAAGATGATTTGTAGAACAGCAAATATGTAGTTTCACAGGAAAATAACCATCGGAGTTCAATAGTAACCGATCAGCAATAATTTCAAACAATGTTGACATCAATTTCTAACAAAATGGTGGTAACCAAAAGTAAGTTGCAGTCCAACAGTAAGCCAGATATTAAACGTAACGTAAAACGCTAGGACAAATAATATAAATTACTGTCAGGAATTTAAAGAATGACACGATAATTGATACAAAAGAATTTGGTACGTACCTCAAGGAATTAATCCTAGAGCGTGGACACTTTTAACGTAGCGGTACTAGATGCAGAAAGACGTAAAACACGTTTTAATGGTACTTAGAATAAGCAGATGATTCTAAATAGACACTATTTGTGGAAAACTTTCACTTATAGACGATTAATATCGATGTGAGAAACTTGTGAAATTTCCGTAGCACTTAGTAACGTTTTGTTAGGAAGTAAAATAGAAAAAGATACGCGATTGAAAATCGAGCTGCTATTTTTATCAGCACGGAGATATTCCTTAGTGAAGTACTTGTTCCGTTTTTAAGATGAAACATTTTATTTAGGTAGCCGTGGATCAGCCAATCAGAAACTAAATGACTACATCGACAGCCAATAGAATAATTTACAGCAAGCAGCTTCCGTTGCCGAGTAGAAAAGCTGTAACGGAACCGCCGCAAACGACGTGATTAGAAATGACGCTTCGCGTAGAATAAAGCAAATGCGGAGGAAAAGTAGTATCGAAAGTATTAAAAACTCTATTAACAAAATATTGAATTAAGAAATTTGTAATCTGTAATCCTTGCTAAAATCAATGGAATTGACTTTTGTGAATTAAGCGAATAATCGAGGAACGTAACAATATATAAAATACATATAAATTATGTAAGAGTTTTTTAGATTTATATAAAACTGGAAGAAAAATAAGAGATATTTAATGTCAGGATGTCAGCAATTTTCAAAATAATATATATGTCTATTAGATGTAAATTCTTCTATATCTGTAGTACATGAATTTATATACGTTTTATGTTGGTATATTTTATGTAATATTCACATAAAAAATATTAGTTGTAAAAGCGTTGCGATGACCAAATGGCAGCTACTCGAGCATAATGTAATTATTACCAATGTAAAAAATTATTTAAGCAGTTTCATACAAAAAAATGGAAAAACTACATTTTTACGTGCAACTGTACTTTTAATTAACTTAATTCTTGCACGAACCCGTTTTTACCTGAACTGAAAGCCGACAGTTTATTATGATATTATATACTTGCTTGAAAAGTTTCCCTTAACGGGATTCGAACCGTTGCGGGTGGGCGTGCCAAATTCCGAAATCCGACATGCGTTTTCTTTGTATCCGACATTGTACCACTGCGCTAACCTGAAACATTCTTTTTTTTATTTCGTTCTTCCTAACTTTTCGCTGTTTCGCGAGTTTAAATTATGTTTGATTATATCGTTGAGTGAAATCTTATTCAATGATTATACCTACCTTTATGTTAAAAATGACCAGGATTTAATTTATTTTATATTATTTATTTTCTACATAAATTAGACGCATTTTAGTCGATACGGATTTAATATTAAAGGTACGTGAACTACAATTTTTGGCGTTATAGAAAACCCGCGCGTGCGATTAATTATGCGGCGCAAATAGAAACGGACTTTTATTTTCGACAATATAATACACTGTGTCCAAGATAAGGAGGGCCACTATGGGGATTTCGGAAACGGTAAGAGATAGAGTTTCGGTTAAATGGGAGAAAAGTTGGGCAATTTTGAGTTTAGTACAATGAAATTTTTAAACTTACGAAATTCCGAACCGTTCCGAAGTTATGCGACAAAAAGCGAATTTTCAGGATTTCGTTTTTGACAAATTGTTACTTTGTCGTTGATGTTAACTGAAAAGTAAAAGGACCTTCTACAGGTACTTTTTAACGTTCTTTAACATGGCATACAGCAAATTGGAATCCGACGTTTCGTTTTCGAGTAACCATCATCAACTTTATTTTTTTAAATACGGTCCTGATTTTTTTATGCATAATATTAGAAGAGCTTTTTATTCTGCATTCAAGCATGTATCACACTTTATGGTTTTATTGCGATTTTATACTTACTTTACGATTAGCGGAAAAAATCCTAAGTACGAACCTGTATCCTCCCTCAATAACATTCAAACTGAATTTTATTTATAAATGGACTTTTGCTAACTGTGCTTTCCTCATCAAATTAATGAAATGACACAGAATTTTCAATTTTAATAATAATAATAAATAATAATATAAAATTTAAACATGACACATACCAATAATTAGAAAAAAATTATAATAAATGCTCGCAAAGCCCTCCTTAGTTCTCCAATCGTCAATAGCATCTTCTAACTGTAGATTCCAAAGCATTCTTTAACATTGTAGGTGTTACAGTTTGGAATCGGTTAAGTACAAGCTTTCGGAGTTCTTCTTCTATTCCAAAGGTATCTTTGTAAACATAATTTCTTACGTACCCCCAAAGAAAAAAATCCAGCGGGGTTATTTCGGAAGAACGAGTTGGCCAGGGCGTTTCAGAATTGGTGCTTAAAACTCTTTCGGCAAACCTATTTGAAAGGTAATCCTTAACCACCCGTGAATTGTGCGCAAGTGCACCATGCTGGTGAAACCAACGATTGCGTACTACGGCTTAGGGTAAAATATCAAGAGCATCTTCCAAAGTAGAATCTAGTAAATTTAAGTACAATAGTAAAATAAGTATAAAATCGCAATTAAACCATAAAGTGTGATACATGCTTGAATGCAGAATAAAAAGCTCTTCTAATATTATGCATAAAAAAATCAGGACCGTATTTAAAAAAATAAAGTTGATGATGGTTACTCGAAAACGAAACGTCGGATTCCAATTTGCTGTATGCCATGTTAAAGAACGTTAAAAAGTACCTGTAGAAGGTTCTTTTACTTTTTAGTTAACATCAACGACAAAGTAACAATTTGTCAAAAACGAAATCCTGAAAATTCGCTTTTGTCGCATAACTTCGGAACGGTTCGGAATTTCGTAAGTTTAAAAATTTCATTGTACTAAACTCAAAATTGCCCAACTTTTCTCCCATTTAACCGAAACTCTATCTCTTACCGTTTCCGAAATCCCCATAGTGGCCCTCCTTATCTTGGACACAGTGTATATGTAATGATAATTTCTAATTATATTTACAGAAGGCATACATAAAAAATATGTAATACTTCTTACATATAAGATATTACATATAACGTACATAAATCTAATCGTATAAGTAAATATGACAGCACATGAATTTCATGAGTAATATTTGTAATTATCTGTAGGTATATATTATATGAATTTCTGTATACAGAATATCCGTAAGTTTCTATACTATTATGTGAAATATACGTAATCCGTGACATACGGTTTATATAACATTATTAAAGAACACTTACATACTTGATATATAACAAAGCATATGTAGTATGTACTTCAATCTTATATATGTTGTATGTATATTTTATATGTGTGTTTGCTGGGCACCGACTACAATATATGACCGTCAAAAAGAATATTAACGGTTTTCGAATTTTTTTTTTTTCAAAAATTAGTGTAAATTGGTTGCGCAAAGGGCGCATTTTTAATAGTCGCATGGAGATTAGAGAATTATTGATATTCCAAAAATTGACCCCCTCATTGCGCTCCTTAAGTTTTGATGACATTTTGTATGCCAAAAAATTTGAAACTGGAACATTTTTAATTATGGCACGTGCAGTATTCCAAAAAAATCTAATTACAAAAACGGAATAAATTTTTGGCTCATAACTTTGACAAAAAAAGCCAATACACTGGATCATTCCCTAAAGAAAGCAAATAGTACATTAGTGTGTCTTAGATGTTCTACTAAATTGGTAAAACTCATTATGTCCGCTCTACCTCTTTGGCATCACCCTTTTTTTGCCGTTGGAGTAGATTATGGCGCACAATCCAAAAATCACAGTTGTTGTGCTTTGGTACCAAATCGCATCATTTAGAAAAGAGGATTAGCCCCTCTATATTTTTTTGGACGATTAGTGCGGGAACTATGTATTAAATCCATGAAGGGACATGAGGCGAGCCATTGCTCACTTACGAGGAGTTCAAATTGAAGCACCCTGATCATTGTCTCCCTTCTCAAATAATCTCACAGATCTTTAACCTCGCTGCGCCGTTACATTTCTTGTTGGGAGGCTCGTTCAATCCATTTACAGTTATGAGAATTAATTACGATGGCTGATGATTACAAGGACTGGGGCATAAAGTTTGGAAGTATCATGTACTCGTATATTTTTTTATTTTCTTCCAAGGTCACGTACATTGAACTTACAGTAGGTTCTAGTGAAGATTTTCTTGTGTTGCGTGAGGAACGCGAATTCTTCTCCTATTATCTTCGGCATCATACCCGGCAGGAAATATTTCATCCCCATGAACCCACAATTTATTCTTGAGGGTTTCTGGGGTCTCTTCAGGATTACCTTTTCCATTATAACCCATGCATACTCTGTCGGAGACGTTAGCTTCTTTAGAAATTTCTCTAACGATATGGATATAACCCCGTTGGAAGAAAAACTTTTGCATTTGATGTTAGATATTTTCCTCAATATACTGGAAAGCTGTCGAGATGCCTTGGATGAATACCAAAGAGCATCTTGTACTCCCAGAAGTAATACAGCTTCGTACCATAATTAGTACAAGATTTTTCCTCAATGAATGCACTATGTCAGCCGTCCTCTCGCGTTTCACCTCGCGTTTCCATTACTCCTCTTCTTCGATCACTGAATTTTTCTTATGCAAAGGAAGATCCTGGGACAGTTCTGAACTAGCATTGCCTTAGATCCGCTTTCCATTTGATCATCAAGCCTACCAAGCATGAAATACGCTTTTTCGCTAAACTTCCAAAAACTTCGTGATTCAGTTACCAAAAGTGGCGCGATCTTTTCTCTTGCGTGCTTAAGGTCTTTCTGCACAATTTGCATTCTGACGAACGACAATGGTCTGAAACGTTTCGGTTCTTGCGTACGATTTTAGTAAATGCAGATCAATAACAGAATCTGCTTCACTGAATTAATTACCGAATTGCAGGATGACAAAAAGGCGAGCAGAGGTCACAAATGTTTCAGAATGACTCTTTATCACAGTAAGGTCATGAATTCGGTATTACGATGGGGAGGTGGACAAACTCTACGTGCACATACGCCTCCTATTCGGGCTCTTTGTGCGCAATGTGCGACGCCACTCGATCCATCCCACACGTGAAATAAACCTGAGGATTCTGGGAGGGGAAGCGGCTCTAATCGTAGCCATGTTCGGCCTCAAGCATGTAATTAAGTAAAGGCCTTATGACTATTTTGAGTTACCTTCGCGCGATTTCGTCCTTTTGTAGTTTTTTTGTTTCCATTCTGCCCTCCAATTATCTCCATATCTTCCATTTTTCTTCCATTCCTTGTTTCTCACTGTCACATTCGCCCTAAATGTTCTAGAACCAAAAGTGACTTGCATGTATCAATTCTCACAACCTTATACATAATCGCAGCTTTTTTCATTCGCATTCGTCAATCTATCAACTTCTTGAAAATTTATATTCTCTTCTTCTCTCATTATGACAACTTGTTACAAGGGCACATGGTAAGTTAAGGGAATACACTGAATGGCTTTCATCTTCGACTTAAGACTCACTATAGTATCTACACCCTTAACCCACGTAGCACCGTTTATTGGCGTTAGCTTGGCGGAATATAGAGAGATTGGGGCAATATTGTCGAATTGCCGCCAATATTGGGTGAATATATTTTTGTAATACTGTAAAAATATTGGAAATACAATACTTAGTGAATATAAGAACAATATTTGTAATATTTAGTTCATATTGCTATTGTATATTCAAATATTGTACACACAATAATGTACCAATATTGCGTGTACAATATTACTAAATATTGAAAATCTATATTTAAGCAATATAACATACATATATGTAATATTAAGTAAATATTGATATTCAATGTAAATTCAAATATTGTACAAACAACAGTGTACCAATATTGCGTGTACAATATTACTAAAAATTGAAAATCGGTATCTAAGCATTATAGCATACATATTTACAATATTTAGTAAATATTGCTATAGAATATAAAGTCAATATTTATTTATCAATAACATAACAATACTGTGTTTCAATATTACTGGATATTTAAAATGATATATTTAGGCTACATGGACAAAATATTCATAAATAATAACGTTATATCGGTTAATAATGTTTAACCAATATGTAAAATTGTTCACATTTCAATGTTGTGACGATATTTTACATTAATATTCTACCAATATATTTACAATGAAATGCCAATATTACACCAATATTAAATGCGAACCCTGAAAGATGACTGTCTTTTTAAAATTTTTTAAATGGGAAAGAACCGAAAGATACCATCTTTTCAGATAGGAAGTAGGTAAAATTGTAGGCCCCCTTGTTGGGGGGGGGGGGCTAAAATTCTACTCAAATAAATCTTTGGAGAATCGCAATTTCTAGATCTCGCCCCCAAATATGAAATAATTACAAAAATAACGTTGACTTATTGACAATATTACGATTGTAATTTCAAGACGAAACTTGATAATTTAATACACATAATAAAATAAATTCGTTAGAAGCGTTAACGTCCAAAATTAATTGATCGAGATGGAGAGCTTTTTCGTTAAAAGTTTTCGTGATTTGAGTGATAATAGGAGAGTGGAGGATGCTGTGTGCCGAGCAATAAAAGTTCTAAGTTAATTACAAAGTACTTAAACAATGTTTTTTTTTTGCTCGAAGACTCGTACATTGTTAATTGCAATTACGATTACTTTTTTTGATCAATACACCGAGACGCATCCATAATATAATGTAAATTGATCAGATATACAGAGTCTATTAAAAGCTCAACCACTTCTATTTTGGGAGAAAGAGACAAAAGGTTGTATCGCAATGTACAATATCACAGGTGCACGATATAGTTTATATAGATTTTTGTTTTTTGTTGTATAACTGTTACACACACAGATACTAATATACCGGGTGTCTCAACCAGGGGGGGATTACGCCTATACTGTTGATTTAAGAAAAAAATCTTGTATCAGATTATTTATTGTAGTCGACAATGAGGAGCATCTTGTAAAAATATTTTTGTATATACAGGATGGCCCATCTTCAAACACTACGCTAAACTTATGTTTTTAATGGAACACCCTATATTTTTCTATATTTGAATTCTCTGTCAAATTCTGAGCCAAAGAAAACGACGGTTCCTAAGTTATTGACATTTTTGTGTCTGTTCCGACATATTTAAAGATATCGAAGTGAAATTTTGGAATTTGTATTTCTAATATGTCTAGTATTAACTTCTGCCCTCACATTGGAGATTGTTTTCTCTACATATACAGGATGGTCCATTTTGCTCAATGTTATTTTTCTCATTTTTTTTTAATCAACGGTATAGGCGTAATCTTCCACCCCAAACCGTTGGGACACCCGGTATGTTTTGAATTCGATGGAAATTTTAATGCTTATGTTCATTATATTCGTTTGTAATGAATAAATATTACAATTTAGGCAAGTACTAACGTTTAGAACGTATTTTGCACACCACTGTTCCAAAAATTTTGGACATCACTGTAGGAAAACGCTAAAAACTGGTGAGTGTCAAAATATAAGGTCTGGGAAAATGTTCGTGGAGTTTTTTATAGTATGAAAATGAATTATTTTAAACCAAATATGCTGCATTATTATCGACAATGTTTCGCCCATTTTTCGGGTAGAGCCATCGTTGAAGAACTTCTATGGTTTCTCGTTGACAAACTGAATCAAGTGGTTTTGACAGGCTTTCTCTGAAACCTACTTTATTCCATTGAGAGAGTTCTGCAGAAATCGGAACAAGTGATAGTCAGAGGGTGTTATGTCTGAACTGGACTATACGGTGGATGCATCAAAACTTCCCAACCAAGCTCTCGGAATTTTTGACGGGGTAACAAAGAAATGTGAGGTCGGGCGTTGTCATGATTGAAGACAACACCTTTCCTATTATTCAGTTCGGACCCTTTTTTTGAAATTGCCTTGGCTGTCAATAATAAATGAGAATCAATCGTGTGACCAACTGGAAGTAGCTCATGGCGGACGATTCCGTTTTAGTCCCACCACATACACAGCATCACCTTGTTCGGCGTCAATCTTTGCTTCGCGAACGCTTGTGACGGCTTACCACCCCTTGTCCATACTCTTTGACGCTTCCGATTGTTGTACGTGATCTACTTTTCATCACCGGTTATGATACGTTTCAGAAATGGCTTGATTTCATTGCGTTTCAGCAGCGCATCGCAGATGTTAATTCAGTCTATCATGTTTTTCACGCTCAACTCATGAAGAACTCACACATCGAGCCAAATTTGTGTAAATGGTTCAGAACAGTTTTGTGGTTAATGACTAGCTCCACAGCAATATCGACACTGGTGATATGCTTATCTTGCTCGACCTTTTCCAAGAATTTCATCAGCTTTTTTAGTGTTTGGACGACCCGAGGGAACCATTTCCGCGCAGCAGATTTTGATAAAGCACCTTCTCCGTACACAGCAAAAATTTTTTCACCAGCCTGCGCAGCGTCACTTTGTCGTAACCATATTCCAAATATAGCACAATTTTTCATTACTTTTGATGGGGGGGGGGGGGGGGGGGGGCAAGTTCCTAAGGGTGGAAGAGTAGGTATAACCTCACTTGGTACAGACCCGACCACGCCCTCCAGACATCGCTAAGCTTCTCCCTTTTGTTCCTATTGTATAAATAGCTGTTTAGTCGTTATCTGTTTACCTGTTAAACAGAAATAGAACAGGGTAAATGTAACAGGTGATGATGATGTACAGCTCCCTTTAAACAGCTTTAATTTCAAACGGATTTGTACAAAGAGATATATCATCATCACCTGTTACATTTACCCTGTTCTATTTCTGTTTAACAGCTAAACAGATAACGGCTAAACAGCTATTTATACAATAGGAAGAAATGAAAGGGGCTTAGCGATGTCTGGAGGGCGTGGTCTGGTCTGTCCCAAGTGAGGTTATACCTACTTGGAAGTAAGAGAAGGTTAGAAGAAAATGGAAGGTTTAGAAATATAAGATGTGATTATGAAATGAAGTAGCTATAATTCGTAAAAAGACTTTGGACAAAACGGTTTGTTCCGCGTGTTGATGTAAAAAGTTCCATCCACAGATGAGACTCGAACCCTCGATTGTCGAAATTTGATGTTGCCGTTGCTTCATATTTAATATCTCTGTACTTTTTTGAATTTGCATGTACGTAAGTTAGAAATACAGTAAAAACCCCTTTGAAAAGGAAGGGGGGTTGTATAAATCTATAACATCTATTGCATAATTAAGATGCACTTTTGGCACGTCAACGTAAATGGCAAATTTAATTCTTAAAAAGGAATAATTCGCTTTATCTCTACCATTTGATTGATACAAATTTAATGTACGATCAATAAATCACTGCTCTAATGCTCCGCTTCTGTAAACCACATAGAAACGTGAAGTGCTCGTGCAATCTTTATTTGGTGAGTTTTAATATTTTATTTGTAAGTACATACAAGTTTCGTAAAAAATTCGAAATACTAGCGGTAAAGTGAAAGCGTATATTTCCGTTAAAAACGATAATACTTAATGTACTAAAAAATATGTCTTGTCGTGTTTGATGTACGAGGGTAGATAAGTAGAAAAGGGGAGGTTAATTAAATTGTGTAAGTTAATTGTTAATATTTCATATTTTAATTGAAATTAGGTCTCATTGGAATTATTCTCCAGCATCTTCGATTTTGACACCAATTCCAAGTAGTGGTGGCAAATTTTTTTTTTATTTGAATATTCGTCAAAAAAATATTCGAATATAACTATTCGAATTCGAATAACCCCATGTAGCACCGTTTATTGGCGTTAGATTGACGGAATATTGGCGCAATTTATAAAGATTGCGGCAATATTGTCTAACTGCAACCAATATTGGTTGAATATAGTTTTGTAATATTATGCAAATATTGCAAATACAATATTTAGTGAATATAAGAACAATATTTAATGTAAATTCAATTATTGTACACACAATAATGTACCAATATTGCTTGTACACTATTCCGAATATTGAAAATCTATATTTAAGCAACATAACATACATATTTGTAATATTAAGTAAATATTGATATTCAATGTAAATTCAAATATTGTACGTACAATACGTACCAATATTGCGCTATTACTAAATATTGAAAATCTACATTTAAGCAAGATAACATACATATTTGTAATATTAAGTAAATATTGATATTCAATGTAAATTCAAATATTTTACATAGAATAATGTACCAATAACGCGTATACAATATTACTAAATATTGAAAATCAATATTTCTTCAATATAGCATACATATTTACAATATTTAGTAAATATTACTACACAATATAAAGTCAATATTTATTTATCAATAACATAACAATACTGTGTTTTCAATATTACTGTATATTTAAAAATGATATATTTAGGCTAGGAGTTAGGGCTCTGGGGTGGCGCTGGTCACCCCTTTCCTACCATTTTGGGACACATTACAAAACAATAATGGGCCAATATTGTATAAATATTCTCCTCAATATTGAAATAACATCGATTAGTAATATTTAGCCAATATGTAAAATTGTTCACATTTAAATGTTGGGACAATATTGCAGATTAATATTCTACCAATATATTTACAATCAAATGCCAATATTACGCGAATATTAAATACTACATGGGACAGTTAGAAAAAAATTCGTTCTATTCGTTTCATTCGTTTTATTCGTTTTTATTCTAATTCGAATAGCGGTATTTTAAGTATTCGAATAATTCTCTATTACACATTCGAATATTGGAAAAAAATTGACACCTCTAATTCCAAGCATGATTTTTGGACATTGGAAGAACTCAAAAATCAGGACTGAAAGTTGTATATACGACAATGTTTTGATTAGTGTAGCCTCCAAAAAATATTTCGTGATAATAGCTTTGTTGGTGGAGGCGCTTCGGTAGTCCCAAATTTTGGACGCGATCAAAAGGCAACCTTCCTTATATCGTTTTTCGATTTTCCAGTTTTTCACTTGTAGCACCTTTTTTTTGTCAACGGTTCGCCCACTTGGGCACTTTGTGGATGGGAACGAGAAATATCCCCAAATCCATTCATGGATCGCTTAGTCTAACTTTGAAATCGTTCTAAAATCCTCATTGCGAAGGAGGAAGAACCGTGTACCTACATTTTTACTCAAAAGTTAGCCAATATTACTTTAAGAATATAATAAAATAAATATAAAAATGAACCTTTTTTGGTTACCGGATCAATTTTTGACTATTATAATGCTCGTATCTCATTTCTTTCCTAATTTCCCTCATGTGTGACAGAAAAGTAATACCTCCTCTTTGTGTTCTAGGTAAGCCACGTCCAAAATCGATTCGATCAATGGATTTATGTAAGTATGCTATAGAATTTTCTATCTCGCAACTATTAGTGCGCAAAAGCTGTACCTGTTTTGTACATTACTATAAATTGAAAATGTGCTTTTCTCATTGTGAAAGTTACAAATACGTCAAGGATATTCGATTTTTATGCTATGGTTGATACACCATGCTTGTGCTACTTTTATGCTATTTACTGCTAAGTACAATTGGGCTAATCATCAAATGCAAACACTTTTTAAACGATAGTCAGTATAACAGTTGAATGCGGTTTTATTAATCGATAAATTTCGCATAATTTTATGTTATTTGTTATTCGTATTTGTACCATCTCTTTGGGACCAGGACTTATCATTGTTTGTTTCCTGGTTCAGCTATCAAAATCTACAGGTTTTTGTGACTTTAAGCGATCGGGAATAGTTCATTTCAACGTAAAATTGAAATTAATTGATCCAAATTTATTTAATCAGAAATTGTTTGTTGCTATTTTAGTGCTAATTTGTTGCTTCAAAGTTATACTTTTTACTTGCGAAGTTTTAAGTGTAATAATTATAATAATAAGGTAAATTGAGTACATCAAACACATAATATAAAAATAAACCCTTCCCTCATTTTGTAGAAAATGGAATCTGCACTAATTAAAATCGCATTGTCCAAACTCACACACAATTTTAATTGGAGTGCACGTAATTTTAATAACAACAAAAAAACTCTTTCGTTTATATATGCAGTATTCAAAAGAGTCGTAATTAAAACTTTACCCGTCATCCTAATTAGTTAAATTGGTATTAATTTATTTTGCATCCGTAAACTTCGCCTCTTTTGTTAGTTAAATAACGCGAAATGCGATAAGGAAAACGAATAACTGAGTCCGTTTTGGCTTCGAGTACTCGTCAGAAAGGGAGAGACCTCCTTTCAATAGGGACGAAGCGCATCCATCGAACAAGAGTGCGACGATACTCTTGATATTGAAATTTTTTCTTGTTAAAACTACGTAAAATAATTATTCGTTCTATGGTAATCTTTTATTACCGTTCGGTGGGGGGTGGGGGGATACTTAAATCCTTGTATAGTAAAGCGGAAGCACGTTTTCTCAATTAGTATGTTGCGAAAAACGGGATTTTTCGTTCTTAATTAGTGGGATGTGAAATTGTTTTATTTTTGATTTTTTACTTACTCACTAGCCTAACTTTGAGTGTTTTCACCTGTTTCTTTCTATTTCCTTATTTCCGCAAGGTTGAAAACCTTTTCGTCTCAGCTTTTCACATATTTTTGGTTTTGATTTTTACAGACTTGTTGTTTTACTATTTTCTGATCACCTTTTTTCCCTTCACTGTTTCGTATACAGGGTGGCCCAACGAAAAGGTAGGTAACAGACGGGTTTCTGGGTAGGAAAATTTTTTTTTTGAGAAATGCAAAAACCCGTCAATTTTTATATCGTAGGAGTAGAACTTTTGTCATGATTTTCAACCTGAAATGATTTCATCCCTTAGCGCCCTAAAATTTAAATTGGGATGATGGGTTGATGGGACAAGTGATACGTCATTTGAAAGGTCTTTCTTTTCTGAATTCAGTGCACTAGTTTTTTTATTTTTATCAATAAAAATGAAATTCCAAAAATCCATCTTCAATTTTTTTCAATTTAACTTCGAAGGACTAAATGGAAACATACATCTTTTCAGAAAAACAATCTGTTCATATGTTTGAACAATGAGTATATGACGACTTCCGGCGTAAGACTGTGTCAATGTTAAAAAAGTTTACGTTTCGCCCACTTTCCTAAGGGACTCCATCAGGACAAAAACAAAATACAATACACAAAACCTTCAGTCAAAAGATCTGCCATTAAGTCCCATCCCAAGGAAACATCAGCGGTGTCTTTGTTTATTACCTGGTAACTTTTAATGAAAATTTCCAATTTAATTATTTCTACTAATTTTACGCTAATTCCAGATTTAATTAAAACCTTTCCTCAATAGCATTTTTTATCCCCTTTTCTTTCTTCCCTTTTTCTCGAATTTTTTGGTTGTCAAAGTAGTTTTATTTTTTATTACCACTTCTCACCCCTCGCTGTCGCACATTTTATTTAATTGACCGTAGTGTTTTTCCCTTGTAACTACCGAGAAGTTGCAGTTCCGACGTCGTTGTAATAAAACTTTCAAATTTTGTGCTATTTTCAATTTGCTGTGCGAGGATTTTGTCGTTATTTTGTGCTATGTTGTATTACGAGTGCATAATAAAAAAACTTGAATTATATATTTTTTTAAATTTTCTTTGAGGCCAAAGTGAAACTTGTATTTAATTTTGAGTCATTCCTATGACCTTGTTTATTACCTGGTAAATTTTAATGAAAATTTCCAATTAAATTAATTCTGCTAATTTTACGCTAATTGCAGATTTAATTAAAACCTTTCCTCAATAGCATTTTTTATCCCCTTTTCTTTCTTCCCTTTTTCTCTAATTTTTTGGTTGTCAAAGTAGTTTTATTTTTCATTACTACATACTTCTCATCTCTCGCTGTCGCCCATTTTATTTAATTGGCCGTAATTGTTTTTTCCTTGTAACTACCGAGAAGTTGTAGTTTCAACATCGTAGTAATAACATTTTCAAATTTTGTGCTATTTTCAATTTGCTGTGCGAAGATTTTGTCGTTATTTTGTGCTATGTTGTATTACGAGTGCATAATAAACAAAGTCTAATTATATATTTTTTTAAATTTTCTTTGAGGCCAAAATAAAATTTGACTTAATTTTGAGTCATTCCTATGACCTTGTTTATTACCTGGTAAATTTTAATGGAAATTTCCAATTTAATTATTTCTGCTAATTTTTGGCTAATTGCAGATTTAATTATAACGTCTCCTCAATAGCATTTTTTATCTCCTTTTCTTTCTTCCCTTTTTCTCTAATTTTTTGGTTGTCAAAGTAGTTTTATTTTTTATTAGTACTTCTCATCCCTCGCTATCGCTCATTTTATTTAATTGGCTGTAATTGTTTTTTCCTTGTAACTACCGAGAAGTTGCAGTTCCGACATCGTTGTAATAAAATGTTCAAATTTTGTGCTATTTTCAATTTGCTGTGCGAGGATTTTGTCGTTATTTTGTGCTATGTTGTATTACGAGTGCATAATAAAAAAACTTGAATTATATATTTTTTTTTATTTTCTTTGAGGCCAAAGTGAAACTTGTATTTAATTTTGAGTCATTCCTATGACCTTGTTTATTACCTGGTAAATTTTAATGAAAATTTCCAATTTAATTATTTCTGCTATTTTTACGCTAATTGCGAGTTTAATTAAAACTTTTCCTCAATAGCATTTTTTATCCCCTTTTGTCTCTTTCCTTTTTTCTCTAATTTTTTGGTTGTCAAAGTAGTTTTATTTTTTATTGCTACTTCTCACCCCTCGCTGACACCCATTTTATTTAATTGGCCGTTGTTGTTTTTTCCTTGTAACTACCGAGAAGTTGCAGTTTCGACATCGTAGTAATAAAATTTTCAAATTTTGTGCTATTTTCAATTTGCTGTGCGAGGATTTTGGCGTTATTTTGTGCTATGTTGTATTACGAGTGCATAATAAAAAAACTTGAATTATATATTTTTTTAAATTTTCTTTGAGGCCAAAGTAAAACTTGGCTTAATTTTGAGTCATTCCAATGACCTTGTTTATTACCTAGTAAATTTTAATGAAAATTTCCAATTTAATTATTTCTGCTAATTTTACGCTAATTGCAGATTTAATTAAAACCTTTCCTCAATAGCATTTTTTATCCCCTTTTCTTTCTTCCCTTTTTCTCTAATTTTTTGGTTGTCTAAGTAGTTTTATTTTTTATTACTACTTCTCACCCCTCGCTGTCACCCATTTTATTTAATTGGCCGTAATTGTTTTTCCCTTGTAACTACCGAGAAGTTGCAGTTCCGACGTCGTAGTAATAACATTTTCAAATTTTGTGCTATTTTCAATTTGCTGTGCGAGGATTTTGGCGTTATTTTGTGCTATGTTGTATTACGAGTGCATAATAAAAAAACTTGAATTATATATTTTTTTTAATTTTCTTTGAGGCCAAAGTAAAAATTGACTTAATTTTGAGTCATTCCTATGACCTTGTTTATTACATGATAAATTTTAATGAAAATTTCCAATTTAATTATTTCTGCTAATTTTACGCTAATTGCAGATTTAATTTAAACCTTTCCTCAATAGCATTTTTTATCCCCTTTTCTTTCTTTCCTTTTTCTCTAATTTTTTGGTTGTGAAAGTAATTTTATTTTTTATTACTACTTCTCACCCTTCGCTGTCACCCATTTTATTTAATTGGCCGTAATTGTTTTTTCCTTGTAACTACCGAGAAGTTGCAGTTTCGACATCGTAGTAATAAAATTTTCAAATTTTGTGCTATTTTCAATTTGCTGTGCGAGGATTTTGTCGTTATTTTGTGCTATGTTGTATTACGAGTGCATAATAAACAAAGTTTAATTATATATTTTTTAAAATTTTCTTTGAGGCCAAAATAAAACTTGACTTAATTTTGAGTCATTCCTATGACCTTGTTTAATACCTGGTAAATTTTAATGAAAATTTCCAATTTAATTATTTCTGCTAATTTTACGCTAATTGCAAATTTAATTATAACAATAGCATTTTTTATCTCCTTTTCTTTCTTCCCTTTTTCTCTAATTTTTTGATTGTCAAAGTAGTTTTATTTTTTATTACTACTTCTCACCCCTCGCTGTCGCCCATTTTATTTAATTGGCCGTAATTGTTTTTTCCTTGTAACTACCGACAAGTTGCAGTTCCAACATCGTAATAAAATTTTCAAATTTTGTGCTATTTTCAATTTGCTGTGCGAAGATTTTGTGGTTATTTTGTGCTATGTTGTATTACGAGTGCATAAAAAACAAAGTTTAATTATATATTTTTTTAAATTTTCTTTGAGGCCAAAATAAAACTTGACTTAATTTTGAGTCATTCCTATGACCTTGTTTATTACCTGGTAAATTTCAATGAAAATTTCCAATTTAATGATTTATGCTAATTTTACGCTAATTGCAGATTTAATTAAAACGTTTCCTCAATAGCATTTTTTATCCCCTTTTCTCTCTTCCTTTTTTCTCTAATTTTTGGGTTGTCAAAGTAGTTTTATTTTTTATTGCTACTTCTCACCCCTCGCTGACACCCATTTTATTTAATTGGCCGTTGTTGTTTTTTCCTTGTAACTACCGAGAAGTTGCAGTTTCGACATCGTAGTAATAAAATTTTCAAATTTTGTGCTATTTTCAATTTGCTGTGCGAAGATTTTGTCGTTATTTTATCCTATGTTGTATTACGAGTGCATAATAAACAAAGTTTAATTATATATTTTTTTAAATTTTCTTTGAGGCCAAAATAAAACTTGACTTAATTTTGAGTCATTCCTATGGCCTTGTTTATTACCTGGTAAATTTTAATGAAAATTTCCAATTTAATTATTTCTGCTAATTTTACGCTAATTGCAGATTTAATTAAAATCTTTCCTCAATTCTTGCCTTTTTGTCTAATTTTTGTTTGTCAAAGTAGTTTTATTTTTTAATACTACTTCTCACCCCTCGCTGTCGCCCATTTTATTTAATTGGCGTAATTGTTTTTTCTTGTAACTACCGAGAAGTTGCAGTTCCGACGTCGTAGTAATAACATTTTCAAATTTTGTGCTATTTTCAATTTGCTGTGCGAAGATTTTGTCGTTATTTTGTGCTATGTTGTTATACGAGTGCATAATAAAAATTGTGCGTATTTGAATTATTGTAGTTTTCGATAAGAGACGTAAATTTTTTGAATGTACCCTAAGTCGATAGTTTTCTCTTCTTCTTCCTCCTGAGTGGAGCTGAGCCTATATTTTTTGAGACTTTTCCTTCTATCGTTTTCTATCTGGCACGTGGTTTTTAATTCCTCCCAATTCCATATCTTTCCCTTTCACTATTTTCCTAATTTCGTCGTTCCATGTTCTTCTTGTCCTATCTTTCTTATTCATCTCTAACACCCGTTTCTCTTTCGTCTTTTCGTTAGTCTATCATTGTTCAATACTTAATTTCTTTCGGTATGCCTCATATTCCTTGTTCTGATTTATTTATTTATTTCTTGATCTTTCTTCCGTTGTTTTATATTATTATTGTTCTTACATCAATTATTTTTCCTTTTGGTTGTGTGTTGTGTGTTTTACTTTCTCCTGAAATCATTGTTTTGGTCTTTATTTTTGTTATCTTTGTATTCAAGTCAATCTTTGTAAATTTTCTTAAAGATATCCGCAAACATCAGATAAGTGTTTGCATCATCAGGTACACCCATTATCAGCAGTTCCATTTCTTTGTTAGCATCCTGGATAACTGAATGTAAAGCTATTGAGCGTTTCTTGTTTTACTCATCTTTGCTTCAAATTCTTTGAACTCTTCGTTCTTCTTTTTATGTTCGTGTCGTTCTTATATAACCATTTCTATTACTCTTTTATCTACATTTTTTTCTCAATTTTTACTAATATGTTTCTTATGTCGTATCAAGTTCTAAGCTCTTCTCTCTTATTCTTTGTTCCATAATTCTTGCCCACATTTTTCTTGGGACGCTTAATTTTGTGATTCTCCTGTACATTCTTTCTTGTCTCTTTTTTTTATATCGCCATTACTATTCCTCAATTCCTCCATTTTTTCGGTATTGTATTATTATCTCATTATAACATAAATATTTTTTTATTTCTGATGTTATCTCTTTCCCAATTTTATTTTTCCTATTGCATTCGTTGATTCATCTTGTTGCATTGATTTCTGCATCTCCTACTACTCATCTGGTTCTTCCACTTCCTCCTTCTGCCCATGTTTGTGGGTAATTTTTGGTTCCTACTGTAGTTTCTTGTCATTTTTCACCAAATTGTATTCACGATTCTGCATTTGTCTTCTTTATTTTTCTACGTTTTTTTTTTTATATTCACTATAACCTTCAGACTTTCTTCTTTTTAGCTGTTTACCATACTTCTGTGATTTACCATTCTGTTCTTTTTACACTTTTGTTTTTTCCAAGAGGAATTTGTCCCATTTCCTTCTATTTCATGTCCTTCTGGTGCTACCAATTTTTTTTGTTTATTAACTCTCAGTATTTTTCTCGATACTTTATTGTTTTATTGTTTTGACTTCTCTCTTCCATTTTATCATATCCATTTTTACCACCTTCCATTTTAGCCTCTCTAGTGACTTTTGCATTTTTTGCAATTTCCCCTTTCCTTTCTTAATCAGAAAATAGTAGTTCTATGTATTGAATACTGCGGTGAAAGTAGGATTTTTTGTGGAGTTTTTTACTTCATTCGCAGTGAACCATAACATTTCCTTAAAACTTGAGACGAGTTGCGAAAGTTTTTCGTAAGAACCATTAATGGACGTTCGAGTCATCCGCGGTTGGTAGACGTTCTACCTGTCATTTAACATTAAATTCTGTGGACATTTGCGATAGTAGGTAATGGAACGTTTCCATTTTAACTTCCCTACATAAATTCACTTACTTATGGACTTTAGAAATAAACTTCGTGTCGTACGATAAATTTAAGCATTGAATGTGGAAAGTTTTCCGTCTTTTTGTACATCGTTCTTTCCTGTTCGCGCAGGTTGATGAAACGTGCCTTTTGAAATTTAGATGGTAGGTATATGTTTTCTAAAGGGGAGTAAAAACAAGATTAATGAAATTTTAGAATTTACTTACTCGCATTTTCAACAAAATTTTATGATAAACGTTCAGCAACTGATGTTTTCCATTCTTCTTCATTTTTCTCTTCTTGTATTTGACTGATAGTGGTTGTTACTGACGATTGCGTCTATTTAGGAAGTGTGGAGTACATTAATAGTTCTTTGAAAGAAGGCGTTTGTGCGAGTGGGAAACTGTTCAGAAAATAAAGGCACGAGGAGTCTTTCTTTATTTTATCTGATGTTGCGCTCTAAGTATGGACTGTCTTAAAAACCTTGATAAAGCTTTCTGTAATGAAAAAAGAGTTTATTATTATTATTATTGCTAGGGGTGGTCCCAATTGGTTGGTCCCAATTGGTTCCTGCACTGCGAACTTTTGGTCTATTGTGCTCCCCGCTGTTCTCAACCCTTCCATAATATCTGTATCTTTCACAAAGTGCAAGATTTTAATAGGGCGAATCTTCGTTACTTCCTATTACGTAATCTTTTCATTTCCAAGGTCTTTGTGAATGCTTCACATTGGCAAATAACGTGATAGGGCGTTTCTTCTACCTCACCACAACCCCTGCATATCGGGCTATCGGTCAGTCCCATGTTATGCAGGTGTTTCTTTAGGCGATAGTGGCCTCTGACCATCTCTGTCGCAAGTTTTATCTTCGTCCTCCTTAACTTTAAGATGGACGCTGCTAAGTCCCCGTTTGGTGTTTCCAGAAAGATCTTGGAATGACGGAATGAGAGTTTAACTCTACATAATGAATACAAACGTTTTATTTTAGTTGTAAAATGCAAAAAAATATTACAATGATGAGGTCAAGCTTCCATTGTAGTGGAGAAAGATCTTCTTTTACGAAAACCAATGAGCCCAGTTGCGTGTCGAATTGGTCGGTCTTCCAATTGATGTGCTGCTGCAAGGCTGAGATATACTCTTCGTATCAACTATGCCAAGTCGTCAGACTGAATGTCTGCTGTTAGCTGATAGGAACTGAGACGAGATGAATTGACGTCGATTGAATCCGCGTCAATTAGGGCGGTCCAAGGTCTTCCAATGAAGAAGTGAGCAGGTGTGAGAGGTTGAAGGTCGTTGGGATCTGACGACGGTTGGAACAATGGACGTGAGTTCATTATGGACTCAATTTGTCAAGAAAGTTTCAGACTACCTTAGTTCTAGATTCCCATAAGCCCCTAAAGTGGGGACTGTGGGCAACAACAAAACGACATGCTAGCTCTTTAAAATTCAGAGTTATCGCCTTGTAGGAGTAAACGTGGGAGAGTTTCCCTCTTCGGACACTCTACGGACACCATGGCCTCCAACGACTAGAACTTAGTTTTCAAGAGTGAAAACTGTGTTTTTGGTTTCTTTAAGTTATCTCACTTTCTTATTATTATTACCGCTCTCACTTCATTATTAGTGATACTCATTCCCTCAACGATAGTGCGTAGAGGGTTGTACGAAAACAATTATTCTGCTTGGATTTTGAACTTTAGTACTCCGCGAATTGCTTCCATTCCTCTTGCAATGGAGCATACTACACATAGTCTAAGCGTAGGTAGACACGGATGGCCCATAACGCTGTTGCTTTTGAGAATGAAGATTTACTGTTACTAAATGATCACAACAAAATAATGGAACTTATATACTACTTGTGGTGGAAGTGGAACTAATTACAGTGAAAGTTTACAAGTTCTGATAAGCCTAAAGGACTTGCATCATCATTATTAATTAGAAAATTTTGTTTTTTGAATTTCTAAACTTTCATAACAGTCGAGTTCGTGCTTATTATTTACTTGCCTAACTAAAGACATATTATCTTCTTTGTAATTATTTTCAAGCATATGCATGGCAACGGCAGATTTTTGACAACCATTCATTTATTTATTATTATTGTGGGGGAAAAGTGTGGGGAGGCGTTTGTAATGGCTAAAGGGCTAAGACAGGGGTGCCCGCTCAGCCCAGGGTTGTTCTCCTTATATACTGGGTGTCCCATTTTAATCTTACCAGCGGAATTTCTCGACATGAGGACCCCTGACAAAAAAAGTTGCTAAATAAAAGTTTGACGGTCCTCATTTCGAGAAATTCTCCTGGTAAGATTAAAATGGGACACCTGGACACCCCGTTTGCAGCGCCACCTGTTGCAAATAAATAAAAAGTTCTCAAATAAAATCTTCATATTTTTTTATGCTCTTTCTGAATCTGCAATAAAAAATAGTGGTTTCCATTTAACATTCTAAAGTCACCCCCGTTTCCCACCCCCGTGAGTGTCGGGGGGTGAAATTTGTTACAGAATCGGACGTCCCCCTCCAAACCATCAAACTTTTATTTAGCAACTTTTTTTGTCAGGGGTCCTCATTTCGAGAAATTCCGCTGGTAAGATTAAAATGGGACACCCTGTATAGAGGGGTTGGTGGAGAGGCTGAGGGATGCGCAGTGTGGCAGAGTTGTTATTGAAAGAGGAAAGGTGTGGGCCTTGGCGTATGCCGACGATATCGTGCTGATTGCTAAAACGGGAAATGAGATGAGGGGGATGAGGATTTCCAAGGGGTTTTTAGACAAAAGGAGGTAAGGGGGGATAAAACCAAGATCGTAATTTTTCAAAAAAGTGGGGGCGGCGCGAAGGACGGTGGATGGAAGTGGGAGGAGGAGGAGGTAGAAGGTGTGGGGGAGTTTAAATAGATGGGGTACCTGATGAGATATGACAACAAAGATAGTGCTCATGTGAAGGAATAAGGGAAGAAAGGGAATAAGGCATTGGGACAGATATGGGGAATGGGAGAGAAAATATTCGACATGGACGTGAGGAGAGGTTGGTTATATGAAAAGCTTGTGAAAAGTGTCATGTTGTATGGTGCGGAGTTATGGGGTTGGAGGGAGTGGGAGGTGTTGGAAAGAGTACAGGAGAGATATTGGAGATGGGTAATGGGATTGAAGAGGGAGACCCCTGGTTATACCTATAGTGATGGAACAGGTGAAGGGTGAAAAAATGAGAGTGCAAGAAGGGAAATGGCGATGAGGTACGAAGAGGTCCTGGAGCAGAGGGGGGGGGGGGGCTGTTGCAATGTTGCTGGGAAGAGGTGAAGAAGAGCAAGCTAAAGTATGGTCAGGATGACAGGGGCTACTATTACGAGCGAGGCGGATATGAGACGAACGAGGTGCAGAGGAGGAGAGAGGGAGGGTTTGGTGAAACAATAAGGGAAGAAATAGTAGAGAGGGATAGAGAGGCAATGGTCTAGGAAAGGCAAGGAAAAGTAAAGGATGGAACATATAATGAGAAATATGCGATAATAATGACGGAGGGTGTACCAAGGTATCTGGAAAGTGGTATGAGTATGAGGAGGAAGAGATTGATTGCAAGATACATATGCGGAAATGAAGAGAGGGAAAATAAATACTGGTGGGACGATGATAGACGGTTATGTAGACTATGTGGGCTAGGTAGGGAAAGTATTGGGCGTATGGTAGATGAGTGCGAGGAACTGTGGACGGAGGTAAGAAGTTGGAGGGAGATCTTAAATGGATGGAGGAGGTGGAGGAAAGAAGATGAATAGTTATGGATATGGAGCGGGAAAGAGGGGAATAAAACAAAGAACTTTTAATGTTATGGTCAAGGCCGTAAAGGGTCAGATTTTATGTGTAATTTTTGTTGTTGTGTTGGGTTATGTTTGTATATTTTGGGGGAGGGTTATAGATAAGGAATCTTTGCAATGTAAATCTTTTATAATGCAAATAAATATACTATACTATACTATATTTATTATTATTTATTTAGATGGGCCAAGTGCTCTTTGAAACAAATGTTGAGAGATGTTTAGTTTGCCCAATATACACTTTGTTACATTTTTCGCAGTTGATTTTATATATTTCCGACTTATCATATAGGTACATACGAGTACATACGAATATTTAAATTTAAAGTGTCATATTTACATTTATATTTATTTGTCATGAACAAATAGATATTTTGACAAAGAATCTAGCTCCAGAATTATAACATTTACATATTTACATTTACATATTAAACCTAACCCTCCTCTCCTAACACCATCCTTCCTTTTCCTTCTCCTCTTCCCCCTAGAATCTCTCTCCATCCTCTTCCCTCAGTTCTTCACATTCTTTTAACATGTGCGTAGTACTCTCACGCCCCGTTCTACTTTTACCCCTGTCCTGTTATTATACCCCCTTTCGCTCTTCCTCTCTTTCCTTCCCTTAACGCGAATTGAGCCCTCCATCTAAATCTTTCTGGGAGCTTCTTCTCCCATTTTCCCCAATCTTTCTCCTCCCGACCCATGTTTCTACCAGCTCCACCATATCCCGCCCCTCTATGTACTTCCAAAAGTCTTCCTCTTTATTGCTTATCCCCGCCACGTTCCAGAAAAGTAACCTCCCCTGCCTTTCTTCTCCTATTCCCCTTCCCTTGCATATTTTTCTTTCCGTTACTCGTTTTTCCGTTTCTTTGCCGTATCGTTTCCTTTCTTTCCCCTTTCTACCCCCCCTTCCCCCGTATTACTTTAATGTCTGTTGATTCTCGCTATTGAGCCCCTTTATTCTCTCGTTTCATACGTATCTTTGTCTGTCTACCTCCATTTTTCTTGTATCCTACCCATACTTTTCTTCCCGCCGTTTTTTTCTGCCGCTATGTAAATTCTGGTGCCCCTCAGCCTTCTCTTCTCTGCCATCACCCTCTGGTTCTCTTCCCAGTTCTCCATTTCTACCACCACCATCTCGTTTTCCCTCTCCTTGTTTATCACTGTCACTCTTTTATATTCTGCACTTTCTGCAATTTTTCCTCCATCACCTCTTTCTGCGGCTCCTTATTTTCAACCACCTTATCATAATGTTGTTCTTCCTTTTCCTCTTCTCCTCGTCGTCCGTTTTTTCCTCTAGTTTTTCTATTCTCTATCACTTCTTCCTTTTCTTTCTGCCACACCTTTTCTTTGTCTACCACCTCCTTCTCTTCTTTAATCAGTTCAGTTATTCTTCATTTGTGTTAATACACAATTTTAACAAAAGGTTCTTAATTATACTACCTACTATAAAAACTAGATACATTAACAAAAAACTTTATTTCCTCCACTCCTTCTTTGTTTAATTCCTCTACCCCCAACAAATAAAAACTTTCTACCCTTGTCTCCTTTTCTCTACCCTTTCTCTTCTCTCCAGAACCCCCTTTATCCATTCCACTCTTTTTCGCCCAAAATCACCTTTCTTTCTCTCTCCTCTTCCCTTAGCGTCTCACATTCCCTCATCATATGCCATATATTTTCCCTCCCTTCCCCACATATTCTACACATCCTTTTCTCATCCTCTTATCTGGTTTCGTTTTCCTCGTTCTCGTACCTGAACCTTGCCACCATTCTTTTCTCCTTTAAACTCGTGTCACCCAATAAATGTAATCTCTTTCCTTATTTCCTTCATATTTTCCTTCATTCGCTCCATCACAGCTTGAATTACCACCTTTATTTTGTCCATTTCTGTTTCTTCCTTCGTCTTCCCCTTTCCTTAGTTGCACTCCCCTCTCCTTGTTTCTTCCCTGTCTTATTTATATCACGTAATCTTATTACTTTCTCCCTTTCCCAAAATATTCGTTGTTCTTCAGCTTCTTCTTCTTCCTTCTCCCTTTTATTCAATCCCTCTATCACACTATTGGCTCTTTTCTCGCTCATGCGCGATAAATTTTGTGTCCCTTTTTTACTTACAACGCCAACGTTCCAAAGATCGCTCAGACGCACTACCCGTCGCGGAACGAATAAAATGCCTTCAAGTGTCATTATATTGATTCATATTATAATAACTCTTGAAGTTTCCGCAACGTTGAGTGCAATACATGCACGAGAAATCCGAAAATGAATATTCTCCTCGTGTGTAGCATCTTTCCTCGCATTTTTGATTAACATTGAGGACGCTTCGTAGAACCTTCCTCTTCCTTATCCTGTGTCATAAATGGTTAACTATCTTATCAAAATAATGTAACCTAAGGGCTTTAGTTAAAGCTGCACGTAACCAAATATTTCCTGTGTGCCTTTTGGATTAAAATAAATTTAAGTTGAGATTCTATTTAAGCGTCCTTACAAACGTAGTACAATTTCCGCTTCAAGCTAGATTTAGTAATTTAAAATAAATTGTGCAACAGCTCGATATCAGATACAGCATTAATCCACCTAAATACAAGATCTACTCTAATAAAACTCTATTTATTCGAAACGTTTCAGCGTGAGAAAATTCACCCAATTCGGCGTCTGTTCTCACTAATTAGAAATGGTAGTTTTCCGGTTAAAAATGGAACGCTAGAACACGTATTTTTCATCATTAACAGCCGACGAGATATGATTTTGTAGCTAACGAACGTGACCAAGTTCACAATATAATCTTCCTTTAAAATCTTGTAGCTAATGCGTGAAATCGTGTGCGAACTTCGAATCTTTAACTTAGAAATTTGTATTGTAATGTAATTCTTTTGGAGTAATAAAAAAATACCAATGGGAAATGAAATGAGCATCATAATTTATATAATTTTTTCTGTTTCAGGTATGATCGCATATTTTGGGCTCTTTGGGAGTCAGTAAGCCCGCCTACCTTTATTGTAAGTACACTTTCACCTCTAAAGCTCTGCGTGTTAAAATTTCTAATTATTCTAAATTAAAGCGAGCCGATTAATCCAAAAATTTATACGGAAAAACGAATCAAACCCGGTGGCGCCACCTAACGGAAAATCATCGAAGCGCGTCATTGCTTTCGATTCGTTTAGTTCTCGTAACTCGCCAGCGATTTGTATGGTATAAAATCGCCACCGTGCGCAGAATGTCGTCAGATGCGATTTCGATTTCTAGCGTTTCGCATGTTTGGTCACGTTTTTGTTCCGCGTAGAAAGGTGACAGTCACGCGTGAGCTTATCGATTTAGTTTCAATAGCCGAGAATGGCTTTCTTTTATTGTACTCGCTCCTAATTAAGCGTTTCACTCCGAATTTCAACATTTTTCGAATTACAGCTAAAAATGTTTGCCTAATAACAAATTATTCGCACTTGTTACTCTGTAGGAAAGGCTCAATTTTAAATTTGGCAATCGTAATCCTGAAATGAAGGGAGTAAAGTTGGAATACAATTATTGTCTTTTATTTATTTTGAATAACGTGGCTTTGGTAGTTTTTGGTCGATAACTTTTTTTGATACCAATAATTTCATTTTTTTTTCGCCCATTTAGAGTCAACAAATGCATAATAAAATCACCGAACCCCCAACTACCCCGCAATTATATGTATATATATTTTTTTAAAAGTCGCAAAGACACCTCGAGTGTGAGGTTTCTTTGACACAACATTAAAATGCAAATTATGGCAAAGATCCAAAGCGTTAATGTTACTTTGACATCATTTTCATAGAAAATTATAATGTTTTATGCATATTACATATGGATTTAATGGAAAAAAATAGTATATTAAAGTATAAGTGGATAAACAGGTCTTTAAAACACGCGCGAGTTTTCAAGCACGACGGCGCAGCCGGAGTGCTTGAAATAGAGGAAGTGTTTTAAAGACCAGTTATCCACGAATACTTTACGCTATTTTTTTTATTGGTTCACTTTGAAATATGGTATTAAAATGGAAATAAGAACTAATAATGTGAAATGGTTGAATTGGTAATGTGAAATCAGTATACTTACCTTTCGTTGTCATGGAAATGAGAAAAACGGAAATTAACTTGCAATCTGTCACTTTATTTGACGTACTCTTGTCAGATCAATAACCAATAAACGGAAATTAATTTGCAATCTGTCATTTTATTTGACGTAACAAAGTACTCCTGTCACATGAATAATCAATAGAATTTACGTTTTTCAAATTTGTTGATGTTTGCATGGCAACTTTAAAACACGCGCGTTTTAAAAAGTGCGATTTAAACACGCTGGGGCGTGGTTTAAAAGGCTAAAATAGAACACCAATAAAAAAAAAGATTTTTTTGATCAATTTTAATTTTTATTAAGGAAACATTGAGATAAAGTCACGGCAATCCTAAAAGCATTGCACGTGACATATGACGTAAAAACAGTACCAATGTAATACTAATTGTTCAGATTGTCATTAAAGGTAATATTCTAGGGTAAAATAATTCTACAAGTTGGCAGCATCATAAATAAAATTACAATGTTGCAACCAAGGACATCTGTCATTTATTGTCTTCCATTTCGTATTTTATTCTATTTCGTTTTAATCCATTTGACAACACTGTTGACATGTATATAATACTCGTGACGTGCAACGCTTTTTGCTTTGCCCCAACTTTATAAGATACTTAAGGCACAATTATATGTACAGGGTGTGCAACTAAGAAAGGAGGCCGACCATAACTCAGAAACTATTTGAGATAGAACAGTGAAATAAAAAATTCATGTACACCCTGTACATAATCAGTCTTATAATTTTCTTTGGAACTTGAATCAACTTTGGTAATAAAAGTATAACAAAGCGAAGAAAAAAAATGAATTATTAATCTGTATCTTCGTAGGCAGAATTAGTCGAACCTAATTTTTGCAGGTGATGCAACATATCCAGCCTGCGACATAGTGGTAGAACCGAAAGTCACACTTACAGAGGTGTCCTTTTTGTTTTCCTTTTTGCCCTCCTTGCGGCAGACCAAAGCACTCAAAATTTCTTTTTGCCCTTCTTCTGGCGGGCCAAAGCGGTCAAGGAAACATCTTTATGGGAAGATGTCTGGTCTTTTGCAGGCGCTGCAGAAGAAGCTGAGGAGACTAATCCTCTATTGCTGGGACAGTCTCAACCGAAATACCGTTGTCAATGTCTCAGCCATGATTGATTGTTTTGGGAGATCTTGGCTTGGTTTACCAACGACTTTCTTTCCTCTTCTGTGCCGAATCCTTTCGGAGTTATAACCCCTTGACTGTTTTAAGAACTCCAGTTTACTGCTATCGCGAACACGCCCGCTCTCGTCGGAGCGACCCGCTGGAAACTTTTTCAAAATAGCTTCAGGATCGAAAGGGTAAAGGCTCCAAATGAACTCTGTAGATTATTTGTTATATTTGGAGTCAATGCACCCACCAATCTCTTCAGAAGCATGGGGAACTGTTGATTTGGAATGACGTCCCGAAATCTTGATTCTTTTCGCCAATTGTCCAGAATCTTCCACCATTGTTTCTTTAAGGAAGCATCGACGTTGCAACATGTGAGTAGAGTTGGAGGTCAATGAGAAGCCAGATTGTCACCAATGACAATACTTTTTTTCATTTCTTGGACGTGCGGTAGGAAAATTTTTAATGAACCATACGTCAAACAGAGACATTTCAAACCAACCGCTGTTACTGTTCCTATAAATTGTTCCACGTGGCCCATCTTCTGTCCAGTTTTCGTATACATAGATTCTTTGATTTGTACACATCTTTTTTATAATCTGCAACTTCTTTTTATTTCTTTACATTTAAGCATCCCCTATAATGTCATTTGTGTGTCGAAAATTGGGAAATTAGCCTTCTAGTCCTGTAAAATAGTAGTTTTGCCAAGAAAAAATTCAGGAGTTAGATTTCTCAACTGTTCTGATTGGTTTTGGGGTGCTGAATCCGAATTTCAACTTTTCCGTCCCGTACGAGTGACTTAAAATTGAACAAAGTTGGGTTCATTTTGGCGTTTATTGCGTGGACAAGATTTATATGGAAATACATAATTACATGGGAAAAATTGGAAAAAATGGCAAAATAGCAGCAATAAATCATTCTTCTCACCGGTTCTTCATGTAAAGGGAACGAAACGTGGTGGCAAAAGGTTGAAATACAGAAAATTTTGACGTTTTTTGCCCTTAGAAATGCATAATTATGGTTTTCAATTGTTCTTAATTTTTTGGGACACTGAATCCAAATGCCAACTTTCCTACCTCGTGGAACACAACGCAACATATCAAAAAATTCAAAAATTTAGCTAATTTATTATGTTGTTCACCTACGGCCTTTTCTTGTCATAATCTCACGAGCTGATATTTTGGTTCTACGTTACGAAGAACATCAGCCCGGACCCTCCCATGCTGGGTTTTCCAAAAAACAACGAGCATCAAAAACAGTTCAGTACCACTTTTCTCTTCTTTAATTTTCTACCTCTTTTTTTTCTGATATATTGTTGTACTGATCTTATGCTCAGTTTTTTCCAGATACAGAACCGAAAGTAATTAAAAAATGAATTGTTAATACGCACAACGACCTTAATTTTTTACTCCTTGTAATCTGCTTAATTTTTTGAAATTTTTGAAATTCTTGCGTTGGTCCCACGAGCCAGAAATGTTGACATTCAATAAACAACAATTCCGAACGATAATTACGCATTTCTAAAGACGGAAAATCTCAAAATTGGCTACACTTTAGCCTTTTTTTAAATTTTTCATCATATCCCGTTGTCTTTAAGAGGCTGTGATGTCGAAATTCAGATTCGGCACCAAAAAAGGAAAACCATAAAGAAACGGTCGTTTGGTTGAAAAAATCGTAAAACTGGGAAAAATTTTGCAATGTTTCCAAATTTTCCGTATGTCCTGTCACTAGTAGAAGTCGCGTGGTTTGAAATTTTATTCTTTGAGATAAGTATCCTCTTTAAAAATAACCGTGCGGTATCTTAAATTTATGATTTGTCAAAAAGTAGGTTTTTCTAAATCTTTGAAAAACGTTTTCCAGATAACGTTGGCCCCGACCAGCGCAATTGTGACCTTTCCCATTATACAAAAGGGTCGACTTGAAAGGCAAACTGGTTTTTCATTATCAATAACATTAATAGTTACGACGGTATCGAACGATGAAAGTCAGTTGTGTGTAAAACGCGCCGCGACGAACTTGCTGCTATTTAAATTGTGCTCTTCTTTAAAGTGTTAATACTGAACCTAAAAATTCTTCGCGAACTTTATTTAAATAAGTGTTTTGCCTTAGTGAGACGATTGAACTTTTCTACATATATGCGGTTAAAGGCGGTTGTAAAGGTAGGAGAAAATTTTTAATATCGACCAAACTGTACTGCCGTTTTGAGCTTTTTTGAAATGGAATTTTTTGAAAATTGTGTTGCAAAATTACGTTGCAAAATTTCAGCTTTATAGATCTTCAGAACAATCACAGTGATAAACGAGTCGGTGCAACAATTTTGGGTTATGTTTTTTCAATTTTGCTCAAATTTTAATGGAATTTAGGAATTGAAATCACTTCATGCGCACATGTTAATTTTCTAATTGAAGTAAATGTTTTGTTTATCAGTTGCAAACCTGTACACATCTGTTAAAAATACTCGCTAATCAATCATTACAAAAAACAATGTATGCTATACAGGGTGTCCATTTAGTAGCCCGTTCCTCAAGTACGGCTTTATTGTTAAATTTACTAAAAAATAAATATACGAGATGGCAATTAGACTGGAAGGAATAGAAAATCTCAATTTACGAAAAAAAACTATCGCACTTAGCTATAGAGTAAGCTTAATAAAGTTGCACTAAAATTTACCGGGGATTCCAAATATTCAATAATAAATAGGATGTGCTATTTAAAAAAATGAAGAAAAATTAGTTTGAAAATGTCTATGTTTGGAGCAAGAAAAAGTGAACATCCTGTATGAAATAATTTAATGTTTCGTCACGGTTGAATACTCTGATTCAACCCAAGTCCACCACCGAACTTACGTAAAAACAAAAACAATACGTTAAAAAAATACAAGCGTTGATATTTATTTGATAATTATTATTTGAAAAACCCTTCAACGTGTTTGTCTTCATTTCTCAGAAGTCTACAATTTCCAAAATTTTTTTTTCTAAATTATCAAGATGGCGGACATTCAAACGTTTTAAAGTAAAATTAAATGAAAACACAAACAAAATTTTGCTATTTTCCATGAGAATGGTAATGATTTGCTCAAATTTTGACCCCCCCCCCCCCCCCCCCCCTCTTTAAACATCTTCTGAAATGGAGCACTGATGTCTTGTCTGTTTTGTCAATTAATTAATCATTAATCAATTAACACAATTTTAACCATGCACTCTTATTAATCTTTTTTTTTAAACTCTACTCCCCTTGCATTTATTATTCCCATCTCTCTTTTCTCCATCTTTTTCAATATTCTACTTATTTCTATCTGATATTAATTTTGGATTTTTTATCTTTGCTTCTTCACTTAATTTCTTTAAATTCGTTTTACATGTAATTCATATGCATATTTTCTATAAGAACGTAGTCTATTTGATTTACTGTATTTTTATCTGAGGACACCCATGACCCCTTATACAGGTCGTTCCGTGACTCGATGGCCATAATTTTTTTGAACAATTTTAAGATGAAAGTCCTATAAAATGCTTGACTTTCTTTGTTACACGAAATTTGGATTTTGATTGAAGATGAAGGTCATATGCCATATTTTGAAAAATCGAAAAAAAGCAATGATGTGTTGTGAGCCAGCGGGGGGACATTTTGAACCAAAACTTTAATATTACATTTGTGTTAGCAATACAACAATTTTTAATTAATAAAACATGATACTACTTCTTCTTAACAATGCCTTTAGTGCACATAACTCGTAAACTATTGCGTTTTGCACAGGACTTAAAATGGTCAAAAAAATACGATCTTAAACTATGGTTACGGGACACTCTGTATAATATCTCTTTGCTCCTTAGTTTCGTATTGTTTATAATTAGATCTCTATTTATTTATTTATTTATTTATCTCTGCTTCGTGTGTGTCTTGTTTTCCCTCTTTCTTATTCCTATCCCTTGCCATTGTATTAATGTCACAATTTTTTTGCAGAAGTTCGTAGAATGCATCTTTCTTCTTCCTCCGCTTCTTCCGTGGGTACATGTGTTAATTACTGTTATATTTCTTTTTTTCCATTAATTCCTATACCTTCTCTACTTTTATTGTATCCTTCTTACAAATAAATAAATACAAGATTCTTATTAACAATACATCTTATTTCTAATACCATCTGTCTTTCCCCCTTCTTTCCTCCTTTCTAACACTTCCTGTCCTAGTATCACCCTTCTGTCCTTTCTCTCTTGTCTCAACTCCTCGCATTTCCGCAACATATTCCCCATGCTTTCCCCCCCTTCCCTGCACATTCTACAAACCCTTTTCTCATCCTCCCACCAATACCTATTTTCATTCTTCTCATTTGCGCACCTAAATCTCGCCACAATTCTTTTCTCCTTCAATCCCATCTTCTCCAACAGGTACTTGGCCTTGCCATCTACCACAATCTCCCCGTATCCCTCATTATAGCTCCCTCCAGCTATCTCTGTCTCTTTTCCTAATCTTGCACATCCTTATCCCTCCTAACCACCTGATCTACCATCTCGCTTCCTTCCTCTCTTCTTCTTTCCACCTCCTCCCTCTCTCCCTCCCTCGCATACCCCACCCCTGTCCTCTTGTCCATACTTTATCCGTTTCCCCCTCATCTCCTTCATACATTCGTTCACCATTTTTATTTCTGTCTTCTTCCTGATCTCCTCCTCGTACTTCACCGCTCTCTTTCCCACCTGCATCCTTACTATTTCCACTTTCGCCTCTTCCCCCACTATGTATCCCGGCGTCTCTCTGTCCAGTCCCAGCGTCCATCTCCAATACTTGTCCTGAACCTTCTCCAAACTCTCCCACTCCCATCACGCTCCACACCAACTTACCAAAAATCCATCTCCTCTTTTCCATATCCTTCCCGAACACTCTTTCCCCCACCCCCTCTACTCCTCCTCTACTTTTAATGCACGATATTTAGTTTCTTGCAACGTTGTAATCCGTATCTTTCTATTTCCCTTATTATTTTCTTGAGTTTTCGCATACTGCTCTTGTAACTTTTCCATTTTATTCAATTTTCGCCTATTTTGATTCCAGATTTGCGATTCAATTTTTTTATTCCCTTTTCCCTGTACTTCATCTTTGCTAGATCCGATTGCCTTTTATTTTTCTTCTTCCACTTTATCTCTATTTCTTTTTGTTTTCGAATCGCTCATTCTTTGCCTCGCATTCCCATTTTTCGTCTTCGATGGTTCGCGTTTGGAAACCTATTCTTTCTAATTTTCCCTCGAATATTTCTTATCTGTATCAATTTCGCATTTTTTTTCATTACTGTCTCCCTATTTTTTGAATTTTGAACCATTTTCCCCCCCTCAGTTTTCTCTTATTACTTATTTGAGTTTCCATGACCTATAATTTCTTTTGCTTTTGGTGTGCAATATTTGTAGGCCATTTTTCCGTTTTTTCCCCTTTTCCATATTTGTTTTCGCTTAGTTTTTTACATTTGTTATTCAACTTTTTTATCCCTTTTTCAATTCCTTTCTCATTGTCCTGCTCGCTACTCTTTTAGTTTTCTTCTTTAGTTTGTTTCAATTTTTTTTTTCGTTTTCGAATCGCTCCTTTCCCTCTCATTCTTCATTTTCCATGGTTACTTTTGAAATTCTCCCTCCCTCTTTTGCTTCTTTTGAATTTTGTCTAATTTTTCCTTGAATTTTTTTACTCGATACTCATGCCATCAATAATATACAGTCTTCTACCCTTTATTTTCTTCAATTTCGTCTTGTTCTTCCTTACGGTCTCTTTATATGTTGAAATTTGTCTTTGTTTTCTTACATCCCTTACATTTATCTCCACTTGCATAGTTTTTTGATAAATTATTCATTATCTTCAGTTGATTTGTTCCTAGATTCTAATCGCTACTCCTTATATGGTTGTATTCTACCTTTTTTTTTTCTTTTCAATCCTACTCCTATTGAAGATTTCGTACTTCCCTTTCTTCCTATTATTGTTTCTCCTATGTTTGTTTGTTTTTTATTTTCTTTTGCTTCTAAGCTTTGTTTTTCACTACACCTTGAGGTTTCTTAGGGTCAATTCTTCATTTTCCATGGTTACTTTTGAAATTCTCCCTCGCTCTATTGCTTCTTTTGAATTTTGTCTAATTTTTCCTTGAATTTTTTACTCAATACTCATGCCATCAATAATATACAGTCTTCTACCCTTTATTTGCTTCAATTTCGTCTTGTTCTTCCTTACTGTCCTCTTTATATGTTGAAATTTGTCTTTGTTTTTTTACATCCCTTACATTTATCTCCACTTGCATAGTTTTTTGATAAATTATTCATTATCTTCACTTGATTTGTTCCTAGGTTCTAATCGCTACTCCTTATATGGTTGTATTCTACCTTTTTTTCTTTTCAATCCTACTAACTCCTATTGAAGATTTCGTATTTCCCTTTCTTCCCATTATTGTTTCTCCTATGTTTGTTTGCTTTTTGTTTTCTTTTGCTTCTAAGCTTTGTTTTTCACCGCACCTTGAGGTTTCTCAGGGTCAATTCGAGTGCAAATTAAATAAATGGTTACTTTAAATCTTAAGGAGCGAAATAACAGCATTTCAGAGTGGTGTAAGCTTTAGTGGCGGATTGTTTTCAAATAACTACCGTCACATGTAATCAATGGAACGTTGCCAACTAAATTGCAAGATTCCGTATAGTATAAAATGTAATAATTTAAGGAAATGAATACCTTTGTTAACCATTGGCAAAGTGCCAATAATAGGATGCCTTACCCTACTTCACTTTTCATATCGATTTCATTTCCAGCGCACTATACGTCTGGAAGTGTCCTTTTTCCTCCTCCAACGCAGTGGTATCTTCCTGGAATTTATTATGTTTCACATCATCATAAAGTCATTTACACTAAACAAGTCTGAAGTTTACGATGAATACTAATCTAAACATTAATAGTACGATATGAGTCTTATTTATATCTCATCTCATCTTTCATGCATAAGGCCTCGTCGTAAATCCTTATCAACATTTTTCCACTTCCTTGCTGTCCCATTTTTTAGTAAAGGGATACAAACTTTATCTCCATATCGCAAATCTAAAGCTTTTCACCCCTCAATAAGCGCACATACCGTCGAAAATTTTTTTCGGTTACCAATGCGATACGAAATAATAAAAAGGAATCTGGGGGGAAAAGGAGTTTCAAATTCCGACAGGCCAAATCTAAATAAGAAAAACAAATGGGGAAAAAGAGACGTCTACTTTTGAATGAAAACTCTTATCGAAAATGTCATCGCATTTTCCTTTCCATGCTTCGTATTATTAACGGTGGTGGAAATATTACAACTAGTTGGGGAAGCCGCGCGCGTTTTTATTTCGTTTAAAAATAAATTTATGAAACAATCACCTAGCCATACCACCTTCCCCCTTCCACCCTATCATTAGGTTATTTTGAATGGATATTGAGGGTGTATCTTATTTTCGAATCTAATCGGAAACACGCAAACATTTTTACGTTCGACCGCATTGCCGTCTTTCCAACTTTTGCCCATTGTTCCTCTGTACAGGATTTACATGTTATCATTTCGAATTATTTAAACGGAACGCTGATAGACTGCGTGTCTGTGTATGGTGGGGGGATCCGACGCTTAGAGTCGCGACGTTTTGGTCGCAGTGGCGTGTAGCGCCCGCTCCGAGAATGAGGGGCGCGTGTTACGTGTAGTGAAAATATGGCTTCGACTAGCAGATATAGCTCATATAATTGTCTCACGAGTTGGGACAGTTACGACAGAATTCCCAGGTAATTAAAATTAAACTTGTACGGCTCGGCTATGAACAAACTTTTTTATTGTTATCTATAACTTTGTTTATAACTAGGTCACAATTTATTTAATAGAGCACCAATTTTTGTTCATCCCTATAGTTTTATCTTCTTACGTACTTAATTTGTTTCGCATCTTATACCAGTTTGGATGTAATAAATTCGTACGGTAACGCTCGTAATGACCCATTACATCTATCGATTCATTTACATCCCCTTTACAAAGTTAGATTAAGTGTGGTAAACGTCTGTCCTCCTTTGGGAACGATACCCGTTGTAATGTCCACCATCATCTTTTTGTTCACTCTTCCAAAATGACTTTTGACGTGTTTGAATTTAGTTTGAGAGGATTAAATTAACCACGTAATTGTTAAAACGCTTATGGTATCTTTCTCAAAGCGAGAAGTTGAGGATTATTTACGTAACCAGAAAGGGGATTTAGAACGTTACAATTCTCTTGTGGGAAGGATTGTAATGTTGCCAAGTCGGTTTGGTGTAATTGATTGCGAAAATTTTGTCCCAGTAGGGCGAATACTGACATGACGATATAGTGCACTTTAAGTGCTTTTTCCTAGATTATCCTTGCTCTCTTCATCACAGAAAGAAGGTTACGTTTTTAGATATTATGTTCACTATAAACATCGATATTTTGGTGGACAAAGTGACTTATTGTCATATTATTGTGATTATTTTATGTAAAATAATTGAATACGTATCGACGGTTAATTGTGCTGTTTTTTTCTGCTTGGTGACCTGGATCTTAGTCCGCCACGCTTGGTTTTCTCACATTAATTGTAGACAATTTGCTCGGTTCTACGGGTGTTGAGTGATATTTCCAGTATCTCTTATTTAGAGATGTAGTTAGCTGTTCAGTGGTTCAGCACGTTCAGAAATTAACATAAATCGGTAGATATCATATTATTTTGGTTTGAAGCGCTGTAGTAACATTTTTTGGTTACCCTTCCTCTTATATATTTATTACCTTTGATGCTGAATACTTACGTTGCCTTGATCCGTTTAGATTCGGATTTACTTAAATTTCGCCCTATAGCGTGAAGCACAAATCCATATTACACGTGACACCAATCTTGTAGTGAGGTTGAGGTCCTCTACTAGCGGTTGGCGAGACTGCGTGGCTGTTGGGACCCTAAATACTCATTATTGATGAATATTACTCGTATAATGACAGTGATTAACGTGAGAACAGTAAATGTTCATTAGTTAATGTCAATTATCCTAAGAAGCTTAAGAATGAGTATTTGGGGTCCCAACGGCCAGGTAGTCTCACCAACCCCTAGTAGACGACCTCTACTGAAGTGCATATATGTCATACTAAAGTTACAGTAATTAAGATATACGCGTCGTTTGAGACACTGTATAGTCCTGAGAAGGATTCCAATTTAAACCGAAATATTGCTCCAGACGTTGAAATAGTTGCCTGCCGTTATTTATTATGTAATGCTATTTGAAAGCCTTGTGATCTGTCTCGAAGCAACATAATCCAAGTTTCGTAACGGATTTATAATCAAATATATAGCAAAAGAGGAAGATGTGCTTCCAAGTGAAATCTTGAAGAAGACTTTTTTGATCGAAGAATGCTATTTTACTCTCTCAGACGATGTTAAACCAACACGTTAGTCAAGAAGATGGAAGCAATCCATCGGAAGCGTGATCCTCCACCACGATAACGCGCTCCCATCCTCTGCTAATTTAACCCGACAGAGTCTTGGGAACCGTTTGGTCTTCCCCTCATTCCTCTCATTGAGATGTCACATGGTTAGAATTTTTAATAAATATGATGAGAGAATTGATGCAAAAAAAAGATATGATGGGCAAACTAAAACGAATAGGAAAAGAGCCGCGGGAAAGTCAAGAACAGATGAAAGAATTAAAGCCAGAAAACGAAAAAATGAGGAAAGAAGTTGAAAGATTAGATCAACACATCGAACACCTAAAGAAAATCGAAAAATTTCTGGCCTATTTCAAAATTAGATACAAACGGCGAGGAATCCCCCCCCCCTCCACACACAGAACAGATGTGGCCCAACAACTACAAGTAGCATTAAGATAGTAAAAAGGTGTGCGCAATAAAATTGGAAATGAGAGAAATAAAAGAAACCAAGTAACAACTGGATACAAGAAGATTTGAAACAAAGAACAAAATAAGCCAAAACACTAGCATCTTCCGTAATACAGACAACAGAGGAAATCAACACCAAAAAGCGACAAAACCTTACTACAGGATATACAACATAGTTAAAGAGTATCAGGAGGACCGGACGCTGCATATGTTCTTAATCGATTTTAAACGAGCGTATAACACTATTTCACGATGATCAGACTCATAAAAGTGACATTAAGTAAGAGTACCAGTGTAACACCGTTTATTGGCGTTAGCTTGGCGAAATATTGACCCAATATAGAGAGATTGGGGCAATATTGTCGAACTGCAGCCTATATTGGGGGAATATATTTTTCCAATAATTTTAAAATATTGAAAGTACACTATTTATTGAATATCAGAACAATATTTAGTAAATATTGCTATTAAATGTAAATTCAAATATTGTAGGTACACACAATAATGTACCAATATCGCGTGTACAATATTACTAAATATTGAAAATCTATACTTAATCAATATAACATACATATTTGTAATATTTAGTAAATATTGCTATTTAATGTACATTAATTTAATATAATATTGTATACTCAATATTGGTACATTATTGTGTGTGAAGTATTACTAAATATTGAAAATCGATATTTAAGCAATATAACATACATATTTGTAATATTTAGTAAATATTGCTATTTCATGTACATTAATTTAATATAATATTGTATATTCAATATTGGTACATTATTGTGTGTAAAGTATTACTAAATATTGAAAATCGATATTTAAGCAATATAACATACATATTTGTAATATTTAGTAAATATTGCTATTTCATGTACATTAATTTAATATAATATTGTATATTCAATATTGGTACATTATTGTGTGTAAAGTATTACTAAATATTGAAAATCGATATTTAAGCAATATTACATACAATATTAAGTAGATATATTGCTATAATATAAAGTCAACATTTATTTATCAAAAAATAAGATTGTGATAAAATAGACCTTATATCGTCTCGCATTTTTTGATTATGTTATCACACAAGTCAATTGGTTACATCATTTATTTATCAATAACATAATAATACTGTGTTTTCAATATTTAATAATGAAAATACAGTACTTAAAATGATATATTTAGGCATGAAAACATGAAAAAAATATTCACAAATTAATAATAACGTTATGACACTTTCCCAAAATCCGCCAAATGTTAATTTTCGCCGATTTAGAGATATTAAAATAATCAAAATATAATATGCACGCCCTCCTCCATATTTCATAGTGTTCAACTTTAAATTCCAAAATTATAAATTTCCGTAGCTCAGTGCCTCCTATCCGGGTGATCGATGGTGCGAGTCCTACTTAAAGCAAAATATTTTTTCAGCATCACCGATCTCCTCGGAGTCTTCACAAAGTGAATGGGGTTGCTGAGGAAGGAACCACCGGAGCCCTGCAGGCGCTGCGCTGTGGGAAATAGTCCCCCGCAGCAGTTAGGGCTCTGGGGTGACTCCGGCCACCTCCTTTCTTACTATTTTGGGACCCATCACATTATTGTATAAATATTTTCCCCAATATTGAAGTAATATCGGTTAGCAATATTTAGTCAATATGTAAAATTGTTCACATTTCAATGTTCGGACAATATTGTACATTCATATTCTACCAATATATTTACAATGAAATGCCAATATTACACCAATATTAAATGCTACATGGGTACTAACACTGTTGTAGTGGAACTATGCTATTCAAGAGATTTCTCCGTCAAAAGACGGCTAATCCATGACGATCCACCATCGACTGATTTGTTTCATCTGGTTTTGGAAGCGATCATTGGGTAAAAGCGGATCTCAAACGACAGTGTATCGCCTATGCAGACGAGACCAAGAAAAGAAATAGAAAGAGAATTCAATAAATTTGAAGAAGAGGCAAGAAAGTATGACTTGGTGGTAAGGAAATCGCAAAATCCCCTATCGAAGGAAAACAATACAAAATTGAAAATGTTGGTAATTCGAGTACTTGGGAGTAACCATGACAAGCAAGGACCAAGGAAAAAATTAAAAAAACAGACAAGAGGAAACGAAATTAAAGATATTGGAAGGGAAGATCCCGCGAAACATTTTTGGAAAAGAAAGGACATGGAGTAAGTGTGGCAGACTCAAAATCACTGTGCACAAAGCACAAATAGAGGTGGATGGAACACATAATCAGAATGTCGGAACAAAGATGGGCGATAAGAGTACTGATGGAGAGACGAGGGCAAAAAAAAGAAGAGAGATGGTATGTCTTGAGAGAAATTTGTAGTTTTCTTCGTGCACATTTTCATTTTTTACCCTTATCTTACCTGTAAAACACTTTCACTCTCAGTCAATGTTATAAGAATCATGTTAGCTTGATATCAACGTACTGCATGCGAGTTGTGAAGCACGTGCTTCTTTTGAGATCGATTATTTTGTCCTTCGTGTCTATCTGTTTTAATGGATGACTCACCCACTATAGTTTTTTGTCCAAGTCAGAGAGGTAAATTTCGATGTGAAATTGTTTAGAAAAGGGCACTTAGAGAAGGGCCTTTGGTTGATGTAGTCATAGGAACAACGAATATACTATTTATGGCGTGCTGACCGATTGGTCTTTCAAGATTTCCCTTCTGTAGCACAAAGGTAGCACAAACTTCATGGCTATGCAATTTTTAAGGAATATTGTGTTAATATGTGGATACTCTGGTTACTTGCACTAGGCGTTACGACATTGAAGAATCACCTTATTAATTGCTATGGGGAGCACTTAGACACGGTAATTTGTGCTTCAGATGAAGATTTACCTTTTGAAGCACTGAGTTCTTCTGCAATTTTAACCTTTATGAATCTAAATTTAGGAATTTCACATTTCTTGGCCTTCTTCTTCTTTCCCTTACCTCCTCTATCCAGTCTATCCCTCCTGACCCTAGAATCTACTTCGAGTCTATTTCCTCTTCTCTTAACTCTAACATACTCATTCAACTTATGTCCTACACTCTCCCATCCCTCTCCACAAACCCTTTCCTCACTCCACCAATATTTCATGTTGTCTTCGTGTCCACACCTGTTTCTTTCTCTTGCGCTCCTTCTAGGTACCTAGGTACTCCTTCGGACCTTATCTCCTCATTGTTTATATTGTACTTCCCCTTCCGTATCCTTCCCCTTCTTCCTGGTTCTGCACGTCTCTTGTTGTTATCTCCTTTCTTTCCCATCTCATTTCCCTCCTCCTTCTCGTGGTATCCCTTTCTTCCTTCTTGTCAGTATTCTAGCTTTCCTTCCCCTACTTCCTTCCAACAACATTGCAGTATCCTCCTCCTCTTCCTCATACTTCATCGCCAACCTTTCCCGCCTGTGCTCTAATCTTCTCCAGTTTAACTTCATGCTGTACTATGTAACCAGGTGTCTCCCTTTGTTGGCGTAACACCCATCTCCAGTACATGTCTTGCATCCTTTTTAGTACTTCCCTTTCCCTCCACCTTCATATCTCCACCACCAGCTTGTTGAATAGCCACCCCTTCTCATCAGATCATTTCTAAATGTTCTCTCCCATACCCCCCGCCCCCCCCCCCCGCCCCAACACTTTACACCCCTATTTTGATAGTTCCCTCACATGTACCTTGTCTTTATTGTCGTATGTCATTGTATACCCCGAGATACTTCACTTCCCCCACACTTGCAATGTTCTGGTTACCCCACTTCCATTCCTCCTTTCTCTTTCTTCCTCTCCCCTTCTGGAATACTACTATCTTGGTCTTTCCCACGTTCACCTTCATTTCTCGTTTTTCTAAAAAGTCTTTAATTGTCACCATCACATCCCTTTGTAATTGTCTTTGAAAAAGTCTAGGAAATCCCATAAATTTAAGTGATTGGAATTTTTTTGGGCGCCCTTTTTAAATTTTGTTTCATTTGTATTGGCCAGTGTGCAATAGGTATGGAAATGGATTGCCACTAGTTTCCTCATGTCTGAGAGTTACGGATCCCAGAAAGTATGTATGGAGCTAAAGCTCCAAAGCTTTCTGCCTTATCCCCATGTGCTTCCATTACACTCACGAAGGTTTCCTATTGTTTCTTTTGAAAAGGTTTTTTGAAATCTCGCCGTTTGGGGTGTCATTGCACAGTATTTTCTACAGGATTCCTGTTTTGGTCTCCTAATGGCTTTGTCATTTCTACAGGATTCCTTGCCCCGCGGTTTTCCTTGAGCAACTCCTTACTCAGGATCCAGTTCCTTCTTTATGTATTGTTGCAGCATTTTTTTAATAATTTGTGATGTATAATTAGATAGTTATCAAAGTAGCTTTGCTCTTCATTTTGGTCCTCAATGCAACTAGGTTTGGAGTACATTTATTGGAACAAAAAGGTTATGACTTATGAGTAATTGCATTAAGTGAAAGGTTTCGCTTTTTTGAAATGTGAAGGCAGGCCCCCGCTGAAAGATATCTTTCGAATCTGTAGCTACCCTTTGTTTTAATCAGAAGGGTAGTAAGGGCGGGTTGTAACTTTGCATTTTTACTTCCCCGTATAGGTACATAGGACATACGACTCTTTTAATCGAATATAATAAGTTTACTAATTTTCTTCCCGCCTAGCCAGAAATTAACAAAATATTAAAAATACTTATGACATATCCTGTATATTATTGCAGGAGAAAATCAGAAATCGTTTTCTAATTACAACTATACTACACACTATATATTTTTTTTTTTTATTTTTTTGAGTTATTACGCAAAAACTATTTTATTTTAAGTTATTATGCAAAAACTATTTTATTTAATACGTTATTGTAGTAAACACGGGAAAGTTGTGTGCCAGTGCTCACTAATTTATATTAAGTGACACCTAATTATGAAACTAATTAGTTATACGCTACGATTTTATTCATTGCTGCCTAATTTTGACAAAATAACCGAAAATGCACCTTAATTCGATGATACATTTGCAAATCCTGAAAAACACGGTAAGGAATGTTACGAATAACTAAAGGAAATGTAGCACTTTTTTTTCAATTTACGAATTAGGAGATCAAACAAACTTTTCAGCTTTCATAAAATGTACCGACTTTAATCAAATTAAGTGTGACAGCAACATCTACAACTTTTTAAATTTTTCTTTTTTAATTTATTTTATTTTCTCTCATTTTTTTAGTGATTGAGTAAGATAAAAGTTTTATTGGAAGTGTCTTGTTTCAATATAATCTACGCTAATTTGTATAAGTAGTGCTTCTAGTAAATAAAGGGTTACTAAGTAAATCTAGCCTAATTAATTAACACTTTCCGTCGTACGTTTAATGATTAGTTACTTAGTACGTTCTTCCTTTTTTCAGTTGAAGTTGTATTTTATTACAAGAGCAACAGAAATTATGGTCCTTCGAACCGTAATTTTCCAATTCTGTGTCGATACTTCGAAAAAACGAAATACATCAGACTAAAAGATCAAACAAATTATATTATACTGAATAGACGTTTTGCCTCCTGGCGCTTTCTTTAATTAAATTTACTTCTCACGCGAGCCTTTTATGTGTCTACCTAAGCCGTCCTGAGCACAAACGTCTTTTGCAATTTAACGTTCGAATTTATTAAAAGAAAATTCAACGTTCGTATTTATTAAAAGAAAATGGGAAATTATTAGATTAATCCTATTGTGGATGGATTAACGCTTTTGTGACTACCGTCTTTTGTCGATTTAACATTGGCAGCAGCTCAGTATACTATTTGCCAATTTCAATTATGGATTACTATAGCGGAGAAGTCGGAAACGAGCAGTGTCTGTCCTAATTTGCAATTTATAGCTATTTTTCTCCAACATTTATATTTCAGCAACATCACGTGCCTTTTACTCCGTAGGTAATTAGGAGTAACAATAAGTTTAATTAGTTGTATGAAGTAATTAGATATCAGCATTGTACGTGTACATATTTCAGTAATTAATTAATTTAATTCAATTTTTTCGTTGTTTCGAAACGTGAACAAAATTTTTTTGCGCCTAATTGCTTAACAAGTAATTGACAGCAAAATTAGGGTTTGAATATTTCCTAATATTTTTCGTGCAATAAACATAATCTTAGTTAGGTACGAATTCGATTTTAATTTGCTGACGCACTTACAGAAATTACAAAGCTCGAATAAACAGCATTAAATTGTTTGTGTGCTAATCATTAATTATATGTTATGGTGCATATTGTCACATAATTAGTACCTAATTGGTAGCTTATTACAGACTCCCATTTCGGTATAAGAGTTTAATGATACCAAGGAGCGATCTACAGTATGCTCAAAAAAATGTCGAAGCAATCTTTTGAAAAACTACTTTTTCAATTAAAATCTGAAATTGCTACTTTGACACACAATATGCTTAACTTTGTAAGTTTTTGTAACGTGTACTTTATTTCAGTAACGTGTATTCCTGACTGGCACCTAATTAATTACTCTCGAGAAAATAAACACTTTTTCGTAAGAATGTACAATGAGCACCTAGCTATTTTTTCCAAATAATTAATATTAATTGCCACATTAAAGATTGATATCGCACGAATACAATTACGTAATTAACTAGTAGCGTGCACCGATAATTATACAGTAATTCAATTTCGTTCAATCGAAATGTTTATCAATCTGATTCAACATTTTTATAAGACGTTCTGAAATTACCTTTACGACACACAATGAAATTTTATGTGTAATTCGCGCCTAATTAGGTCGAAATGAATTCCTTTTTCCATCTAATTATTTTCAAGAAGCTGTGTTACAATGTAATTTATACAAAATTTGGTTGAATTTTGATCCAATTTTTTTAAATATTGAGTATTTTCTTGCTTATATGCAAAATGTTCTGGAATAATTGGTATCTAATTAGCTCATAACATTGCACTTGAAATTAAGCCAAAATTTAAAGAATACAAAATATTATAATTTCAAAACCAATTATAATGTTTGACATGCCATAATTGACGTTTATTTAAAGATATTTTTTATGCCTTTCGGACATTTTTACAGTTTCTGTTATAGTTAAGTCTTTCGATCACACATTTACTTATTTACTAATTATATCTTTGAAGACAGTAATTAGGTAATAAATTACTTAATACGTACAAATTTTTGAAAATTCTTAACGTTGCCAGCAATTCTTAGGTGTGCACTTCATGTTATCAATAAACAGCGGTCAGTTAGTCCACTAAAACGTAAATATTAAAAATTTCATATCCAATTGGACGTTTATAATGGAATTAATTTTCTCCAAACTTACTTTGTGGAACTCCATAATTAATTGGAATAGTGAGAACATTAGTGAAATTACTAATTAATTAACGATTTTTTATCATTTAATAGATGAAATATTTCTAGTTGCCTAGAAAATAACACGGAAGAGTAACACCTAATTACATTAAATACTTCTTAATTACACCAAATTACTTTAATGTATTTTTTATTATAATAGTTGTGTATAGTTGAGCCTAATTAAGACTTTCGGTAGACTAATTTTAGTCAAATCTATGCTGTGTGTGTGAGGGGGGGGGGGCTACTTATTTGTCCTTTTACGCCAATCCTTACTCTGAAACTTTAAGATCCAGTTTATTCAGAACTTTTGTAGTTCAACGACACAAAAAGTACTTTTGGTTGCTCATATGATTTTACAAGAATTATCATTTCATAAATAATTGAAGATATTTCTGGTCCCTTCGAACTTAAATTGGACTGTCATTTAATAGTAGCTTATAATTATTACAAATATTTAATTGCAGTTTCACAAATTTTTTGGCGCCTAATTATCGTATAAATTGCTTAATTTTTTCAAAACCATTTATGTAAATTATAGATAATGTAGTGTGCTGTTGATTATTATAATGCTACATATTTATTCATAAATAATTTCCTGAAGGGCTGTTAAAAATTCATTTTTAGCTATTTCTAGGAACTTACGCCAATTGAGATTAACGAAATGAAATTTGTATCGTTTAATAGGAGAAATATTTCTAGTTGCATAGAAAATACCACCTAATTACATTAAATACACCCTTAATTACACCAAATTACTTTAATGTATTTTTATTATAATAATTGTGTACAGTTGAGCCTAATTAAGACTTTTGGTAGACTAATTTTAGTCAAATCTGTGCTGTGTGTGTGAGGGGGGGGGGGGGGCTACTTATTTGTCCTTCTACGCCAATCCTTACTCTGAAACCTTAAAATCCAGTTTATTCAGAACTTGTACAAAAATTACACCAAATTACTTTAATGTATTTTACATTCCACGCTTTTGAATCAGTTATAGGTACTCATCATAGCTATTATCAGCACATTTGGACGTGTATAATTTGCGATTAAGTACTATCGCACAGACCAACACATAATAGAATAGGCACTTTTGGCCCAATTTTTTTTGCAGTAAAATGCCACAGAGTAGGTAGATAATTTAATAAAGGAAATTTATTACTTTATTCCTGTAAAGGAATCACATTCACCTTTCTGTATAATTACGTTTCAAGTACGAACTTTTGCATGTATAATAGAGTTTAGTATGTTTAATTTTGATTTGATGTAAGATTTTGTCTAAGTACTGAAATTAATTTAACAATTCTTGCTTTAAAAATAGTTCACATTCCCTTAATTACTTAATACTGATTTTACAATTTGAAAACGTTAACAATTGACGTGTAATTAATTTATCACAAAAATTTAATACCCAATTTTTCAATTACTTATCGAATTTTAGTGCACCAACAAATCACAATTAATTAGTCTATTATTAATTTGATTTCATATCAATGCCCTAAAATTTTGAGGTAAGTAGTTCAAATTAGGGAATACTCAATAGTTACTTTTGTTTTTGTTGAAATTAAAATTTAAATTTAGTTCTAATTTTAGAAATAGGCGGAATAATTTACTTACCTTAACAAAACAAACCTTTCATTTACTCTTTGCACATAGATTATTATGCGTTGATTATAAGATAAATAGTAGGTACCCATAAAAATGTTATTAAGTTATATGTACAATTAGCCCCCAATTGTTTTAAACCGTTTTAACCCAATTAAAGTTGTTTAATGGCATCGATTTTTTATTTGCGCACGAAACTTTACACCTGGAGATCGATATCGTACATAATTAGCATCAATCGATCACATATGAACCTTGAAGAATTTAAAAAATAAATCCTAATTAATTAGCAATTTTGCAATTAATTAGCTAATTAACCCTAAAACCTACCAGTAACGAAATTACTTATTTCTAGCTTCTTGCAATTCATTTAATTAGCATTAGACATTTCGTTGTCTAATTAGTATCTTTTGGTTAAATCGTGGGTGTATAATTCCCCCATATCTGCTTTCAGTCATTTACCAAATATATACCACCTCTTTTGTTTTATTCAGTTACAAATAACTTCGATAATTGATACACGCGTTTTCGACCGTACAGTGGCGGATAATAATTTAACTCGAAACATAAAATTGAATTAGAGAGGAGTTCCGCATCAATAAATATTTAATACAATGGCAGCTGTATTTTGTAGTAGCTTGTTACTCGTAAATACCGTACATTAAAAAATTAACTAAGTATTGTAATTTATGACGAATTGTATAACTAAAGTTTAGTCGTATTATAAAATTTAATTACAATTTCGATAAAATAATATTGCACTTAAAAAGTTTTTCCAAGTTAATTAAATTTCGCGTCCGTTTGCTCTACTTTGAAAGTTAACTTTCTGCTTCTTTTCTATTGAGAAAAGTTAATTTAGCGATCGGTCTTTTAATCCAATACGATGTCGATTTGTGATTATCTACGTGATTGAATTATTTTAAAGGCGTTTCTGTGATTAATTCAAATTACAAAACATACTACAAGTCGGGTAATTAATTTTAATATTGTATTTCCTTGTCCTCTGCTATGGTTTTATTATGTCAATAAAAATATAGTACATAAAAGACAAACGGTTGTCAAAGTGTTTTATAGCAGCTTTTTAGTAGCACTACTTCGCTATAAGTGAAGTATTGAAAAGCGAAAGATTGTTTTGTAATCCGTACATGGAATTGAAAGAGATAGATGAGTTTATTTCACGCAACTCTCCAAGATTCTTAAAACTTTCATGTTGTATAACAGTTTTATAAAAATCGATGACACACTGTCATGTGCCTGAACCTTACCAGTCAAGCTGCGGAACACGCCATCTCTCAATTTTTTGCAAAAATCCCCTTGCGTATGGTGAGAACTTGTAAAATATGTTAACACCACCCCTGGAGCTCTAATATAGCTCAAAATATAGTTACCGCTACAACTATCTACGAAAAAAGGCTGAGAGACTATGGGGTCGTCCTCCGCTATGGTTTTATTATGTCAATAAAAATATAGTACATAAGAGACAAAGGGTTGTCAAAGTGTTTTATAGCAGTTTTTTAGTAGCACTACTTCGCTATAAGGGAAGTACTGAAAAGCGAACGTTTGTTTTGTAATCCGTACATGGAATTGAAAAAGATGGATGAGTTTTTTCACGCAACTCTCCAAGATTCCTAAAACTTTCATGTTTTATAACTGTTTTATAAAAATCGATGACACACTGTCATGTGCCTGAACCTTACCAGTCAAGCTGCGGAACACGCCATCTCCCAATTATGTGCAAAAATCCCCCATGCGTATGGTGAGAACTTGTAAAATATGTTAACACCACCCCTGGAGTTCTAATAAAGCTCAAAATATAGTTACCGCTACAACTATCTACGAAAAAAGGCTGAGAGACTATGGGGTCGTCCTCCGCTATGGTTTTATTATGTCAATAAAAATATAGTACATAAGAGACAAAGGATTGTCAAAAGTGTTTTATAGCAGCTTTTTAGTAGCACTACTTCGCTATAAGGGAGGTATTGAAAAGCGAAAGATTGTTTTGTAATCCGTACATGGAATTGAAAAAGATGGATGAGTTTTTTCACGCAACTCTCCAAGATTCTTAAAACTTTCATGTTTTATAACTGTTTTATAAAAATCGATGACACACTGTCATGTGCCTGAACCTTACCAGTCAAGCTGCGGAAAACGCCATCTCTCAATTATGTGCAAAAATCCCCCATGCGTATGGTGAGAACTTGTAAAATATGTTAACACCACCCCTGGAGCTCTAATAAAGCTCAAAATATAGTTACCGCTAAAACTATCTACGAAAAAAGGCTGAGAGACTATGGGGTCGTCCTCCGCTATGGTTTTATTATGTCAATAAAAATATAGTACATAAGAGACAAAGGGTTGTCAAAGTGTTTTATAGCAGCTTTTAGCACTACTTCTCTATAAAAGAGAAGTATTGACAAGCGAAAGATTGTTTTGTAATCCGTACATGGAATTGAAAAAGATGGATGAGTTTTTTCACGCAACTCTCCAAGATTCTTAAAACTTTCATGTTTTATAACAGTTTTATAAAAATCGATGAGACACTGTCATGTGCCTGAACCTTACCAGTCAAGCTGTGGAACACGCCATCTCTCAATCATGTGCAAAAATCCCCAATGCGTATGGTGAGAACTTGTAAAATATGTTAACACCACCCCTGGAGTTCTAATAAAGCTCAAAATATAGTTACCGCTAAAACTATCTACGAAAAAAGGCTGAGAGACTATGGGGTCGTCCTCCGCTATGGTTTTATTATGTCAATAAAAATATAGTACATAAGAGACAAAGGGTTGCCAAAGTGTTTTATAGCAGCTTTTTAGCACTACTTCTCTATAAAAGAGAAGTATTGACAAGCGAAAGATTGTTTTGTAATCCGTACATGGAATTGAAAAAGATGGATGAATTTATTTCACGCAACTCTCCAAGATTCTTAAAACTTCCATGTTTTATAACTGTTTTATAAAAATCGATGACACACTGTCATGTGCCTGAACGTTACCAGTGAAGCTGCGGAACACGCCATCTCTCAATTATGTGCAAAAATCCCCCATGCGTATGGTAAGAACTTGTAAAATATGTTAACACCACCCCTGAAGCTCTAATATAGCTCAAAATATAGTTACCGCTACAACTATCTACGAGAAAAGGCTGAGAGACTATGGGGTCGTCCTTCGCTATGGTTTTATTATGTCAATAAAAATATAGTACATAAGAGACAAAGGGTTGCCAAAGTGTTTTATAGCAGCTTTTTAGCACTACTTCGCTATAAAAGGGAAGTATTGAAAAGCGAAAGATTGTTTTGTAATCCGTACACGGGAATGAAGGAGGTGATGAATTTATTTCACGCTACTCTCCAAGATTCTTAAAACTTTCATGTTTTATAACTGTTTTATAAAATCGATGACACACTGTCATGTGCCGTAAGAGACAAAGGGTTGTCAAAGTGTTTTATAGCAGCTTTTTAGCACTACTTCTCTATAAAAGGGAGGTATTGAAAAGCGAAAGATTGTTTTGTAATCCGTACATGGAATTGAAAGAGATGATGAATTTATTTCACGTTACTCTCCAAGATTCTTAAAACTTCCATGTTTTATAACTGTTTTATAACAATCGATGACACACTGTCATCTCTCAATTATCTGCAAAAATCCACATGCGTATGTGAGAACTTGTAAAATATGTTAACACCACCCCTGAAGCTCTAATAGAGCTCAAAATATAGTTACCGCTACAACTATCTACGAAAAAGGCTGAGAGACTATGGGTTCGTCCTCCGCTATGGTTTTATTATGTCAATGAAAATATAGTACGTAAGAGACAAAGGGTTGTCAAAGTGTTTTATAGCAGCTTTTTAGCACTACTTACGATAAGTTGTCACTGCAAGTTTCTACAAAAAACCCCTAGGTAATTCATGGACCGATGGTCTAGGGACTCTAGGGGATTACAATCATATTCCAAAGTACAAAAAAGACGCTTTCCAAGTGCAACAGTCCCAAACGATTGGATATCACCGTAAGTATCAACAAAAAATCTTCATTAATTGCCACAAAATCTAAAGGGTTGTAATCTCCCCCAAAATATCGAAATATTCATAAACCACCCTAAGGGAAATATATCTCAAACGATCAGTTATCACAGCAAGTGTCTATACAAACAACGTCCTTCATTCATTGGGCGAGAGCTTAAGCGGTTGTTTCATCCCCCAAAGTAGGTACAATAATATTGATGGTCACCCCAAGAAAAAAGGTATGAAATTCAACATCCAACTATTACTTATCATCTCAAGTAAGCTAGAAATCATCTTCATTTATTGGTTGGAGAGTATAAGGGGGTTGTAATAACCCCCACAAAGCACTAAAATATTCATCCCTCGAGAAGAAAAAATCTCAAACGATTAGTTGTCCCTACAAGTATCTATAAACAAACCCTTATTCATTGGTTGATGGTGTGCTAAAATATTCATAAACCACCCTAAGCAAAATGGTTTTTCACTTCTCACAAACCCTCCGCCGAGAGTTTAAGGGGTTGTAGTTATTCCCTACGGTACTAAAGCTGGATAGTGGTTGCTAAGTTTACGCAGGGAGTCAACGTATCAAAACTATTTTCGGGTAGTTTTTTTAAAAACATTGGGGGGCATTTTTTCTACTACGTCTTTAAGCGTTGTGGGCACAACCCCTAAAATTATAAATCGCATGATCATGCAAGTTCGACACTCCTTTCCATGAATTGAAATCGTAATTTTTTTTAGATTCTAGGTATTTGTCTGCAAGACATTCCAAAAGACTGAAAACACCAAAAAAACAACAAAAATTTGTCAAATCGAACAACACTGATGATAACAGCTTCGCTGCCGAAACACGTTCGATTAGTTTAATTCTTGTTGTGGTGTTTGGTGTTCACAATGGTTTCATTTCTTCCATTTTGTTGTATCGGGCAGAAGTTTGGGGCGTAGTGACAAGGTGGGCGGTTGCAAAACAGAAAGTAGAACCAGGTGACGAGACCTCCGGGCGGTGCGGATCTGCAGCACATACCGAGGACGTCATGGTGATACCGGGGTTACCTCCAGCTCAAGTACTGATTACCGCGAGGGTAGAAAAGTGCCAAAGAGAGCAATTTCTACAAGGGTGGCAGCAGAGATGGGAATAAAGAACTTCATGAATCCGCCGCGCCGATTAATACCTTCAATAGTTGATTGGATATGCAGAGATCACGGACTACCATTTTACCCAGTTCCTGACTGGGCACGAGGAAAACGGGGCCCAGCTTTGAAAGGTTTAAAAAACGAGAGAGTGTTGACTTAGATGGACACGGGCGAGAAACGAACAAGAGAGACTAGTGCAGACACATTCATTGGTCTGATGTTAGAGACAAATGCGAGGTGATCTCGAAATGGGTGACATAACAACTCGTGAGAAGGAGGGGAGAGATCGAGTGTGATCTGAAAAAGGGAAAATAGAAACTGGGCTACCACCTAGGGAGCGAACATCGGTTCCTAGGCAGACTCGGCTGTGAAGAATGCCCTCGGACTCAAATCTAGGTGGTAATAGCGTCTTTTTGTCCAATTCAATCTCTGCCTAGAAGCTTAACTGGTTGTGCATAGTATGGAGAGAGTTGGAAGATGAAATAATATTCCAGATAACGATTATCATTTTCAATGTTCTCGACAATATAAGTTGTAAGCTATCAAAAATACCTAGCTCCATGTTTAATTTTTACGGGTTTTGGGTGTGAACAATTCTCGGACTAACATTTGACCATTTCATTCAAGAGAGAAAAGTTTATCAGCAGCAGCAGGTGTTCTTTGCGCCTTAATTTCACAGAACGCTTGGTGCCAATCAAAAGTGTCCCCAAGTAATTTGTAACTCATCAAAATTTTTTTTGAATTGTTCAAAGTTGGATCTGTAGCGACTTGCTTTGCAACTCCAACCTCTCCTCACCGAATGTTCACGTTGAGCATCTGTTTTTTTATTCGCCACTGAAACCATTTCGCGAATCTTTGTTACCCCCTCTTAAATATATGTTTGGTTTAGTGTTATCCGAATGCTATTATACATATTTGTTAACTTCTTCCTTCTCTCCAACACTTCCTTCATCCACTCCACCCCTTCTCCTCCATCCTACCTCCTTCCTCAACTCCCAACATTCCCTCATCATATGTTCCAGGCTCTCCTACCCTTCCCCACACAGTCTACACGTTCTGCTTTCGTCCTCCCTCCAATACCAATTCACTTCCTCTCCATTTCCGCACCTAAACCTCGCCGCTATTTTTTTTTTATTTCATGCCCATCCCTCCCTTCAGATATCTTCGAATCTTGTCTACCATTATACCTTTATATTTCTCGTTATATTTTCCTTCCCTCTCCTTTTTGCTCTCCTTGCTTGTCCCTGTACGTCTTTATCCCTCATTACCCCTTCTCCTTTCCACATCCTGCCCCGCCATTCCCTTTCTCTCGTATTATTTTTTTCCTTTCTTCTTGACCTCACTTCGTCTTATTCTCCTTCACTTCCCTCCAATATTTTTGCAATACCTTGTCATCCCCCTCTTAATTCCATTCGTTCTTGATATGTTGCTGCCCGCCTTCCTGTTTAAACCCTTATCTTCTCTAATTTCAACTCTTCCTCCACTATATATCCCGGTGTCTCTCTGTCTAAGTCCATTATCCATATCCATTATTTCTCCTGTATTCTCTCTAACCCTTCCCATTTTTTCCAACCCAATACCTCTGCTCCATTACAGTTTTAACTAATTTTTCGAGTAGCCATTTTCTCCTATGTATGTTCTTTCCGAATACTCTTTCTCCTATTCCCCCCCCCCCCCCATTCCTGCCCTAACGCTTTGTTCCCCTTCTTCGCCAGTTCTCTTATGTGACTGTCATCTCTATTGTTATACTCCAGCATATACCCTAGGTATCTCCATTCATCCACCCTCTCTATCTCCTCTTTCCCCCCCCTCCCACCACTTTTCACTTGATCTTCTCACACTCCTTCTTTGAAATACCATTACTTTTGTTTTTCCACGTTCGGCCTTAAATCCTTTTTTTTTCCAAATACCTTTTCAAAACTCCTCATCTTTTGCCGCTACCGCCACATCGTCCGCGTACACCACACTTTACATCTTCCTATGACCATCGCTCCCCTCTGCTGCCCCCTCATAACTTCTTCCAGGCCCCCTATGCAAATGGAAAACAGGCTAGAACTGTTGCCCAGAACTGTTCTCCCATATTCATCCCCACTTTAGTTCTACACTTCGTCTCGTCATACCAATGCCTCCACCAAATCCTCCTTCACATTTTGCCTCCTCATTTCTTCCCACAGCTTTTACCTATTTACATTGTCAAACGCCGCTTTTATATCCAGGAACAACGTATAGACCTTTCCCCCTTTCTTTTGCAACCCCTTATTCACCAACTGTCTTAGTACATATATGTTATCAATGCCCCCCCCCCCCTCTTCCTCTTCTAAATCCTGCCTGCCAATCCCCAACCATTTCTCTTCCTCTGTTTCTCTCTTTAATTTCCTTCTCTGCACCACTGCATAACCTTTATATCCCGTGTTCACCAAATTCGTTCCTCTATAACATGTTACTTATTTTCTATCGCCTCCCTTATAAATCGGGCATACTATCCCTTCCCTCCATTTTTCTGGAAACCCTTCTCCTCTCCAAATTCTACTCAGTATCCTTCTTATCATTTCTCTCACCTTCTCTGCTATGTATTTTCATTCTTCTCCTTGGATTCGGTCAGTTTCCATCTCTTTTTCTGCCTTCACTTTTCTCTTCGCTTCCTCCACCTTTTCCTTATCTATCTCCCCCTCTTCTCATTCCTATTTATCTTTCCACCCTCCGGTTTTTTCCCCCATTCCTTCGAGGAGTTCCACACTTCAATTCTTCTTCCTCTATTCTGACCCCTACCCCCTTTCTCTTATTTTCCACTCTGTTCAATAGCTTCCATATTTCTCCCCCATGTTTTATAAAAGTTTGCCTTGCGTGTTGCGTATAGTGTAGGTACCCATCCAACAAGACCACTAGTATCTTGATGCTGTTATACTCTGCCGCAATACCTCCAACGTCACCTACTGCAGTCTCCTTCTTCCTGTCATCATTGTCAACTTGGTGTTTGCAGGCGCCAGTACCAGTCTACTTTTTGCCATCCACCGGTTTATGTTCTCTATCGTTTCTCGTATTTTGCATGCGACCCCTTCGCTGTGAATCTGTCTCGTACAGTAACAGTCAGGTCGTCGTCGAATCCTACGACTTTGACCTCGGCCTTGTGGTAAATTATTATCTAGTGCATGGGTCCCAAAGCGGACCCCTGCGGCACTCCCAACGCGATGGCCGGTATGTAGCCCTGGTTCTTCATTGGTTGGCAACCCCTCTGCCTTCTTCTAAACGTAAGAAAGCTGACGATGTCACTATAACTTGATTATTACAATTTCTTTTGTTCTTCGTTACAGTTGTTTCGGGTGAGAGAATTGCATTCATCTTCCCTCACCCTGAATTTACGGATGGAGCGATACAATATTATTATTTTGTTTTTAGGATAAGCAAATGTTTGTATTTTCTCAATTTACTCGTACAATGTTACTGTAAATGCTACCCACCCCTTTAAATTTTAATTACCCTAATCCGCTTTAACAGGAAAGAAAAGTAGGTAAACAATAAAGTTTACAACTTCAAAGTTTATTATGAGGCACAAGAGAATAAAAGTTGACTGTGTGAACAAAATGTAATTACATAGTTTTACAGAACGTGTACTTTTTCCAAGACGCTTCTCGAAACTACTTTTGTGTGCCTCACGTCGCCGTGAGGCTCACGATAGTTGCCAAAGTTCTAATTCTTTTGATCTGTTCGGTCAAGGCGACCATTTCGAACTCACTCGTTTTTTTTTCTACCCCAGTAACGCCATAGAGAGTAGGTATGAATTTGGCAATTAACGAGCTCGGAGTATTTATTATTTAAAAACGGCGTCGCTTCGTAAAGAATGATGGAAAGCTCCAACATTTTTTGACGTCTGACTTTTATCTCCCTTTAATTCATGTTTACGTTTTTAATAAAACGCTGCAGCGCGTATATTACATTAATCTAAAATTGTTGTTGTTTCTCCCACTTTCTGAATATTGTACGAGAATAAAAACCATGTACGAGAAAATTGCAAAACTTTGTAATCAGTAAAAGCATTTCGGTTTCAGTTCCATTAATGTTTTGAAATTATTTTATGTTTGTTTTTACACTTTCTCATTGCAAATATGATTTCGTTCTATCACATTAACCCGAACACGAAAGGCGTCGAGCCGCAAAATTTCATCCACTTTAACGCACAAATTTTGATCATTTACCACAACAAGTAATTGTGTTTATTACACGAATATTATTCCTGTGTATACAGTACGTTCAAAATTGAAATATTTTGGAAACGGTAAGAGTTACGAAGTAGTCGTAGCGGTACATCGAGAAAATCGCAAATGTCTGTCAAATTGTGCGGGAAGTGTGAAATTAGGTACACTTATTAATTAGATCAAAATAAACGATTTGACCCGCAGCACCCCTATTTTCAACCCTTAGTTTTCAAAAGTGCCCCGTATTTAGTTTTTTCCATCCCCTAACGATAACTCCTTTGTTTACAACTTTTCAAAAAAAATATATTAATAAAAGTTTTAGGAATTCTTATAAGGAACATTTTATATAAGGATAAAATTTTCACAAATATCAACCCTTATCGAGATATGTGCGAAAAACTGATTTTTGCAGTTTCATTACAAAATCGGTCATAGTTTTCTTGTTTATCATTTCTCAGAAAAATTATTCAAATAAAAGATGTAGATATTAATATGATCAATATTTTAGGTATATAATATTTTCACAGAAAGCAACCCTTAACAAGTTACTTCGATATTTCTGAAAGTAAGCAACCCTTAAGTATGAAATCGCTCATATCTTTTTTATTTGTAACTTATGAGGAAAAATATGTAAATAAATATTATATAAAATTATCTTTTGGGCATTTTATGTAGGTATGAAAATTTCTCAAAAGTCAACCCTTAACGAGATATATCGAAAAAACCAGAAACTGTCAATTTTCACATAAAATCGAGCATAACTTTTCTATATTTCACTACAGTGACATTATTGTTATATAATTCGGTAGGTATATGGATGTAGAAAATATAAGTAAGGGGTAATTTTTTTACAAAAACTCACCCTTAGCGAGATATTTTGACAAAAACAAACTTTCAGCACTTTTTAGAAAAGTTTTCGTAACTTTTTCAATTACGATGATTAATATTATTTCTTCGCGGTTAATAATAGCCAATTACAGTGCGTTTCATGAAATCATAGTGATTTTGCACCATATCACACTGGTGCGGGAATTTTCAACGTACAAAGTGTAGGGTTTATTCGCGGTAATATAATTAAAAAGAAACAATCTAATTGTACCCAAAATGCAAACATAGGTCGATTTTTATATCAAGGAAGACATATTTTGATGTTATTTTCTTGGTGGTGGTTCTCACCTCCAGCGCTTCACAGGGGGTGACATTGAAATTTCGTCGCGGCGTATGGTTTCGCTCGGGTGTCGCATCTCCTCTTTAGTCTTCTATTTGGTTGTTCTCACTAAAATACGAGTCGGTGAGATAATACTAACTTGCTGTTGAAGTGCTTACCTTTTATTTTCGCATGTAAAATGTCTAAAGGAGATGCGACACCCGAGCGAAACCATACGCCGCCGCCGCGACGCCCGCTACGTAACGAGCTCGCGCACCTAAGCCAAATGTGTTTAAATAAATATTTCAGTATTTTACTTAGCTACTGCCTAAATATAAAGTGAAAAAAATGCAAAAATGAAAAGGCCAAGGAATTAGCCTTTCCAATGATGTATCACATGACCCGCCTTCCGATTTGAAATTTCAATATCACCCCCTGTGAAACGCTGGAGGTGAGAACCACCGCCAAGAAAATAACATCAAAATATGTCTTCCTTGATATAAAAATCGATCTATGTTTGCATTTTGGGTACAATTAGATTGTTTCTTTTTAATTATATTACCGCGAATAAACCCTACACTTTGTACGTTGAAAATTCCCGCACCAGTGTGATATGGTGCAAAATCACTATGATTTCATGAAACGCACTGTAATTGGCTATTATTAACCGCGAAGAAATAATATTAACCATCGTAATTGAAAAAGTTACGAAAACTTTTCTAAAAAGTGCCGAAAGTTTGTTTTTGTCAAAATATCTTGCTAAGGGTGAGTTTTTGTAAAAAAATTACCCCTTACTTATATTTTCTACATCCATATACCTACCGAATTATATAACAATAATGTCACTGTAGTGAAATATAGAAAAGTTATGCTCGATTTTATGTGAAAATTGACAGTTTCTGGTTTTATCGATATATCTCGTTAAGGGTTGACTTTTGAGAAATTTTCATACCTACATAAAATGCCCAAAAGATAATTTTATATAATATTTATTCACATGTTTTTCCTCATAAGTTACAAATAAAAAAGATATGAGCGATTTCATACTTAAGGGTTGCTTACTTTCAGAAATATCGAAGTAACTTGTTAAGGGTTGCTTTCTGTGAAAATATTATATATACCTAAAATATTGATCATATTAATATCTACATATTTTATTTGAATAATTTTTCTGAGAAATGATAAACAAAAAAACTATGACCGATTTTGTAATGAAACTGCAAAAATCAGTTTTTCCCACATATCTCGATAAGGGTTGATATTTGTGAAAATTTTATCCTTATATAAAATGTTCCTTATAAGAATTCCTAAAACTTTTATTAATATATTTTTTTCTAAAAGTTGTAAACAAAGGAGTTATCGTTAGGGGATGGAAAAAACTAAATACGGGGCACTTTTGAAAACTAAGGGTTGAAAATAGGGGTGCTGCGGGTCAAATCGTTTATTTTGATCTAATTAATAAGTGTCCCTAATTTCACACTTCCCGCACAATTTGACAGACATTTAGATGTACCGCTACGACTAAAGTAGTCGGTTAAGTGGAAGAATATGGAGACCTTTATCTCATATCTGCTCAGAGTGCTCAGACCTTTTTATTTTTATTTTTTCGATAAAATGCATTAGATATGAAGGAGAAATTGGAAATCGTTATTTTCTTCAAACTCAAAAATTTTAAAATTTTGACTTCAGATTCTGAACGAGCATCAAAAAGTAAGCTTAGATCTTGATGTGCTTCGCTGTAACTCATCGGAAACACCGTCAAAATGCCGGTTAAAATATAAAAGCTCGCTAAAAGTATAGACATATGATATACAGGGTGTTTCTACTCAAAGGGCACAATGTAATAATGGTTATAGAACTTATAGACCACCATTTTGCTGTTCTACATTTTTACTTAAAAAAGTACTAATCGAAAAAAAAAATTGAACTCGAGATTTTGATGAATCTGGATCTGGATGTTTGGACCCCTGAGTCCAAAACCACAATCTTTGAAAAATGATTGTCTGTGGGTGCGTAGTTATGACTGTGGAGCCTAAACTACTAGACCGAAAGCCGAGTTTCCCATAGAGGAAAGGGGATGAATGTTTAAAGTTGCAAATTTTTAATCTTCATAACTGAAGTAGAGGACATACGACTCTTTTAATCGAGTATAATAATAATAATAATAATAATAATAATAAAGTTTATTGTATTCTTCTTAAAAATAAATACAAGATTCTTATATAAATTAACAAAACATATCTTATTTCTATCACTCCAAACCTTCTTCCCTCAACCGCCGGTCTTTTCCTCTTCTTTTCACCTTTTCCCTCCTTTCTAACACCTCCTTCATCCATCCCAATCCTTCCCCCTTCGCTCCTAGTATCACCCTCCTTTCCCTTCGCTCTTGTCTCAACTCCTCGCATTCCCGCATCATATCCCCTATGCTTCCCCCCCCCCCCTTCCCTGCACATTCTACAAACCCTTTCCTCATCTTCCCACCAATACCTATTTTCATTCTCCTCATTTCCGCACCTAAATCTCGCCACAATTCTCTTCTCCTTCAATCCCATCTCTCCCAACAGGTACTTGGCCTTGCCATCAACCACATTCTCTCCGTATCCCTCATTATACCTCCCCCTCCCCTGCTATCCTCTCTCTCCTTTCCTGCCCTTTCACATCCTTATCCCTCCTAACCAACTACTCTACCATCTCTCTTCCTTTCTCTCTTCTTTCCACCTCCTCCCTCGCATACTCAACCCTCTCATAATATAATCTCCTGTCCTCTTGTCCATACTTTGTCCGTTTCCCCCCTCATCTCCTTCATACATTCGTTCGCCATTATTATTTCTGTCTTCTTCCTGATCTCCTCCTCATACTTCACCGCTCTCTTTCCCGCCTGCACCCTTACTTTTTCCACTTCTGCCTTTTCCCCCACTATGTACTCCGGCGTCTCACTATCCAGCCCCAGCGTCCATCTCCAATACTTCTCCTGAACCTTCTCCAAATTCTCCCACTCCCTCCACCCCCATATCTCCACCCCGTTCCCCATCACGCTCCTCATTCTTCACCGAACCCCCCCCCACACACTCCCCACTATCCTATTTACTTTATTAGCCAGTTCCCTTATGTGCCCATCGTACTTATTGTCATACCTCTATCCCAAATAGTTCCACTCATTTACACTTTCCAACTCGTCCTCGAGTATAATAAGTACACCAATTTACTTTCGGCCTAGCAGGAAATTAACAAAATATTAAAAATACTTATCACATACCCTGTATATTATTTCAGGAGAAAATCAGAAATCGTTTTCTGATTACAACTATACTACTCACTATATATTAATTTTTTTATTTTTTTGAGTTAGTACGCAAAAACTTTTTTTTTAATACGTCATAGTAGTAAACACGGGAAAGTTGTGTGCCACTTTACTGGTCATTTAATTTGTAAAAAAAAATTGAACAAACGTTGTAGATGATTCCAAAAAACTTTGATTGTTTGAAATCCAACTACAAATAATTAATGGAGATGTAGAGATTTAAAAAAAAAAACAAAAAAGGTCCATAATTCGAAAACATAAGCCAATATTAAACAAATTACTTAAAAACTAGTATTAGTTTTGACGAGTTCTACAACTTCTATTACATTGTCCACTTTGAGTAGAAACACCCTGTATAGTCCAGTAATTTTAGATATTTTCAAAAATTATTTAAACGTTAAATTTAGAAATTTGTCATGTAATTATCTACAGATTTTATTATTATCATTTTTGTGTGTGACCAACTGTTATGGCATAAAATGTTTTTTTTTCTTTTCATTCATGTCAATAATACCAATACTTTGTTCAATATCACTTTGATAACCTATTTCAAAAGCAAATAATTATTTGGAACAAACTACTGATTTTAGAAAATATACAGGGTCCTTAACAGTGCGTCGGGCTTCTATAATAGTATACCGAGACCAAAGTTAGAAGTTTCATTCAAACGCAGTTGTTAAGGGCGCATTTCAGGAAAATATTTTGACATGTACAGGGTGCTTCAAGAACCTGTAGCAAACAAGAAAAATTTTTTTCACGGGAACTAACATTATTTTGTGAATTTGCATACACTGGTTTTATTAATTAGTACAAAAAAAAATTAACCCTTGTTTGTATTTAAAAATTTAAGGGTTGTTTACCCTGTACCTAAGTGGTGAAACAATGTTGTCAAATGACAGTAAAAGTACCTAGATTCTCTAAAAAAAAAACAATTGACATGTCCGCGCTTTTTTTTTTAATTTTTAAATGCCTCAAACTCTTTCCTCATTTTCCATTTTTGCAACTTCAATTTCTTTATTAAAAATTAAAAAAAAACTTGTTCACTGAATTCAAAAAAGAAAGACTTTTCAAATGACGTATCACTTACCCCTATTTAAATTTTAGGGGTTGTTCTTACGGCGTTAAGGGATGAAATCATTTCAAGTTGAAAGTCATGACAACAGTTGTCCCCTTTGATATAAAAATCGATGTGTTTTTGGATTTCTCAAAAAAAGCCCACTTATGTTGTCGCAGATGGTGATGATTACACCAAAAACATCCCCAAACAGGACACGATACCAAGTCAGCAACCCACACCCAGTAAACTACCTACAGACCAACGGGAAACCAAGAGGTGCACACATTCAGGAAGACTTGTCAGATTTCCAAATCGCCTACAAGTTGGTTTCTCCTAATTTCAATATACCGGGTGTCCAAAAAGTATGGAAATGGAAACCCTTGAATATCTCGAAAACGACACATACGATTACAAAAAGAAAACACACGTGTTCCTTTATTTTTTGAAACATATTCGGTCAGTAAATCAGTAAATTTCTTATTTGTCCTAATATACAATTTTGACAAGAGGTTCTTAATTTTACATAAACAAAACTTTAACTCCTTCCCTATTCCCCCTACCTCCTCCCTTGCACCTCTCTAACCCCAACACCTATTTCCAGTATCTTTCCTGCATCTCCCTCCATCCCCATATCTCGACCCCTCACATCAAAACACTCGCTTTATCAACTTCTCGAATAACCACCTCCTTCTCGTAGGTAACATTTTTACCCAAGACTCTGCCCTATTCCCCATATGTTTCCTAATATTTTATTTCCCTTTTTTTCCAGATCCCCACTTCTACCACTCCTCCCTTTGTTTTTTATGGAAAAAAACCCTTCATAGTCCAGTACAACAATATCATCGACATAGGCCAAAGCTCACACCTTACCTCCCCCCTATCACTAACCCTCCACGTTGCGCTTCATGTAATCTCTCTGCCAACGCTTCTATATACGTATACTGAGAACAGCCCAGAGCCTCCTTTCATCGTTTCAAAAGTCTTTCCACACTTTCCTCCCATCTTTACCTTGCACCTCTCTTCTACCTATCCAGTCCACCAGTTGCTCACTTATCCCTCTACTCCTTATCATCCCCCACAGCTTCTTCCAACTCACGTTATCCTACCTATTCAGTCATGATACACAAACGTTACCCTCACCTTCCTGAGGGGAGGGTGGGTGGGGGGTGGGAGTGAGCATTGAAAACTTGAATGGGAACAGCTATTTTTTATTGCACTTCTCCATAAAAAACTGTTCTCAATTTGCAAAATACACTCCCAATCCCCGACCTTTTTTTGGAAGTGGAAAAAGGGAAACCTTTGAATATCTCGTCCGATTGCAAAAAGAAAAAAACGTTTGTTTCTTTATTTTTTGAAATTTATTCAGTCATGATAAAAATTAAATTGCAAATTGCATCCTCCACCTGTGACCCCTTTGGGGTGGGGGGGGGGGAAGAGGTAGAATTGCACATGTCCGCAGGAAAACGATATTTTTTTATTTTTTCTTTCCTCCCAACTATATCCCACAACTTTGTCGCAAAGTTTAACGAATAAATTGGCATAATTTCAAAAATATATTATTTATTTAATTGGTAATAAGGCACAATACGGCCAAAAATGCGCGTGCAGGTAGAATAATCAAAACGCAAATCTCGACCATTGTGAACTAAACTTAATTAAAAGCTAAATCGAAAAGTCCGAACTTCACATTCGCAATTAACCGAAATATTAAATTACTTACTCATAATAAAATTCAAAACGCTTTATGAAAATTTTCCAATTATCATTCGTGCGTGTTTTATGTTCGTTTATAATTATAAATGCTTGTTCACTAATTTACTGTAGGTACTCTTTAGTACATCCTTCCTGCAACCCCGTATTCGTTCACATTTTAATTAAGTTTTCGTGTAAACTAATTAAACTTTGTGTGGATGATTCATTTGCAACAAAGTCACAAGGTGACATTTTGAACACTTTCCATTCGTAATACAATAATTTGACACTGTAATTAATATTAAAACTTAAAAAAACCATCATCCAATTCCTTAACGTGGGGAGGGGAGGGACACTGTTTTGTTCAAGCCCTGAGGATGTACAGTGAACCACGGCGCTTAATTTAATCGAAATTAATGACACGTGACCTATTTGGGAAATCGGTGCAATTTTGCTAATTAGCAATTTAAAATTTAAAAATCGTGAAAGAGCACTAAAATGATGCGAGACTAGATAATTAAGTGCAACTCTCAATTGGATTAATTAGTCATTGTAAATTGTAAAAGTAGAAAATTAGCACTAAATCGATGCGGGAGTAGATTACTAAGTACTAATTTTAATATCTGAGTGTTTGAAACCTAGACCACTTGCCCTTCAAATTTCGTATCATCTTAATGTTTAATAAAATTAGCCGCCTACTTGCATACGTATGGTGCGGAATGGCATAAGGCGCCTAATTTTATAGTCGGACGATTTCATACTGAAATTGTTGAGTGTTCTCGTCTTGATTATCATTCGGATCTTGAGACATCTCTTCGAAATCAGTGACATTTAGGTAGTTCGCATTTTAAAATATAAAAGGAGTTTGACATCTCAAATAACCGTTCTCAATGGTTGACAACTACTTGGCGGTCAATTTATTTGATCAGGCACTAATTACGCGACTAATTAGAATCCTAATAATAATTTTACCTTCCACATTAAATTACAAACCATCGTATGAGTATGAGATTTTTGACCATGTCTACTTAGATAATTACAATAGCTAATTAGGCAGCATAATTATAGTTAACGATATCAGGCACATAGTAGTTAAACTGTAGTTTTCATTCTTAGTTGAACTGAAATTTGATTCCAATTCAATAATAAAGCTTTGTGTAATGAAATAATTAAAACAGTCAGTGGCTTAATAACCTTGGTTCCATAAACTTGAGGAGGTAATTGCCTAATTGCCTGATCTACACAATTTTTGTAAAAAATTAGGCAATTAAAGTTCAATAAGACTCTCTTAATTCTTTTTGTTGCAGTAGCTGACACCCAATATTTTAATTTTAAAATAATATAATATAATAATATAATAGGCGTTTGACATCTAAAATAACCGTTCTCAATGGTTGACAACCACTTGGCCGTCAACTAGTGGAAATAAATTTTCATAACGTACAGTGATCCGGCTAATTAAAATCCTAATAATAATTTTACCTTCCACATTAAATTACAAACCATCTTATGAGTATCAGATTTTTGACTATGCCTAATTAGATAATTACAATAGCTAATTAGGCAGCATAATTATAGTTAACGATATCAGGCACATAGTAATTAAACAGTAGTTTTCATTCTTAGTTGAACTGCAATTTGATTCCAATTCAATAATAAAGCTTTGTGTAATGAAATAATTAAAACAGTCAGTGGCTTAATAACCTTGGTTCCATAAACTTTAGGAGGTAATTGCCTAATTGCCTGATCTACACAATTTTTGTAAAAAATTAGGCAATTAAAGTTCAATAAGACTCTCTTAATTCTTTTTGTTGCAGTAGCTGACACCCAATATTTTAATTTTAAAATAATATAATATAATAATATAATAGGCGTTTGACATCTAAAATAACCGTTCTCAATGGTTGACAACCACTTGACCGTCAATTAGTGGAAATAAATTTTGATAACGTACAGTGACCCGGCTAATTAAAATCCTAATAATAATTTTACCTTCCACATTAAATTACAAACCATCTTATGAGTATGAGATTTTTGACTATGCCTAATTAGATAATTACAATAGCTAATTAGGCAGCATAATTATAGTTAACGATATCAGGCACATAGTAATTAAACTGTAGTTTTCATTCTTAGTTGAACTGCAATTTGATTCCAATTCAATAATAAAGCTTTGTGTAATGAAATAATTAAAACAGTCAGTGGCTTAATAACCTTGGTTCCATAAACTTGAGGAGGTAATTGCCTAATTGCCTGATCTACACAATTTTTGTAAAAAATTAGGCAATTAAAGTTCAATAAGACTCTCTTAATTCTTTTTGTTGCAGTATCAGACAACCAATATTTTAATTTTAAAATATCCCTGTTACTATTTTTTTTGAGTAATTCTCTTAATTTTGTACGGTTTTCCTTAATTATGTGATTTAATTGCAGCAATTAAGATCTTTAAAAATAATTTATAATTAAGATTTAAAACATCCCTTTCAGAATCCATCTTAAAATACACGAATTCGAGATTCAAGTACAATAATAGTTAATTAATATTTTAATTTTCAGTACCAAAAAGAGTTACAATTTAATTACCGTGAGTAATTTTCCAACAGTTCAAAGTTGGAAATTTGAGATTTAAGGAAACTGATCCAGTAGAAATTGGAATACGATAACAGCCGATGCTTTAATTATTGCCAATCTAATTGGGAGGCAATTAAAAAGTAAAGTAATTTAAATTAAAATATTTATAATAATGTTTATATCATAAAGAGTGATCAATCTTTGCTATGAATTTCAGTTAACTCAAGCAAACGAAATCCCAAATTTGGGATCCGAATAATTGGAACTGTAAGAGTAATTTCACATTCAACAATTATAAAAGCCTAATTGGGATCCATCAAACATTTTATAGGTATAAGAAATCTAACCAGCTTTAATTACCTTAAGTTAAATAATCTCGACCCACAAGACAAATACAAGTACTCCCATTGGTGCTCCCACTATTTGTTTATAGCATTCGTTGTGATAGATGATGTTCTGATAGGTTAACCATGTCTTTAGATGGTTTTTATTTTTGTTTGGTTATGTCCAGCGTCTCGCTAACAGAAACATTGTTGAATAAGGACCCTACATCGAAACTGACCAGCAGGTCACTTGCCTGTATGCTATATTTCTGTGTGTTTTTTATGTCAGACTCCGCCTTTTCAGTGTGTGGTTGCAGCTGCTTTGACTAACCGTTGTAATGGTAATCCTGTGGAACTGACGATTGGTCAATATGTACTCCATAGAATTCTGGGAACTTTGATGTCTTCTCCCTTGTGTTTGTACATCCTCGGCTATTTTGTTATCCTTGCTGTTTTTCCTTGTAGTCTGCTTCAGATACGTGGTTGGATCCGTTATTATCGTATTATATTTTGTTCATTACCACTTTTATTTTGTTGGGCGGAAGTAACATGATTTGTATGTTGCCTTTTAGGTCACGTAGTGGTCGTTGCTCCTCTGCTTTTTGGTTTTGGCGGCATTGCTATTCTGAGGATCCACTTTACGCCTTTGCGGACAGATAGAATACAACACACTGTATAAATTCGAGCAACTATCGAAATTGAGAAGTGACCACTAAATATGAACACCAAAGATGATACACTCAGGTTGTTAAACACCTGGGAAGCTATTTAGACTAATTTAGCGTGGACAACAACCAGTTGACCTTCAAATTAGTTCCGAAGTTGGCCACCAGTAGGAATTTTGAGGTGCAATCAATAAAATTTTACTACAATTATTAGGTTTTTCGTGTGATATTTCATTATCATTTGCAACTCGGGATTTGGCCAATTACAAATTTAGTATTCATCTGTTGTATTGCGCTTCTCTACTAGATTACCTAAATTTTATTAAGAGCCTTCTCCTGTTGGCGAAATTGGATTAAAATTCCCTCTCATTAAGAGCCTTCTCCGATTGCGAAATTGGATTAAATCATTGTAACCGTAACCCTACCCTCTTAATGTTCTTACTTTTATTAATGGCGAATAAAGTGTTTTTTAAAGGTAGCGTTAACCACATACGTAATTAATTATACATTTACGGGCAATTACTGGATCGTTCCCATTATTTCCATCTGCGAACATTTTTATCCTCGTTTCAGAGAGTTAAAAGTTTATTTGTCGATACGCGTATTAAAATTAATTACTAAAAAAAAATCCATCCGCATTACGGATTATTTTGAAAAAGTTGTAATGATTAAAAAGATAAAACTCGATTATTTGTACGCGTCTTTCTAATTACTTTAATTACGTAACGAAATGGTCGGAATCGATCGACATTTCCTTTTACTTAATCTTTGCACGCCAAAAAAATGTAGTTTAAGGAAAATTATGATATGTTTACAGGAATTGGTAAAGCTCATGTCGATTTTATACACCTGCGCCCCAAATTGAGGAAAAATTTCATTAAACTTTAAAATCTCCAATTATGGTAGGTACAGACATTTAAAAGCCTGTAATTACGTGTGTTTTAAGTTAAATTTTTACTTTGGTGTAAACTTTTTTTCGTAATCCGTCTTCGAACGCGTGATTCATTAGAATGAATTGTGCCCATCTGGCAAAGTATTAATGAAAAAGGATTTATCTCGAAAGATGAAAACAAAATCCAGCTTACTGCTTCTACATGCATTCTTCTGCCTCTCTTATCTATATTTTCTCCACTTGAGTTTGATATCTAGTTAGTAGTGATCTAGGGGGGGTTCTGGATCCAAAAGTTACTAAATTTAGTAATTTTTCTAGTAACTTTTCTTAGGTTGGTAGTACTGGTCACTAGAAACGTCACTAGATTGGCCACGCCCCTGGTTTGCAACAGGTATTGAACAGGTAAAAACAGGGGCGTGGCCAATCTAGTGATTTTTCTAGTGACCAGTACTACCAACCTAAGAAAATTTACTAAATCTAGTGACTTTTGGATCCAGAACCCCCCCTACATCACTACTCTAGTTCCAAGTTTCTTTAAGATCTAACATTATTGGTATTCCAGTTTGCACTTCTCCAGTTTTCCTATTCTTCTATTTTTTTTTCGGGTCGTTTCATTAATCACTCTTCTCCTTTATCCCTTTTTCTTCGCCTTTCAACTTCACTAATTTTTCGCAATACTTCTTTCGTAACTTTTGATACGTTATGTGCTTGAGGTAAACTCGACTTTTGTAGTCATTATGGAACACTAAAGACTATGGAAATTTCTTCAAGAACTAATAGCACTACAGTGATAATTTGGAAATTGCTATTCGCTTTTTACAATTTACACGAACGATACGTGTGCTATTAAACCAGAACCACACTCATTTAACTTATCGCTTCACCAACGTCTTCATGGTTTTTATATAGCGAGACTGAGGATGACTCGTAAGGGTCGAAACATGTAGATAAACTAAATTCAATCATCTAATCAAAAAATTAATGAGATTTGGAAGAGAATGTTATTTAATCATTGTTCCTTAAAATCTTTACTCCATTTGGAGTCATTATATGACCAAAAGTCCGGGAAAGTGATTTTTTTCAAATTTTTTTTTATTTTAAATTAATTTAATTTCTTATTTGCTGTGGAACATTTCAAATACTTGGAATACGAAAAGAATGCGATGGTGGAACCATAACATGATAAAAGAGAAAAAAAATCATGGGCAAAATATTTGAGCACGAAAAAACCCCAGGACATATAAAGAAAAAGAGTAGAAGTGAAGAAAGCACTTTAAAAACAATTTAGAGCAATGAAATAATACACAATGCTAAATATCAAAGACATACAAGACTAAAGAAGATATGATTATGGATCGATGGAACAGCACTTTCAAAAACTAATGAAATCAGAAGAGATACTTAAAGAAGAAGAAGAAGAATTTGTAAATACACAAGAGGTCGTTTTAATAACGAAAAAGAGGAGTAATGGATAAATTAAAGTCCTTGGAAAGAAGGGCGTAACATCAGAAATGATAAAATATCTGGAACAAAAAGGCACCAAAGAACTTCTTCAAATTGTGAATATTGAATACAGGGTGGACCAACGGTGCATCGATGGAAGATTGTGGGTTTATTAACGAACATTTCTAAAGTTAGTTGATGGCATATGGTGAGTATAGGTAATATACAGGGGGTACTATTTAAAAAAAAATACAACTTTGATATAAATCACCCTGTACAAACTTTACGATTCAAGTGAAAATATTTTAGGTTTGTACCCTTAAGGGTACTCCACCCATACCCCAGCAACAAACTTTAGAAATGTTCGTTAATAAACCCACAATCTTCCATCCACGTACTATTGGCCCACCCTGTATATATACAGAGTAGATCATTTTAATCAATACATACGAATTTCTCGGAAGTACATTACTATAATTTTATGGCTTCGAGGGGGAAAAACGATGACATTATCAATTTAATTGTAGATGGCGCCACATCATGGTGGCCATTTTTTTAAATGGGAGTGGATTCTTTTTTTTTTAATGAAAGTTATAGCTGGCAGTAGGACGTACCTATACAACGGTTTTTTGTTTTTTTTAATCGGTTTCACTGAGTTACGGTGTTCCAAAGTTCATATATGATGACCGTAGATTATCTTTTATTTGATTGGTGTGAATATAGGTGTGAGTTGGGTTTATCCCGAGCGGCCCAAAGGTTTCATGGAATTGAATTTAAACCTTTGCTATATTAACACACCGGCAAAATTAGGGGAACACAAAAAGAAAGTCTGAATTTATGAGATTAATAGGTTTTTTTATTGTTTTCGCTTTTTACGAGTTTGTTTGTTCAATAAAAACAAAATCTAGGGTTGAATATTATTTATTTATGGAAAAATAGTGAAAAAAGTGTAATTTAGAAATTTGGAATTTTCTGAACAGATCATTCACATGGACAGTACGTTGAAAAGTTTTTGAATAAAAAAAGTTAATAACGTGTGTTGCTTCCGCCGCCTCTTATAAGGGCTCGGATATGATTGCCCATGGTCCTAATGGCTCTTTCCCATGTAGCATTTAATATTGGTTCAATATTGGCCTTTTATTGTACAATATTGTCCCAACATTGAAATATGAAAGATTTTACATGTTGTCTAAATATTACTAACCAATATTATTTCAATATTGGGGAAAATATTTATGCAATATTGACCCATTATTGTTTTGTAATGTGTCCCAAAATAGTAAGTCCCAACTGCTCCGAGGGACTGTTTCTCAGTGCGCAGCGCCTCCAGGGCTCGGTGTGTTCCGGTGGCTCTTTTACCAGGAGGAGGTCGGTGATGCTGAAAAAACCTTTTCATGAATCAACTGAGCTACGAAAATTTATATAATTTGGGAATTTAAAGTTGAACGCTATAAAATAGAGAGGAGGACGTGCATATTATATTTTGATTATTTTGATATCTCTAAATAGGTGGAAATTAATATTCGGCAGATTTTGAGAAAGTATCATAACCTTATTATTGGTGAATATTTTTTCCTATAGCCTAATTCACCATTTTAAATATCCAGTAAGTTATATTGAAAGCACAGTATTGTTACGCTATTGATAAATAAATATTCACTTTATATTGTATGGCAATATTGACTAAATATTCTAAATATGTATGTTATATCGATTTTCAAAATTTAGTAATATTGTACACGCAATATTGGTACATTATTGTGTGTAGATACAATATTTGAATTTACATTAAACAGCAATATTTACTAAATGTTTGCTTAAATATCGATTTTCAATATTTAGTAATATTGTACACGCAGTATTGGTACATTATTGTGTGTACAATATTTCAATATACATTAAATAGCAATATTTACTAAATATTATTCTTATATTCACTAAATATTGTATTTCCAATATTTGTATAATATTACAAAATCATATTCACGACAATATTGCCCCAATCGCTCTATATTGGGCCAATATTCCACCAAGCTAACACCAATAAACGGCGCTACATGGATTTTAGATCATTACCTGGAGCAAATTATCCCACTCTTCAACCAGCGCTAATTTTAACTCCTCAACATTTCTAGGAGCTGGATTCCTTTCTCGTACCCTGCGTCCAATCATGTCTCAGACATGTTCTGTTAGGCTCGTGTCTGGTGATCATGCTTGCAAGTCAAGGCGTTTCATGGGGCTCCAAGATTTCAGTTATGTACCTGTGAGCAATCAAAGAACCATGGCAGTGCGACCTGTCAGAATTATGCCATCCCACATCATAACGGTCCCTCCACCTTATGACACCGTTTCCGGTCGAATTTTTGATAAAACCTCGAGTATTTTCCAATATGCGCTCCGAAATTGTCAGCCAAATCGTCAAACGTTCGGGCGCATTTTTTGGCTTACCCATAGACATTATCGATGTTTGTCCGTCTATAATAAGGTGAGAGGAAGCTTTATTAGTGGCGATTGCGGAAGGGCAGTAACTTTTGACGTTTCCAGAACGTCCTGAATAAGTGCTCATTTGTTGCCCGTGCTACGCAAAGTACCGTATGTTTCCGAAAGAGAAGGTGGAGTAGGCAGCATTCAGGATCCCCTGTAAATCGCCAATTCGCCCAGCTTCGTAAGCCTCAATTACCTTTTGCATTACGCTTCGGTCTGCTTTTCCATGAGATTTGGACTAACTTGATATCCGCCATTTTTTTAATATGGTGGGGACTTTAGAAAAAGTGGGGGAAAAATGTCATTCCGTTTCATTTAAAAAAAAACATAATTACTTATGTATTTCTTTTTAAAATGCATAGTTTATTAGCTCTGTTGTATCCTATGCGGCCGCCATTTTCCAATATGGCGGTGTCTTTAAACATACGGCCGTTATTTTCTAATATGGCGGTGAAAACCGGTTCTAGGTGCAAAATTGAGCTTGGCAACAGGTAAATTCGGATCTCGGGGGTCGGAATTAATAATAAAACACATGTTGCCACATAGTTACATGATTTGCCGTCATTCTCGTCTTAAGAGGGTAATAACTTCACTACTTGAACTAATTTTCGAATTACCCACAAGTTTGAAAAAAATTCAACCTTTTTCTTGTCTTTCGCTAATTGTGCCGATGTGGTAGTAATTGTTTTATTCTCATGAAGGTAGACCCTACCATCTCTATTCATGCTGTTATCTCGTGCCCAGATACTTTTATTAGTGCACCCTTTCAATTCGAACATTGTTTATTGTATCACATTTAGTTTTGGATACGACCACAATAGCTATTTATGATATGAGTGTTAAAAGTACTGTTTTATTTTGGGAGTGGAAAGTTTGCGAAACGAGCGAAGCGAGTGGAGCAATTTCACGAACAAAATAAAAGTTACTTTTAGCACAAATATTTAATTATACAAAATTTTTTGTATAACTGTTCTATTTTGATAGCGAAATAGAAAAATTTAGTACATATTTCTATAAACTGATAATTTGCTGTAAAGTGGGCGTGTTAGATGACGCCGTATTACCTTAGCTACCAACAAACAATATTGGTTAATACAGCTCTATTATTGGCCAGTGTTAAAAATATTTTTTCTAATAGTTATTTATGCATAAAGGGCGTAAAGAAGCTTTTATGGCCCGAAGCCTTATTTCAAGCCCGAGCGGTAGCGAGGGCTAGACAAAGGCTGTAGGGCCATAAAAGCAAGTTACGCCAGAAATGCATACACTATTTTATGCACAGATAAGTATTTATCTCAAACAATTTAAATATCGCATAAACTTGAGTAGATTTATCAAGCCGCTTGAAGTACGTTGCTATAAATATTAAAATACGTTGCCATAGTAAAAGCAGTAAACAAAGGTATCCATTTTAATTGTTGCCATAGTAAAAGCAGTAAACAAGGGTATCCATTTTAATTTTGTTCAAAAACTGTATTATTTCCATTGTCATTTTAATGTCATTTTAACTGACGTTTCTTTATGGCCCGCGGGCTATAAAGAGGCCCGCGGGCCATAAAGAGTTGTTTATGTTCAGGTAACCAAGGTTATAATTGTTAGAAAGGGTATTCAGGCATTTCTTGCACAGTGAATTAACATAAACGAAAAATATATTTTATATTGACAAATTAAATTAAACGTTACTATGTTACACACATACTTATTGTTTTTATGAATATGCAACTCGATAAGTATAATTAATTAGAAATGGTTAAGCGTGAGTCGCAACTATTCACATCGTAGCTTTAACACTTCCCCTTGAGGCACACGCGATCGAATCAGTTATTGAATTCGGAAAACCCATTAATCTGATGCATTCCTCAAATTTGTTTCGTGGTAGTGGCTTCGTAAGAATATCAGCAGGCATCTCACCAGTAGAAACATGTCTTAAGATAAACTGTTTGCCACTTAATGCTTCACGTATGAAATGGTAACGGATATCAATGTGTTTGCTTCGAGCGTGAAATACAGGGTTATCGGCTAATTTCTGGGCGCTCAAGTTATCGTTGAATATCGTCAATTGAGCTAGTTTCTCGAGACCAAGTTCTAACAAAAATTTACGGAGATAAATAGCCTCTTTTGTAGCCTCTGCTAATCCCATGTACTCCGCTTCTGTGGTAGAAAGTGCCACAGTACGTTGCTTCTTACATTCCCAGGTAACAGGACAACCTGATAATATAAATGTAAATCCGGTGAAAGATCTTCTGTCTATAGGACAACCGCCCCAGTCAGCGTCTACGAAACCTTTGAGTGATTCGTTGGTTGCTGTGTAGGTTATTCCTAAGTTAATACTCCCCTTTAGATACCTTAAAACTCGTTTTGCTGCAATCCAGTGTGACTTACGAAAACAAGTATTAAACTGGCTAAGATAACTCACAGCGAAACTTATGTCAGGCCGGGTAGCTACAGATAGGTAGGTTAAAGCGCCGATTAGTTCCCTATAGGGTAGTTTCTTCTCTTCTTCTGTTGGAGGTTCAGTTGGTAGAGTTAATTTTACATTAGGGTCCATTGGTGTGCTAACAGCGTTGGAATCTAGCATACCAAATTTGTTCAAACACTCTGTAATATAACTTCTTTGACTTAGTGAGATTTTGTTGTAGGAACGAACAAATTCTATTCCTAGACAATATCCAATCTCTCCTAGATTCTTAACTTCAAACTTTTTGGATAATTTATGTTTCAAATCATTGATGGATGTCAAATTTTTCGAAGCAATAATTATATCGTCAACGTAGAATGCAACAAGCATTAAATCTTCCCCTTGACCAATACGATATAGACACGGATCTGAGTTGGTAGGTTGTATGCCACATTCCTGTAGAGCATTGGTCAATTTTGCATGCCAGCTTCGGCCTGCTTGCTTCAATCCATACAAAGCTTTGTTTAGAAGACATACTTTATCGCCACTCTTTAACTCGTTCAACATATCTCGTGCGAGTTTGTCTAAGTTTGATCTCCCACTCAATGAAATGTTCTCCAAAATCTTGGTTAATTGTTTGGGGGGTTCCATGTAAATTGTTTCATCTAGCTCTCCATTCAAGTAAGCACATGCAACGTCTAATTGATGCATTGACATGCCATATTGCGCCGCAATCGCCGAAAGCATTCTTATGGAACTCAATCGAGCAACTGGTGCAAACGTGTGATTGAAATGGACTCCTGGTTGCTGGTTGAAACCTTGTGCGACTAATCTCGCTTTCCTTCGATCAAGAGTACCATCACTCTTAAGCTTATTGCGTAAGATAATTCTACTTCCGATTACTTGTTCGTTGCACTGTCGATCGACTAAAGTCCACGTTTTATTTTTCAGTATTGATGATATTTCATCTGCCATGGCTTTGTACCATTCCTCGGAATCAACGGAGTCTAAAGCTTGTTTTATTGGAATTTCAGAACTGAAACATTGTTCGGATAATTCATTACAAGAGTTTGCTTCGGGAATCATATTAAATAATTTCGTGGGTCGACCTTTTTTACCTGTTCGCATCAACCTTGGTCTTCCTGGACCTCTTACTAAATTCTGATTCTCGGTTTCCTCATTCGGATTATCATTCGTTTCAATTGACTCATCCCGACTATGAACAGTTGGAGGTTCGTCAAATTCCATATTTTCAACAGGGGTATTACCTATCTTAGTTGTTGGTTCGTCCCAATGATAGATAGTAGGGGATTCCTCGTGGTCATCAATATCAATATCCGGAAAAATATCTGACGTTTCACGTATTTGTTCCTTTTCATTAGCTTCTAGAAACTTTACATCGCGAGTAATTTCGGTTTTCTGTTCTAGCGGTATCCATATTCTATATGCTTTCGATTCTTCAGAATAGCCTAGAAATTTACCTTCTTTCGCTCTTTTATCGAACTTCCCTTTATTCGGATTTCTATTTAAACACATAACTTTGCAACCAAATTCCTTAAAATTACTAACATCGGGATGTTTTCCTGTCCAAAGTTCATGAGGAGTTTTCCCGTTCAAACTGTTTGTAGGTACGCGGTTTCGTATGTAATTTGCGGTGTTAACTGCCTCAGCCCAAAATGAGCTTGGTAATCCCGATTCCGTGAGTAGGCATCGAGCGGTGTCAAGTAACGTTCGGTTTTTCCTCTCTGCTATACCATTTTGTTCCGGATTATAAGGAGCAGTTAAACGTCTAGTAATTCCGCGTTTTTTTAACATACAGTTAAACTCATTACTAATAAATTCTGAGCCGTTGTCTGATTGGATGCACTTTACGTATTTACCTTTTTGTTTTTCAACAAAATTTATATACGCTTCAGTTATGTTTATTATTTCCGATTTAGTTTTGGCAAAACGCACTTCGCACCAACGCGAACAATCGTCAATAAAAGTAACAAAATATCTCGCTTTTCCGTTCGACATGACGCGCATAGGTCCGCAAACGTCAGTATGAACAATTTCTAGTAAGTTAGTTTCTCTGCTGGATTGTTTTGGAAATGGTTTTCTTGTCATTTTACATAAAGTACATGTATCGCAATTTAAATTAGCACTTCCGACGGTACATTTTAAATTCACACCGGTTATTGTTCCTTTATTTATTGAATTAATAAGACTCTTAAAATTTAAGTGTCCTAAACGGCGATGCCATAATAAAAGATTCTGCGACGAAGCTGTCACTGCTTCGTTTGTCGCAATATTAGACATGTTTTCTAATTCGCGGGTGTAATATAAGTCACCGATACGTTCAGCAGTTAGACCGACAGTTCCATCTTTTCTCACAACTATCGCACAATCGCGTTTGAAAATAACATCGAATCCGGCATTCGTCATTTTGCTAACTGACAAGAGATTAGTACGTAAGTCTGGTACATGTAAAGCATTATTCAAAATAATATTCTTTGTCTCACCTTCTACTTCGGCAGTAAAAATTACAGTACCTTTAGCAGCAATACTTGTAGAAGAGTCATTCGCTAAACTCAGATTACCATTCGTATATTCTTCGAGATCCTTGAAATTTTTGATATCTTTGCATAAGTGTGCGGTAGCACCACTGTCCAAACACCATCTCGCATGGCGAGTCGAAGCACTCATATTGCATACTTCTGAGGATAAACAAATGTCCTCATTGACATTTTCTGAGTAGTTCGCTGATGATTGACCATGGTTTTTATTTTTATAACATTCAGATGCTTTGTGACCGATTTTCCTACATTTGTGACATCGAAACCTAAATGAATCACTCGTTTTCATGCCCTCATTCGGAGTAGCATTACCATCAGTAGGCTTATTGTTATTCCCGGACACTTTACTTTTGTTACGCCATTGATTGGATTTTTTATTTACATACATGGCATTCTGTGCGGTACTATTATTTCTAGCATCACTTTCTTCCAGAATTTTAATTCGTAATACATCGGGCGTTGGTAATTCGTCCCGTGATTCAATAGCACATCTAAAATTCTCGAAACTCGGTGGTAAGCTGTATAAAAGCATTATTGCAAGCAAATCTGGATTGATCTCAACATTCATTTCAGTTAACTTGTCCACAACATCAAAGAATTTATTTATGTGTTCACGAATATCATATCCTTCCTGCATTCGTTGTAGAGTGAGTTGCTTTAGCAAGGTAGCTTTCCTAGCGGGTCCTTTCGATTGATAAACGCTTTCTAGTTTAATCCACACTTCTCTAGATGTGATACATCCTTTAATTTGTCTCAGTTCAGATGGACTTATAGAAAGTATTATTTCTGACTTGGCTTTACTGTCACCTTTGATCCATTCTTCAACGTCCTTCTTGGAATTCATATCCTGTTCGTTTAAGACTGGTTTAGGGTTATTTCCGTTTACGTATGACCAGGCATCATTTTTAGTTAATAAAGCTTCCATTTGAATCTTCCAAGTGTCGTAATTACTTTTGTTTAACATCTCAAGACGCGAAACGTTCGCAAAATTCATCCTGAAAATGTTGGCAAAGTTGTTTCAATACGTTCACGTGTTTCAGCTTCTAATTCTTAACTGTAACTGATCGTTATATCAAATTCTTTTTAAACTGCTTTTAACCTGGGCTCCATAACCTGTTAGAAAGGGTATTCAGGCATTTCTTGCACAGTGAATTAACATAAACGAAAAATATATTTTATATTGACAAATTAAATTAAACGTTACTATGTTACACACATACTTATTGTTTTTATGAATATGCAACTCGATAAGTATAATTAATTAGAAATGGTTAAGCGTGAGTCGCAACTATTCACATCGTAGCTCTAACAATAATAAGCTCATTATGATGTATCTGTGCATAAAAGTATTTTTAACACGCTACTCTGTAAACGTCACCCAGCAAACACACATATAAAATATACATACAACATACATATGTAAATTGAAGTAAATACCCCTACATATGCTTTTTTATATATCAAGTATGTAAGTATTCTTTAATAAGTTATATAAACCGTATGTTACACAATTACGTATATTTTACATAATAGTATAGAAACTTACGGATATTCTGTATACAGAAATTCATATAATATATACATATAGATAATTACATATCACTCATGAAATTCATATGCTGTCATATTTACATGATTAGATTTATGTACGTTATATGTAAAATATTATATGTAATAGTACTCATTTTTTATGTATGTCTTCTGTAAATATAATTAGAAATTATGATTGCATGTATTGTATGGTCGAAAATAAAGTCCGTTTCTATTTGTGCCACATAAGTAATCGCACGCGCGTGTTTTCTACAACGCCAAAAATTGTAGTTCACGTACCTTTAATATTAGATCCGTATCGACTCAAATGCGTCTAATTTATATAGAAAATAAATAATATAAAATAAATTAAATCCTGGTCATTTTTAACATAAAGTTAAAGATAGGTATAATTATTGAATAAGACTTCACTCAACGGTATAATCAAACAAAATTTAAACTAATAACGCGAAACAGTGCAAAGTTACGAAGTACGAAATAAAAAAAGGGATGTTACAGATTAGCGCAGTGGTACAATGTCGGAGACAAAGAAAACACATGTCGGATTTCGGAATTTGCAACGCCCACTCCCAAAAGTTCGAATCCGGGTAAGGGACACTTTTCAAGCAAGTATATCATAATAAACTGTCGGCTTTCAGTTCAGGTAAAAACGGGTTCGTGCAAGAATTAAGTTAAATATAATTAAAAGTACAGTTGCACTTAAAATGTAGTTTTTCCATTTTTTGTATGGAACTGCTTAAATAATTTTTTACATTGATAATAATTACATTATGCTCGAGTAGCTGCCATTTTGGTTATCGCAACGCTTTTACAACTAATATTTTTTATGGAAATATTACATAAAATATACATAAAGCGTATATAAATTCATGTAGAAGAATTTACATCTAATAGACATATATATTATTTTGAAAATTGCTGACATCCTGACATTAAATATATCTTATTTTTCTTCCAGTTTTATATAAATCTAAAAAGCTCTTACATAATTTATATGTATTTTATATATAAATGTGTTTGCTGGGGCATCTTTTAACACTCTTGACAGCCGTTAAAACTGTCACTTTTAATGACAGTTGTACAAAAAATTTTTTTTATTCCATTTACTTCTCTCTCTCTCGTCCTTCTTAAAACGGCAAGAGGAACAATCCTCTTTGAACCTCAATTTCCTTTTCTTTCATTTTCTGTCCCCATATTATCCTTTTAATGTTAGTATGGGTGTTCATCGATCTGGCATAGAACTCCAGTCTTCAGTAATTGGTTGTAAGGGGTGAATGTATAAGATACGATTGTAATTAGGGTAAGCAATTGATGAATAAAGGAATTTGCGGAAATTTATGGGAGATTTATCCAGAATTATACCGTTGTAAAGCTACAACAGCAAACACGAGCACAATTACAAGGAGTTGAAAACGAAGCTGAGAGTGGCTTTCGGCAAGGGATGAGGAAGTATCCAAACTGAACAGATTTTAATCCCCCCTCCCCAAAGACAGTACGTCATGCTTTAACTAATTTCGATTTTAATTATAATTTGTATCGCTTTACTTGTTAATTAATCGTCGCTTATCTAATGAACTTAATGTTGTTCAACTGAAGAACGAACACAAAGGCAAAGGTTTCCATTCTGTTACTCATCGATAACTAACTAATTGGTTTCGTAACTAAAGCCCATTATGCATCTGACAGTTCCTGTTCTAAATTTGTAAGTTTATTACGAGTTTCATAATTATACCTTTGAAAGCACAAACCCTTACCATATAAGAAACATGTGTTAGATGTTCGTATTGGAAAAATAAATTTGTTCATAATAATATTTCGAAGTTTAGTTGGTTCGGAGAATGAAAAAAGTATCCAATAAGTAGGATTATTTCAGCCCAAAAAAATGCAGCAAATCTGACATAAATCGAAATGAAAACTCAAAACGTTGTGTTCGTATTGGAAAAATAAATTTGTTCATAATATTTCGAAGTTTAATTGGTTCGGAGAATGGAAAAAGTATCCAATAAGTTGGATTATTTCAGCCCAAAAAATGCAGCAAATCTGACATAAATCGAAATGAAAACTCAAAACGTTGTGTTCGTATTGGAAAAATAAATTTGTTCATAATATTTCGAAGTTTAATTGGTTCGGAGAATGAAAAAAGTATCCAATAAGTTGGATTATTTTAGCCCAAAAAATGCAGCAAATCTGACATAAATCGAAATGAAAACTCAAAACGTTGTGTTCGTATTGGAAAAATAAATTTGTTCTTAATATTTCGAAGTTTAATTGGTTCGGAGAATGAAAAAAGTATCCAATAAGTTGGATTATTTTAGCCCAAAAAATGCAGCAAATCTGACATAAATCGAAATGAAAACTCAAAACGTTGTGTTCGTATTGGAAAAATAAATTTGTTCTTAATATTTCGAAGTTTAATTGGTTCGGAGAATGAAAAAAGTATCCAATAAGTTGGATTATTTTAGCCCAAAAAATGCAGCAAATCTGACATAAATCGAAATGAAAACTCAAAACGTTGTGTTCGTATTGGAAAAATAAATTTGTTCTTAATATTTCGAAGTTTAATTGGTTCGGAGAATGAAAAAAGTTTCCAATAAGTTGGATTATGTCAGCCCAAAAAATGCAGCAAATCTGACATAAATCGAAATGAAAACTCAAAACGTTGTGTTCGTATTGGAAAAATAAATTTGTTCTTAATATTTCGAAGTTTAATTGGTTCGGAGAATGAAAAAAGTATCCAATAAGTAGGATTATTTCAGCCCAAAAAATGCAGCAAATCTGCCATAAATCGAAATGAAAACTCAAAACGTCTTAAAGCTTTACGATGATATCTGAAGCTTTTAACCTCTTAAATTTACATTTTCGATTAGCTTCTCTGGAAAATGGGACGTATAATGCTTCAATCGCAGTATTTGTTTTGGATCATTGGAAACAAGTACATGTTGTGCTCGTGTTCGATGAAAAAGTAATTTATTAATAATTGATTTAAAGCTTCATTATAGATTAGCCGTTCGCCTTGTCGACATTTATAATTTATAAAATCGATGTTGGCAGAGGTACATCGTTGCAATTGGCTTATCATTTGTCTACTAATTACAATAATGATACGGGCTTAATATCCATCTGTATTAATGATCGGAAACGAAATTTTGTTCGAAAGTTTAATTATTCGAATTTAGAATTTAGAGTCGGCAAAAGTGACCTACTTGAGCCGTTTCTTTGGTTCTTCAGATAAGTCGCAATCGCTAGTGAAATTACTAACGAATCCTTAACATTTATTTAATTTGAATCCCCCCCCCCCCTTCCCTTTCATTAATATTACAGCTAAATCTGATTGTTGTTTATACTTAAATTGGAAAAACGGATTAATTAAATAATTAATTAATTTTCATATTTGGAAGTAGTGTGTCTTAATTTAGACGAAATTTTAACTAATTATATCCACTGTAGGGTTCTCCGCAACGACAACTACAAATTGAGTTGCATATAATTATCAATTAAGTATTTCTCATGACTGTAATTAGAGTAGCTTGACCAATTTCAAATTTGTATGATTTATATCTTGTTGACGCAAAGCTATAATTATTATTGATCACTACGTGACGTAAACAAGAAATTGGTTGCGGTTCCATGGTAGGATTGGACTAACTAGCAATTAATTCCCAATAATTGATAAATAATAATTCTAAGATTACACGCCTTCAAAATGGTACTTTAATTATTATGCTGTAGGTATTAAAGAAAATGTAGACTTATGTAAGAAATATCACGGGGGTGCTGTTTTGTTTTCAAGGCGCCTACTTAAATCTAAGTAATTATTACCGCGGTGTCAACCTAATTCTATTTAGCCTATATCGTGTCAGTTTCTTCTGAAGTTTATGGTCAGTAATTTTAGATCTTTAAAGATATGCAGCACACTACACTAAGTACCTATGTAAAAATAACATACGTGTGGTCCTTGTGCAAGAGTTCAAAATTAGTGAAATAATTTCATTTATAGGAAATTTCAGTGGAAAGAATAAGATTTAAATACCACTATATTCAGTATCTACATTGTAAACCATTGTAAACCCAATTTAATTTTGCCACTAAGTAATTAATGAAGTAATTTCATTTATAGGAAATGTCAATGGAAAGAATAAAACTTAAATAGCACTATATTCAGTATCTACTTTGTAAACCATTATAAACCCAATTTAATTTTGCCACTAAGTAATTAGTAAAGTAATTTCATTTATAGGAAATTTTAATGGAAAGAATAAGACTTAAATACCACTATATTGAGTATCTACATTGTAAACCATTATAAACTCAATTTAATTTTGCCACTAAGTAATTAGCAAAGTAATTTCATTTATAGGAAATTTCAATGGAAGGCTAAGACTTAAATACCTCTATATTCAGTATCTACATTGTAAACCATTATAAACGAAATTTAATTTTGTCACTAAGTAAGTAATTAATAAAGTAATTTCATTTATAGGAAATTTCAATGAAAAGAGTAAGACTGAATTACCACAATATTCAGTATCTACATTGTAAACCATTACAAAACAAATTTAATGTTGCCACTAACCACTATATTGAGTATCTACATTGTAAACAATTATAAACCCAATTTAATTTTGCCACTAAGTAATTAGCAAAGTAATTTCATTTATAAGAAATTTCAATTGAAAGAATAAGACTTAAATCCCACTATATTCAGTATCTACTTTGTAAACCATTATAAACCCAATTTAAATTTGCCACTAAGTAATTAATGAAGTAATTTCATTTATAGGAAATGTCAATGGAAAGAATAAGACTTAAATAACACTATATTCAGTATCTACTTTGTAAACCATTATAAACCCAATTTAAATTTGCCACTAAGTAATTAATAAAGTAATTTCATTTATAGGAAATTTTAATGGAAAGAATAAGATTTAAATACCACTATATTCAGTATCTACATTGTAAACCATTATAAACGAAATTTAATTTTGCCACTAAGTAATTAATAAAGTAATTTCATTTATAGGAAATTTCAATGGAAAGAGTAAGACTTAATTACCACTATATTCAGTATTGTAAACTATTATAAACCCAATTTAAATTTGCCACTAAGTAATTAATAAAGTAATTTCATTTATAGGAAATTTCAATTGAAAGAATAAGACTTAAATACCGCTATATTCAGTATCTACATTGTAAACCATTATAAACGAAATTTAATTTTGCCACTAACCACTATATTGAGTATCTACATTGTAAACCATTATAAACCCAATTTAATTTTGCCACTAAGTAATTAGCAAAGTAATTTCATTTATAGGAAATTTCAATGGAAGGCTAAGACTTAAATACCACTATATTCAGTATCTACATTGTAAACCATTATAAACGAAATTTAATTTTGTCACTAAGTAATTAATAAAGTAATTTCGTTTATAGGAAATTTCAATGAAAAGAGTAAGACTTAATTACCACAATATTCAGTATCTACATTGTAAACCATTACAAAACAAATTTAATGTTGCCACTAACCACTATATTGAGTATCTACATTGTAAACAATTATAAACCCAATTTAATTTTGCCACTAAGTAATTAGCAAAGTAATTTCATTTATAAGAAATTTCAATTGAAAGAATAAGACTTAAATACCACTATATTCAGTATCTACATTGTAAACCATTATAAACGAAATTTAATTTTGCCACTAACCACTATATTGAGTATCTAAATTGTAAACCATTATAAACCCAATTTAATTTTGCCACTAAGTAATTAATGAAGTAATTTCATTTATAGGAAATGTCAATGGAAAGAATAAGACTTAAATAACACTATATTCAGTATCTACTTTGTAAACCATTATAAACCCAATTTAAATTTGCCACTAAGTAATTAATAAAGTAATTTCATTTATAGGAAATTTCAATTGAAAGAATAAGACTTAAATACCACTATATTCAGTATCTACATTGTAAACCATTATAAACGAAATTTAATTTTGCCACTAACCACTATATTGAGTATCTACATTGTAAACCATTATAAACCCAATTTAATTTTGCCACTAAGTAATTAGCAAAGTAATTTCATTTATAGGAAATTTCAATGGAAGGCTAAGACTTAAATACCACTATATTCAGTATCTACATTGTAAACCATTATAAACGAAATTTAATTTTGCCACTAAGTAATTAATAAAGTAATTTCATTTATAGGAAATTTCAATGAAAAGAGTAAGACTTAATTACCACAATATTCAGTATCTACATTGTAAACCATTACAAAACAAATTTAATGTTGCCACTAACTACTATATTGAGTATCTACATTGTAAACTATTATAAACCCAATTTAATTTTGCCACTAAGTAATTACTAAAATAATTTCATTTATAGGAAATTTCAATTGAAATAATAAGACTTAATTACCACTATATTCAGTATCTACATTGTAAACCATTATAAACCCAATTTAAATTTGCCACTAAGTACTTAGTAAAGTAATTTCATTTATAGGAAATTTCAATGGAAAGAATAAGACAATTACCATTATATTCAGTATCTACATTGTAAACCATTATAAACCAAATTTAAATTTGCCACTAAGTAATTAGTAAAGTAATTTCATTTATAGGAAATTTCAATTGATAGAATCGGGCTTAATTACCACTATATTCAGTATCTACATTGTAAACCATTATAAACCAAATTTAATTTTGCCACTAAGTAATTAGTGTTTAGTTTTCTACGCTAATTAGGCTCCATTAAATAATGTTGAGAAGTTTTTGTGTGCGAAGATTAAGGAACAGCGGATCTCTGTTATATCTGTGGTTATTAGGATTACCATGAACTACTCCATAACAGTTTTGAGTATGAATAACTCACAGCATTATTGGAGAATGGTCGTAAATCTAACATATTTCTAATGGAGCATGGCGCCTAATTATAGCTTTAATTAAGTTGTCATTGGATTTATACAAATATTAATCATTCTTAAAATAATGGAGACTTGTCTTGGAAAATACCGAAACAAAGGTAACGGCCTACGTTTCTGCTAATATGACGACTTTTACAAATTAATTTCGTGCTGAAACTTTTTAATTGTAATTTTTGGAAAGACAGAAACCTCATAATATGTGCAACAATTATCATGTTTTAGGTGAAAATTTTTCCATGCAATTAGATTCTAATTAGCAGTAAAAAATTTCAAATAGCAAACCTTATTATTTGAATAACAATTTTATTAGCCCTGTTCAGTTAATATAAGTTACATTCGAACAAGCCATACAGACGACTAATTATCACTGTTGAATCGTATATTGTGTCTAATTAGCTTTTAATTTAAAACAAAACTGAAAAATATGCGTGGAAAACTGTAATTATATCAGAAAATCGTGAAATTTCAAGATGACGGTGCGTAATTGAAACCTACATACTCCCAATAGGGATACTTCATTCGCTAATCAATTATTTACTTCTTCCAATATTTTACTTCGGTAGTTTTAATACAACTTATTATTGCTTGTAATTTTCTGGTATTCATTTTAATAGGAAGGCAACCTTTAATTATTCTAATTGTAATTAACGTGCAGTCATTATTGTACACTTGAAATTTGCCTATTCGTCTAATTTTGCAAATTTATCAAAGAGTCTCTGCTAAATTAAAGTTATTTATAATGAGACCTTAATTACATATTATGTAATAAATTGGTATTTCATTTACACCCAATTGTTGAAACATTAATTCACAATGAAGGATACTCCACGAAATTTCCAATTTGTATCTATTTTGTACTGAACATTAGTAAACGGCTTATATATGTCAAAATTTTGTTTGTAAGTTTGAGTCTACCTGAAGCGTTAATTAATTAAGATTCTCCTACTTAACTGGTGTCTAAGTCTAATAACCATCAATTTGTTGATTATATTAATAACTATTAGCGACTAATTTACGTATAGGTGTCGCTAAGCATCATGTCAAATTCCTGTTTGTAGGTACCATTAGTGATCAATAACTTTAATTAGATCCTAATTAACCTCCAAATGAAGACAGAAAATTTTATTTACAGAGTTACTATAGCGCGCCGATAGAGGGCGAGACTTCCGATATCCGGGAAAATATTAATTTGAATTTATTGTTACTTAGAATCTTGTTTTTATTTTAGTTATTTTTTGTACATATTTTGCTTATTATAATTACTTTATTTAACCGTTGTTACCCTATATACCACAAACACCGGATAACACTATAGTTTTGATAGTTTTTGTTAATATTCATTTCAGAAAAATTATTAGGATTTTTGTTTGTTTGATTGCTTATTTACTGACTTTTTAATTAAATAATGTAAATATCAATTTAATCATAAAATTTGAGTGATCTTCTGCTTTGCCCAATATATACTGTGTTACAGTCTTTACAGTTGGTTTTATTTATTCATCTGTTTATCATTGATATCCTCTGCTTGTTTGGAGATGGTAAAAGCCTTTACAAACTACTTTAGAGACATGCCGTATATCAATTGTATTAATAATCTGGCAATTTAACCTGCTGGAACTTCTCTCCCCCATGCATATTCCTTAAGCTTATGTTTTCCAATAAAATCATTGTGCAGAGCTTAGATTATAGTTGTTTTTTTATATTCTAAGGTGCAGAGCAATTTCTGTAAATACGTAGCCACTTTTCTGCATATACTTGTAGGAAAACGTAAAACCCGAAAGGTTCTTTTCCAATACTTTTACTCCACGATTTTAAGGTGCCATTTATGACAAATCGTTTTACTTAAACGAAGACCCTTTACTGTGCATTGAATCCAGAATCCGGCGTCTAATAAAGTTTTATTATTTGAAAAAAAAAGTTAGTTTCCTGTTCCTCCCACTCTTAAACGAATCTCTCCCATAAATCTAGTAAGTTCCAAAGTAAAATATATACCTTCGTTTTTGTAGCATGTAATTTATAATAATAATACCCCACAATGTACCTAAGTTAATAATACCTTTTCTTTTCTTTTACAGGGTACGAGTGGAATACTACGTCAATGAAAATACATTTAAGGAACGACTGCAACTTTATTTTATTAAGAATCAAAGATCTAGTAAGCATCCTTTTACTTATTATTCCTTTTTAAAGTAAAAAAAAAGAATGTTCGAGAGGAAAGTAATCCTCCCTTAAAAATTACAATTGCATGTCAGTTCACATTTTGCTAGGTCAATAACCAAACACTTCCTCTTCATTTATCAAAGATTATCAAGCACCCTTTTGTTGTTGAGATCTCCGCTTTATTGCCTGTGTAAAGGAAAGGGGGCGGGGAGGGGGTGGGCGAAGAAAAAAAAATGACGCGCCTTACAACTTATTGATTGTATAAATAAGGGAAGGTTTCTTAAACCGGGAATTTTTATTTATCTCCTAATCTCGTTTTTATATTTATTGAGGGTCAGATACCCCTTCTTTGGTCTCCGGAAGACGTTTTAAATACGCGCAACACAATAAATCTAAATGAAACCCCCTATAAATTTTAGCGGAAAGTTTCCCTCTACGTTTCCTTTATTTATAAATTATCGATAGCTATACCTCTTTATCTTTAATATAATGGGCGTATTTGTGCTCAATTTTTATCCAGCGATTAGGTAGGGAATACCCTACATGCGAAAAGTGGGAGGTTTTCCGTCTTTGAGGATTTTTAAAATTTATATCTCGGATGAGCTACAAAGAAACATTACGTTTTACGCCTTTTCAAAAACGCCGTAAAATGTTTAGGGGTTGAATTATTTTGATTGCTACGACTGATCAGGGTGTCGTAATTTGATTTTTATAATCGAAATGGGTAATTCTTCACAGGATAAAGAGCTTTTAACATCGTCTACAAATAATTCACCATTAAAGTAGAATAACCCTTAATACTGACCAACGTCAATGGGTTTCTCTCCTATCTTCATCATCATTACTCCTCAGTTTTGGCACGTGTATTCACAACACGCAATTCCTTAGTTGCTACAAATTAATTAATCACGGCTTTGTTTTTTCTGGAGTTTGACTTCTTCTTCTTAATCCCAAGCCTTTTGTTTTCTATTTTTTCTTTTACCTTTTCCCATTCAATTCCTTCTTTGATTCTCTCTCGCGGTCTTCCTCTTGTTTGCCGTCTTTCCTGTTCGTTTCATACATTATTTTTGGCGACCTCTACCTCTTCATAACTTTTGTTAGGTTGGTAGTGCTGGTCACTAGAAAAATCGCTAGATTTTCAAGGCCACGCCCCTGTTTTTTACCTGTTCAATACCTGTTTTTACTTGTTCAATACTTGTTTTTATCTGTTTTTACCTGTTCGATACCTGTTGCAAACCAGGGAGCGTGGCCTTGAAAATCTAGTGACCAGTACTACGAAAAGTTACTGAATCTAGTGACTTTTTGTTAGAGCCCCCCCTACATCACTACTTTTACCTGCTATTGTTGTATCACTTAAATTTTTCGCTGTTGCCTGTTGTATTTTGGCCTTTCCTGTTTTACCTTGTTTCCTCAGAAATCTCATTTCTACAGCGTTTATCCTTGATTTATATTGATCTGCAATTTTCCACCATTCACTACCCTACAGCAGCACTGATCTGACTATTTCCTTTACAACTTTTGCTTTTACTTCCTTTTTTATCTCTCGTTTTCCTAACAATGTTTATTTCACCGGATTGAATATTTTTCACGCTTTACTAATTCTCTGATTCATTTCAACGTCCATTTTTCCATTTTCCTCTACAATAATTGTGCCTAAACACTTGTAGTCGCTTTGCGCATGGTTGAAGAAGAAAAAATCTGCATTGTCTCCACTCTCCTATTATTTATATCAGTAATAATTCTTAATATCCTCATCATCGTTCAGTGTTTTCCTTATCGCGTCTTCTGAATTTGCTTCACTCTTCATCCTTTCTTTCCATATCCGCACATTCTCCAATTCTTGTCAATACTTTTCTATACTCTTCCGCTCATATCTTATTACTTCACACTCATTCAGCAATATTCGACATTAAGATCTAACCACTATTTCTATAAGCCTAATTAATCTTGCACAAATACGCATTATCTTCTTCTTATTCTTCATTACCGCCCACATGAGGAACAATAATTTGCAACTTCATCTGAAATATCTCCACAATTGCGGATTTAAAGCAACTTTTTCTATTGCCGGGAGTGGATTTTCCAACGTTTTGAGGTATATCTACCAGTGCCAGAAATCTATTATTGGGAGAAGATGTACGAATTTTTCCGCCCTAATGTATCTAAATATGAAGAATGAAAATTTGCACCTACATCTAAAATATCTCCACAATTTGCAGCAACTTTTTCTATCGCATGGAGTGGATTTTCCAACGTTTTGGGCTATATCTACCAGTGTCAGAACTCTATTATTGTGAGAAAGTATACGAATTTTTGCGCACTAATGTATCCAAATATGAGGAATGCATATCTCCACAATTGCGGATTTGCAGCAACTTTTTCTATCGCATGAAGAGGATTTTCCAACGTTTTTGGGTATATCTACCGGTGACAGAAATCCATTATGGGGAGAAGAGGTACGAATTTTTGCACACTAATGTATCTAAACATGTGGAACGAAAATTTCCAACTAGATCTGAAATATCTCCACATTAGCGAATTTGCAGCAACTTTTTCTATCGCATGAAGTGGATTTTCTAACGTTTTTGGGTATATCTACCGGTGCCAGAAATCCATTATGGGGAGAAGATGTACGAATTTTTGCACACTAATGTATCTAGACATGTGGAACGAAAATTTGCAGCTACATCTGAAATATCTCCACATTAGCGAATTTGCAGCAACTTTTTCTATCGCATGAAGTGGATTTTCTAACGTTTTTGGGTATATCTACCGGTGCCAGAAATCCATTATGGAGAGAAGATGTACGAATTTTTGCACACTAATGTATCTAGACATGTGGAACGAAAATTTGCAGCTACATCTGAAATATCTCCACATTAGCGAATTTGCAGCAACTTTTTCTATCGCATGAAGTGGATTTTCTAACGTTTTTGGGTATATCTACCGGTGCCAGAAATCCATTATGGAGAGAAGATGTGCGAATTTTTGCACACTAATGTATCTAAACATGTGGAACGAAAATTTGCAACTAGATTGAAATATCTCCACATTAGCCAATTTGCAGCAACTTTTTCTATCGCATGAAGTGGATTTTCCAACGTTTTTGGGTATATCTACCGGTGCCAGAAATCCATTATGGGGAGAAGATGTACGAATTTTTGCACACTAATGTATCTAAACATGTGGAACGAAAATTTGCAACTAGATTGAAATATCTCCACATTAGCCAATTTGCAGCAACTTTTTCTATCGCATGAAGTGGATTTTCCAACGTTTTTGGGTATATCTTCCGGTGCCAGAAATCCATTATGGGGGAGAAGATGTACGAATTTTTGCACACTAATGTATCTAAACATGTGGAACGAAAATTTGCAACTAGATTGAAATATCTCCACATTAGCCAATTTGCAGCAACTTTTTCTATCGCATGAAGTGGATTTTCCAACGTTTTTGGGTATATCTTCCGGTGCCAGAAATCCATTATGGGGAGAAGATGTACGAATTTTTGCACACTAATGTATCTAAACATGTGGAACGAAAATTTCCAACTAGATCTGAAATATCTCCACATTAGCGAATTTGCAGCAACTTTTTCTATCGCATGAAGTGGATTTTCCAACATTTTTGGGTATATCTACCGATGCCAGAAATCCATTACGGGGGGAAGATGTACGAATTTTTGCACACTAATGTATCTAAACATGTGGAACGAAAATTTGCAATTAGATCTGAAATATCTCCACATTAGCGAATTTGCAGCAACTTTTTCTATCGCATGAAGTGGATTTTCCAACGTTTTTGGGTATATCTACCGGTGCCAGAAATCCATTATGGGGAGAAGATGTACGAATTTTTGCACACTAATGTATGTAAACATGTGGAACGAAAATTTGCAACTAGATCTGAAATATCTCCACATTAGCGAATTTGCAGCAACTTTTTCTATCGCATGAAGTGGATTTTCCAACGTTTTTGGGTATATCTACCGGTGCCAGAAATTCATTATGGGGAGAAGATGTACGAATTTTTGCACACTGATGTATCTAAACATGTGGAACGAAAATTTGCAACTAGATCTGAAATATCTCCACATTAGCGAATTTGCAGCAACTTTTTCTATCGCATGAAGTGGATTTTCCAACGTTTTTGGGTATATCTACCGGTGCCAGAAATCCATTATGGGGAGAAGATGTACGAATTTTTGCACACTAATGTATGTAAACATGTGGAACGAAAATTTGCAACTAGATCTGAAATATCTCCACATTAGCGAATTTGCAGCAACTTTTTCTATCGCATGAAGTGGATTTTCCAACGTTTTTGGGTATATCTACCGGTGCCAGAAATCCATTATGGGGAGAAGATGTACGAATTTTTGCACACTAATGTATGTAAACATGTGGAACGAAAATTTGCAACTAGATCTGAAATATCTCCACATTAGCGAATTTACAGCAACTTTTTCTATCGCATGAAGTGGATTTTCCAACGTTTTTGGGTATATCTACCGGTGCCAGAAATCCATTATGGGGAGAAGATGTACGAATTTTTGCACACTGATGTATCTAAACATGTGGAACGAAAATTTGCAACTAGATCTGAAATATCTCCACATTAGCGAATTTGCAGCAACTTTTTCTATCGCATGAAGTGGATTTTCCAACGTTTTTGGGTATATCTACCGGTGCCAGAAATCCATTATGGGGAGAAGATGTACGAATTTTTGCACACTAATGTATGTAAACATGTGGAACGAAAATTTGCAACTAGATCTGAAATATCTCCACATTAGCGAATTTGCAGCAACTTTTTCTATCGCATGAAGTGGATTTTCCAACGTTTTTGGGTATATCTACCGGTGCCAGAAATCCATTATGGGGAGAAGATGTACGAATTTTTGCACACTAATGTATGTAAACATGTGGAACGAAAATTTGCAACTAGATCTGAAATATCTCCACATTAGCGAATTTGCAGCAACTTTTTCTATCGCATGAAGTGGATTTTCCAACGTTTTTGGGTATATCTACCGGTGCCAGAAATCCATTATGGGGAGAAGATGTACGAATTTTTGCACACTGATGTATCTAAACATGTGGAACGAAAATTTGCAACTAGATCTGAAATATCTCCACATTAGCGAATTTACAGCAACTTTTTCTATCGCATGAAGTGGATTTTCCAACGTTTTTGGGTATATCTACCTGTGCCAGAAATCCATTATGGGGAGAAGATGTACGAATTTTTGCACACTAATGTATGTAAACATGTGGAACGAAAATTTGCAACTAGATCTGAAATATCTCCACATTAGCGAATTTGCAGCAACTTTTTCTATCGCATGAAGTGGATTTTCCAACGTTTTTGGGTATATCTACCGGTGCCAGAAATCCATTATGGGGAGAAGATGTACGAATTTTTGCACACTAATGTATGTAAACATGTGGAACGAAAATTTGCAACTAGATCTGAAATATCTCCACATTAGCGAATTTGCAGCAACTTTTTCTATCGCATGAAGTGGATTTTCCAACGTTTTTGGGTATATCTACCGATGCCAGAAATCCATTATGGAGAGAAGATGTACGAATTTTTGCACACTAATGTATCTAGACATGTGGAACGAAAATTTGCAGCTACATCTGAAATATCTCCACATTAGCGAATTTGCAGCAATTTTTTCTGCCCAATGCTCTCGAATCTACGACTTTAGCTTTTAGGATCTTCACAAATCTTCAAACTGCTACCTTTTTCCAATTTCCTTTTCTTTTCTTTTATAATGTTTCACTTCATTTTACTTCCTTCGATTATACCACTCCTTCATTACGTTTTCTTTGTTGAATTTTCGAATTCCTTCGTCCCAGTTCTTTCTTGGTCGTCCTCTTCGACTATATTCTAATTTATTGTTTGGACATTGATCATTCTCTGCAGTTGTCCATGTCCATACTACACTAATTATTTTTCTTCTGATTCTTCTACGACGGTTTTCTCTATGTCTGCGTTTGTTTCTTGTTTGATATAATTATTGATCTTACTTTTTGAATTTCGCATTTTATCGCATCCATCTCTGTGGCCAAAATATTAATTTTTACGTTATCTGTCATTGTTATTACTTCACTGCCATAGGCTAGCATACTTTTTGCAATAGAATTGTATATTCTGTTTTAATTTTTCTCTTTGGTCTTTTCCTTTCAAAAGGCCTATGAGTTTCCGACTTTGTGTGTTTATGTCTTTTGTATCCTTGCTTTCTCCAATTATAACAAGTTCATTACTGATTGCTTCCTTTCCAGCTGCTTCTCTTTCGCGAACGTCTTAACGAAAGTTTATCTATGACAATCTTTAGGATTTTTTTAAAAGATTTTCTTAATAAAGTTCAGTAACATTTTACGACGATTTTGGATTTCAACATTATATAAACCCAATTCTTAAATTCTGTAGTGTCTTATTGTAAGTATTGAAGTTGTACTATCCGCACATATGTGAACAGTTGAATATGTGGAAAATTTCATGTATAGACGGGGTCCTAGACTGGATCCTTGTGCAACTCCTATTGAAATATCTCCAAGTTGAAAAACATTTCGATAATGCATCATCAATGTTTCATAAATTTGTGAAATTCCCTGACAAAAGGACATAAAAGATTAAATCGTGTAGATTAATGTATTGTTTTAGCTCAGGTATTTGGTTTGTATTTCACCCTAAACCTTCGTCCCACGTAGAGTATCAATATTTGACGTAAACATACCTAAGTGCCTTTGACCTTTCGTAACACAATCCATTCACTTAAATAGATAATGGAGAACAGTACAATATGAGATTTTGAGTTCACCTTTATTGTTATAGTAACGCCCTTATCTCCAAAATACCTTTGTTTATTCAAACACGAATGTACAGAGATCATCCCCTAAATTAATTTAGTCGTGCTGGTGCCGAACCCTTCCAACGTAATATTAAGTTAAGAACTGAAAAAAAGCAGCAATTTTCAAGATGACTTACGAGGAAGGTCGTTACCGCAACAAAGGGGTGCTTCAATTTGATTACTTCATCAAGCGAAACTGATTTGATTAACTAGCTTTGACTGCTTAATGTGACGATGTGCAGTAGGAATTTTTTTAAGGGTTAGAATTGTGGACCCAGATAATATTATCCTTTCATCCTTTCTTTTTGTTACAGGTTTAAGGATACGTATAGCAAATTTATTTTTAAAACTCCTATCATGCCTCTTGTACATAATAAGGGTGGTCATCGATCACAATCCCACATACGCAACTTGGTAAGTATTATTGCCGTTTTTTTCCCTTTCACTTAAGCTTATTTTGATAGTCGAAGTTTTTATTTATTTACAACCCTTTCCACCTGGCGCACGTTCATTTTATTGTCCTAAATAAAACTTCTTGGTCTATTTATAGATGTATTGAAAAATCAATAAGGGCTGAATATAAACTAGATATCTAATAATACACCCTGGTCACTGTATAACGGGTGTGACTATTTTTTAGTCGTACTTTTATCTAAAAGAATGGGTTTTGATGAATATTGCTTGTTTAATGACGTCTGGGAATACATTAGATTAATTATAAAAGGTAATTAGTGAAGTGCTAGACATTGAACTTTATGTTCCTATTTTTCATTTGAGCAAAAATTCAAATGAGCTCGTTTTCACCCTTTTTCCCAACTAATTTTAATTTTCCAAAAAAAGCTGCAGTATTTTTAGAATAATTGGTTGTCTGTACCTGTGCTGGAGCCATGCGATTTGAGGACGCACCTCCCCCTGAAGATATCTTTAAAAAGGTTCAATTTTTCTCGACGGAGGCTCTTTGTAATGTTCTCAGGTATGGCTTGTCTCAATTTATATCGTCTTGAAACTTATCTCGTAAAAGGATTTATTTTCAAATCCGCATTGTTAGTAGATAAACACGTTGTAAATGCCTATCAGCCCACTCAGGGTTGGGTTAGGTATGCGTCACCTAGTGCTATAACAATTCAAATTAATAATTACTAATTAGTATCAGTCGTTAAGAATTCTTGTTGTTGTAAGTATAATACGAGTAATTTGTATATCGTATAATTTAGTTTAAAACTCGTAATTTATTTAAAATAAAACGGATGCCTTGAAAAGAAATTGCTATATTAATATTTTTACCTTAGTCCGTCTCTGATGCCCCGTCATAAAATACCGAGAGGTCCCCTTTGTTATGTCAATGAGGTAGGCATTTACAACGTGTTTATCTACTAACAATGCAGATTTGAAAATAAATCCTTTTACGAGATAAGTTTCAAGACGATATAAATTGAGACAAGCTATACACGGTGCATAAAGTGTAAAGATTCCTTATACATAACCCTCCCCCAAAATATATAAGCATAAGCCAAAACACGAACAAAAAATTACAAATAAAATTCTGACCCTTGACCATGAAACTAAAAGTTTTTCTTTGTTTTATCCCCCTCTTTCCTGCTCCATATCCATCACTATTCTTCTTCTTTCCTCCACCTCCTCCATCCACCCCAACCCTTCTCCTCCCTCATTTAGGATCTCCCTCCAACTTCTTCCCTCCGTCCGTAGTTCCTCCCACTCATCTGCCATATGCCCAATACTTTGCCTACCTAACCCACATAGTCTACATAACCGTCTATCGTCGTCCCACCAGTATTTATTTTCCCTCCCCTCATTTCCGCATCTGTATCTTGCTATCAATCTCTTCCTCCTCATACTCATACCGCTTTCCAGGTACCTTGGTACACCCTCCGTCATTATTATCGCATATTTCTCATTATATCTTTCATCCTTTATTTTTCATTGCCTCTCCTGGACCATCGCCTCTCTATCCCTCTCTACTATTTCTTCCCTCATGATATCACCACACCCTCCCACCCTTCCCCTCTGCACCTCCTTCGTCTCACATCCGCCCCGTTCGTAGTACTAGTCCATGTCATCCTGACCATACTTTAGCCTGCCCTTCTCCACTCTACCCAGCAACATCCCCTCCCCCCTTCCCCTCTCCAGACCCTCCTCGTACCTCATCGCCATTTTCCTTGCTTGTACTCTCATTTTTTCACTCTTCACCTCCTCCATCACAATATAACCAGGGGTTTCCCTCTCCAATCCCATTACCCATCTCCAATATCTCTCTTGTACTCTTTCCAACACTTCCCACTCCCTCCAACACCATAACTCCGCACCATACAACATGACACTTTTCACTAGCTTTTTATATAACCAACCTCTCCTCCTCACGTCCCTGTCGAATATTCTCTCTTCCATCCCCTCTATATATAAGGAGAACAACCCTGGGCTAATCCGGCACCCCTGTCTTAGCCCTTTAACAATTACAAACGCCTCCCCGCACTTTTCACTTGCACCTTGCCACTTCAAAGGGCTCTTGCGTCCTCACCACACTAATTCTTGACTTATCCCCTTATTTCTCATTATCCCCTATAGTTTCTCTCTACACACACTGTCGAATGCCCTTTTAATGTCTAAAAACAAGCATAAACTTTGTCCCCTTTCTCTCTAGTTCCTTACGTGCCTCCCCACGTAAATATTATCTATCGCCCTCCTTCCCTTTCGAAAGCCCGCCTGCCAATCTTCAATTAGATTTTTTTCCTCTATTTCCTTCTCCAAGCGTTCTTGTAGGATCATGGCATACACCCTATACCCCACGTTTGTTATACTAATATCCCTATAGGTTTTAACTTCTTTTCTCTCTCCTCCCTTATACACCGGGCAAATGACCACCTCTCCCCATCCTTCCGGTACCCCTTCTTCCAGTTTTCCCCTGTCGTTCCATCAACCCCTTCCACTTTCCCCCTTTTTAGTCTGCATATCGCCTTTGCTAACTCCTCTTTCGTTATACCTTCACCCCTCTCCGTTCTCCCCTCGCTCTCGCTCCGCGAAACATATGAACTCTCCCTACAACTCCCAGACACCACCATGCAATGCTCACTCCATCTTTCTATATCTATCTCCCAAGTCCTTCTCTTCCCTCCATGTATCTGCTTCAGTAACCATGTCTTTTCATTCGACAATGACTTGTTAGTTGACCTGCCAGAAGATATGTGTCTTCCTGGATTTAAGGAGATTTTTTTTGGCTGGAGAACATCCTTTGTGCCCTTTGGCCAACTGTTCTCGTGGCATTCCCCCTTTGGAATCGTTTTTATTTGTCTCCTCATCGTTTCATGTGCAATTCCACAATACTTTTGAGGTGCTATTAATGCCATTTTTTGGCCTTCTTTCGCCAGCTGGTCAGCTACTGTACCATAACTTTTTATTACACAATTCCTAGGCGCGCTTTGGCAACTAGCAAGGGTTTCGGGTGCAGAACTCGCCTTTTGTCCCCCCAAAACAATTAATGCTTGGCTGTCAATGACTACTAAGCGCATCATGATGGCAGAGTTCCTCTCGGAGATAATATGCGCACAGGTGTCGATTGTAAAAATGTCTCCTTGGAATATTGTTGCCCTGTTATCCAGATTGTATCACCGTTTTCATCCTTGTCCCCATGAATTTCAATTCCTACTCCCTCTCCAGTGGCAGAGCCGTTCATGTAATACACGTCTCCCATCAATGTCATTCAAACTACTACCCTGTTTGTTATACCTCCAAGGGCACTCAGGCCGCGTATGTAACCATGGGTGATCTTTGGCCTTTTTGGGCTTAACTCGTTAGTTTGTGCAAATGTGATTTGAATTTGTAGATGTCTAGAGTTACTCCAATATATCTGACTTTATTTACATTAAGGATAGGGATTCCATAGATTTTTTCGTAGTAAATTGCACGAGGAAGATTTTTTTGGGTTTTACAGACAGTTTTTTCCTTTCCCACGCCATCTTTATATCAGTTTGGTTAGTGCCTGCATCCTACTCTGTCCACATACAAAGATAGCTCCTCCACGTGAACCTAAGCACTCCAAGCCAGTTCATGGTCTGTCAATATGCATAATCCAAATAGAACCCTTGACGACATCCGGCCGTACATTATGGAACAATAAGGCCTTCCAAAAGAAATTCTTATAATTCTGTAAAATAGGGCATCAGTCGATAAAGAGGGAAGTCCTCCCAAGATTTTTTTTGAGTTATGAACAGGGTTAGTAGTCACAGGGGGCGAGGTCGGAACTGCAAGGGTATGTAATATACCCAAGTCCTATTCCCAGTTAACATTCTCTAGGAGAAGTCTTCATCTGTCGACAATTTCCTCATTCCCAAATCTTCGTGTTGTATTTTAAATACGCTCGTTTCTGATGTATTCCTAATTTTTCCAACAATAAGAGGAATTTCTACTCGAAGACCAGTCGACACCAAATCTTCAACCTTGAACCGGCCCTTATTCTTGGGGTCAATGTCTTCTTCCAGTAGGATTTTTATTACGCGCTTTTGTGTTCAAGTTTCCAATTACCCAATTTCGCTTCTTTACATTGATGTAAAAATGACAAACGTTTCCCCATTCCTATTTACAATTCACCCCTCCCCCTTCTCTCCCTTCCCATTACCCTTGTCCTTTTTTCTTCCACTTCCTCCATCCAGTCCATTTCTTCTCCTCCTGTCCGTAAGATTTCCCTCCAGCCTCTTTCCTCTTCTCTCAACTCCACACACTCTTCCAGCATATGTCCCACATGTTCCCGTCCCTTCTCACATAGCCTGCACTTTCTTTCTCCATCATTCCACCAATATTTATTTAGATGTTCTTCATTTTCACACCTGAATCTTGCTATTGTTCTTTTCCTCCTCATACTTAGCCCTCGCTTTCAATATTCGAGCACTCCTTCCCACATTATCTCCTCATATGTTCCATTGTACTTTCCCTCCCTTCTTTCCAGATTCGGTGTGTATACGTCTCTTTTTACCTCCCCTCTTTCCATTTCCATTCTCCTTCTTACCTCCTCTCGTAATACCCCTTTCCTTTGTCTTGTCCGTATCCTATTTTTTCTTCCCTCACCTCTTTCCAACAGCTCTGCAGTCTCTTTGCCTATCCATTCCTTCCTCATTCTTCATCGCCAACTTTCCCGTTTGTACTCTAACCTTCTCCCTTTTAGTTTTCTTTACAAATGACAAAAATGTTTGGGATTGAGATCACAAATCACTAGAAATCGTCACATAGGCTTGACAAAGTCAAGTTACTGTTTTCATCATAGCCAGATACCTACATAACATAATTATTCACACTTTTGGAAAAATTTAAAAGGGCCCATCTTTCACACTTTCACCTAATCATTTTTATCTTATTTTAGTTACGGTTGCACTCCAGGGAACAAGACAGAATATATCCTATTAGAAAATTTAACGGAAGAACAGTTTCAAGAAAATCCCATCATCAATTGGGACGCTATTTGGTGGGTGAACCGCCCCCTTGTATTATGGTCGGTTCAAGTTATCCTAGCAGGTATAAGCCTGACCGAAGCACTATTATTAGCATATTTAGGATACAAGGTAAGTCCCTTTTCGCCATTTTTTAAAGTGAATTCGTCTTAGTGTCTCCATCAACTGGGATAATCGTGTTTGTATTAATTACATGACATAACTAACTTATTGTCGTCACTTTACGATCTCATGAGAATTGTTTATTGTTCACAAAATAACATTTTAGGTTGATGAGATTTTCCTTTTATTATATCTTTAAGTATTACGCTTATAGTTATAAGGGCGGTAAACTTTAACGTTATATAATAATAAACGATGTAAAAAAGAGACAGGAAAGAGATGATATCACTCCGTGAATGAGGACTTTATTAATTCCCAATATTACAAGAATAGAATGTTGCATATGACACTTATTGTAATTATTATTATTGTAATTATTACATCCATTCTAGGGATGTTGCTCATGTGTCGTTTACATCCATATTAGTTCTTCGTGCACATTTTTGTCTTTTTAATGAATATACAGAGTGGACGTTCATTAATTACCTACCTTTCCAACCGAAAATGCTGAAACTTTGGAGAACATTCAAATCGTGATTTTGAACTGAATCTGTAGGTATGTTAAGATTCTCAGATTCTGCGGTTGGAAGTTTCTAATTATGTTAGTTTTATGGTTCTTAGTACGGAAGATTCTCAGATTTCCTCTTTATTCTAAAATCCTATAATGCGAAGCAGTCTTAAAGCTGTAATAAAAAGAAACAGAAAAATATTGGGCCTAATATCAATCCCTGTGGGACGCCCGTTGTTAAAATTTGAGCATGGGATTTATCTCGATTTTACCATCTGTTGTTTTCTATTAGAGGCTTAAAATAATTTAAAAAAAAATTTGAAATAGAAAACATCGCATTCTATGTGTTGCTATTTATGTGCTAATGTGTGCCATACCGTAAATATACGCGTTTCTACGGTTTCTCACAACTCGATGTTTAAAATTTGTTAGCTCATCATAAGATTTTGTGATTCTAAAATTCTACAATGCCAAGCAGTTTTAAAGCTGTAATAAAAAGATAAAGAAAAATATTTGGCCTATAATATCAATCCCTGTGGGACGCCCGTTGTTGAAATTTTAGCATGGGATTTATTTCGATTTTACCATCTGTTGTTTTCTATTAGAGGCTTAAAATGATTTAAAAAAAATTTTGAAATAGAAAAAATCGCATTACGTGGTCACGTAATTCTATGCGTTGCTATTTATGTACTAATGTGTGCCATACCGTAAATAAACGCGTTTCTACGGTGTCTCCCAACTCGATGTTTAAAATTTGTTAGCTCATCATAAGATTTTGTGATTCTAAAATCCTACAATGCCAAGCAGTTTTAAAGCTGTAATAAAAAGAAAAAGAAAAATATTGGGCCTAATATCAATCCCTGTGGGACGCCCGTTGTTGAAATTTGAGCATGGTATTTTATTTCGATTTTACTATCTGTTGTTTTCTATTAGAGACTTAAAATGATTTTAAAAAAATGTCGAAATAGAAAAGATCGAATTACGTTGTCACGTAATTCTATGTGTTGCTATTTATTTGCTAATGTGTGCCAGGCGTTACTACGGTTTCTCCCAACTCGATGTTTAAAATTTGTTACCTCATCATAAGATTTTGTGATTCTAAAATCCTACGATGCCAATGCTCAAGTTTGTCGTTGCAGCGGGCGGACGAGGGCTGTCCAGTCGACCCCTAAAACGTGCTCTCCGCTGTTCCAGTTCGTTTGATTAACTTGGTAAGCGTTTCATTCTTTCCTTTCTCGATTCTGGTTCGCCCGTCACTATTCCTTCCTTGATTATCATCTCTGTCTTAGTCCTTATCTTCTAATCGCAAGTAAATTGTCCCCAGTGTCCACTTGCGCTAATATTAGTATATTTTGCACATGGTATGCACAACCCATTGACTAAAATGCTTTCCGGATTTTTGGTATGAAAATGTTGAGTTTGGTCCACCCATAATACCATACGATCTGAGTAAAAGTGCCTTTATATCGATTGTCGACCCTTGGCCCACGCTGGAATTTGGTCAACCGACCATAAATAATTATTAAAAATCTTTCTTGGCTCATATTCTCGTGGAGTTTAGGGAAAAAAAACCCTGGAAAAAACCCCCGGAAAAAAAACCCGAAAAAAACGGGAAGAAACCTGGAAAAACCCCGAAAGAAAACCCCCGAAAATAAAAAATATACTAAACCTGCAAATAACCTAGACGCTTTAGTGGCAATCTACGTTTAAGTTTAATTCTATGTGTTGCTATTTATGTGCTAATGTGTGTCATACCGTAAATATACGGGTTACTACGGTTTCTCCCATCTCGATGTTTAAAATCTGTTAGCTCATCATAAGATTTTGTGATTATAAAATTCTACAATGCCAATGCTCAGTTTTAAAGCTGTAATAAAAATATAAAGAAAAATATTTGGCCTATAATATCAATCCCTGTGGGACGCCCGTTGTTGGAATTTGAGCATGGGATTTATTTCGATTTTATCATCTGTCGTTTTCTATTAGAGGCTTAAAATGATTTTAAAAAAATTTTGAAATAGAAAAAATCGCATTACGTGACGTAATTCTATGCGTTGCTATTTATGTGCTAATGTGTGCCATACCGTAAATAATCGCGTTACTACGGTTTCTCCCGACTCGATGTTTAAAATTTGTTACCTCATCATAAGATTTTGTGATTCTAAAATCCTACAATGCCAAGCATAAAGCTGCAATAAAAAGAAACAGAAAAATATTTGGCCTAATATCAATCCCTGTGGGACGCCCGTTGTTGACATTTGAGCATGGGATTTATCTCGATTTTACCATCTGTCGTTTTCTATTAGAGGCTTAAAATGATTTTAAAAAAATTTTGAAATAGAAAAAATCGCATTACGTGACGTAATTCTATGCGTTGCTATTTATGTGCTAATGTGTGCCATACCGTAAATAATCGCGTTACTACGGTTTCTCCCGACTCGATGTTTAAAATTTGTTACCTCATCATAAGATTTTGTGATTCTAAAATCCTACAATGCCAAGCATAAAGCTGCAATAAAAAGAAACAGAAAAATATTTGGCCTAATATCAATCCCTGTGGGACGCCCGTTGTTGACATTTGAGCATGGGATTTATCTCGATTTTACCATCTGTTTTCTATTAGAGGCTTAAAATGATTTTAAAAAAATTTGAAATAGAAAAGATCGAATTACGTAGTCACGTAATTCTATGTGTTGCTATTTATGTGCTAATGTGTGCCATACCGTAAATAAACGCGTTACTACGGTTTCTTCCAACCCGATGTTTAAAATTTGTTAGCTCATCATAAGATTTTGTGATTCTAAAATTCTACAATGCCAAGCAGTTTTAAAGCTGTAATAAAAAGAAAAAGAAAAATATTTGGCCTATAATATCAATCCCTGTGGGACGCCCGTTGTTGAAATTTTAGCATGGGATTTATTTCGATTTTACCATCTGTTGTTTTCTATTAGAGGCTTAAAATAATTTAAAAAAAAAATTGAAATAGAAAAAATCGCATTACGTGGTGACGTAATTCTATACGTTGCTATTTATGTGCTAATGTGTGCTATACCGTAAATAAACGCGTTACTACGGTTTCTCCCGACTTGATGTTTAAAATTTGTTACCTCTTCATAAGATTTTGTGATTCTAAAATCCTACAATGTTTTACTCCATTTTATCCTCTTCTCCTTTTCTCACAAACAAAACAACTCTTCATTCAGTAGTATTCAGAGAATCGAACCTCTGTACCTGTGTTTATTAGATCTAAGGAAAACTCCAGAAATCCGTAAGCAAGCGAAAAACCGGCCATAATATCGGAATATTTAAGAGATCTTTCACCCCCACTCCCATAAAATGGCTGTCTTCAGATTTTTCTTCCATAAATTGAGTAACCCCTCTCTAAAGCCAACTTTACTAAAGAACTTGAATTAATTTTCCATATTGCTTTTTTAAACTTAATAATTTATCCAACATTCTCTCCACACGTTGTGCAGTTTCTCTTACTAATCTCACCCCCTTCTAATTGTTCAGCGCCTCAACAACGTTATGCCACTCGTCTTCAAAAAAGGTTGCAGTGTTTTTCACCTAAAATTCAACTTAAAGTTCAACCTGCTCAACATCAAAAACCCCCTGGGTTTTATCACCCCCTCCCCCTCAATTCAGCACAATCCGTCTGGAACCCAGGGTCAGCTAGGTTTTCCTACAAGTTCATACAAGTCATGAGGGGAAAATGTGATCAGCAAATACTTAATAAACATAACCCAATCATACCTCGGATCAAACTAACTTGCGGTGCGCCTCAAGACTCAGTACTAGGGCCAACGTTGTGGAATATTTTGTACGACAGTATATTAAGAGGAAATGTTGGGAAGGACACATAACTGATTGCATGTGCGGACGACCTAGCGATCATAACGAGAGGGTGTACCAGGGAACAACTGCAGAACAAGACACAGCTCGCCGTAATCGGAATAACGGAAGGATTGGAACGTCTAGGGCTGAAGATGGCAGCACCAAAAACGGCAATTATTCTTTTAGTCGGTCGCAGGAAAGTGCCAAAAATTCTTCGGCACCTACTTACAGAGAATCGGAAAGGAAGCTGACTCCTCATGTTGGTTCTGCCAGGAGGAGAACTCCCAGGAGGACTCCAAAATGACCATACTCCACATGACACTTCCAAATTAAATCGAGAATGATCTGAAAACACTCTTTACCATTTATACCGTTTCTACAGCTGTCATTGGTTTCGTTATTTTGTTGGGCGCTCTTATTTCGCATTATTTACCATTTTAATGGGTATAATTTGTGGATCTTGTTGGTATTTACCATGCTTCGACGTTCACTTACTTCGGTTTCTGCCTCCTCTTTATTACTCTTGCCTTAGTTCAGCCAATATTTGTAATAATACCTCATCTTTTCTGTCTTGGTGATCTTGATCTTCTGGTTCTTGATGAGGTTTTTCCTTTTTTTTCCCTTTTGAGTTCGTTTTATGCTCTTTATCTTCTTCTTGCTCAATGCGAATTTGAGTCGATGGTATTTCATGTCAACGAGATTCTCTTCATATTCGACCTTATAGGTACTTGATCTTCTAGTTCTTCCACTCCCACGATACATGATAGATTAACCTTTTCCCCTACTAAAAATCGAACCATAAGGTAATTACTCCAATTTTACATATTCGCCTCCGTAAAATTGGAAGGTTGGTGTTATTTGCTCCTATTTTCTCGAAAACTTCCTTTGATATCCATACTTAGGGAGCTACCGGTGTAGAGTAGGACTGTATGTTCCCCTTCTTCAAGTTTCGTTTTTATTTGAGGTACATTTCTGGTTGTTTTTTCGATGGTATGATTCGATGAATATCGATTTTCATTTGCAATGCGCTCCGGCGTTGCCCTCAAGTTTGTCGTTGCAGCGGACTGACGAAGGCTCTCTAGTCGACCCCTAAAACTTGCTCTCATGTGCCTCCGTTGTTCCAGTTCGTTTGATTAACTTGGTAAGCGTTTCACTCTTTTCCTTTCTCGATTCTGGTTCGCCCATCACTATTCCTTCTCTCTGTCTTCGACCTTAACTTCTAGATAGATCGATAGATCTTTATTTTGTTACAATAATACCGAAACAAAAGACTCTTATTTAACTAATTAACTAAACAACCTCATTTAAATAAAAAAAAACATGACTTTCTCCTCAACTCAAACTAAATCTATTCCTGGCTCCTTGGCATCAGCTTATCCCTTCGCTCCATCACCCCCTTCATCCACCCCACTCCCAACCCACTCCCACATAACATCACCTTTATTCCTTTCCCCTCTTCTCTCAGCTCTTCACATTCCCTCATTAAATGCCACACACTCTCTCGCCCCTTACCGCACATTCTACATTGCATTCTCTCATCCTCCCACCAGTATCTATTTTCGTTCTCTTCATTGGCACATCTAAACTTCGCCACCATCCTCTTCTCCTTCAACTCCATTTCTCCCATCAGATACTCGGCCTTGCCTTCTTCCATAATTTCCTGATATCCGCCATTATATCTTCCATTACATATTCTCGCTCTCCTTTCCTGTGCTTCCACATCTTTATCCCTTCTTACCAACTCATCCACCATATCTCCCCTCTCTTCTCCCTTCTATCTCTTCCCTCGCATAACCCACTCTCTCATAGAACCGTCTTCTCTCTTCCTGCCCATACCTTATCCGTTTTTTTGCCACCTCTCACGCATTCCTTTACTCCAACAATAACTTCTCGCTTTCTGATCATCTCCTCATATTTCACCGCCCTCTCTCCTGCCCTTATCCTTATTTTCTCTAATTTTACCTCTTCCCCTACGATATACCCTGGTGTCTCCCTGTCCAACCCTAATCTCGACCTCCAGTACTTCTCCTGAATTCTTTCTATTTCTTCCCATTCCTTCCACCCCTATATATCCGCTCCATACCCCATCACACTCTTCGCCAACTTGTCAAACAACCATCTTCTCTTCTCCATATCCTTCCCAAACACTCTCTCCCCTAAACCCCACACTTTCCCCACTATTCCATTACTCTTCTTCGTCAATTCCCTCACGTGTGCCCCATCTTTATTGTCATACCGCACTACATACCCTAAGTATTTCCACTCCTGTACACTCTCTAATTTCTCCTCACTCCACCACCACTTTTGCTTTATACTCCTCCCCCGTTTCTTCCGAAAAACCATCATTTTAGTCTTTTCCACATTTGCTTCTAAATCCTTCCCCCCCAAATACCTCTTCATTACCCCAATTAACCCCCTCATCTCTTCCTCTCTGTCTGCCATCACTACTACATCGTCCGCCTACGCTAGCACCCACACCTTTATCCATCCTATCACCACTCCACCCCTTTGATGTCCCCGCAACACCTCCTCCAAATCTCCAATATATAGAGAAAATAGGCTCGGGTTCAACGGACAGCCCTGTGTCAACCCTTTCTCTGTCCAAAATTTTTCTCCTCCCTCACTCTCGTCACGCACCTTGTTTCCTCGTACACCTCTTTCATCGCTCTCACCAAGCCCTCACTTATCTCGGCTTTCCTTAGTACCTTAGTACAGCTTCTTCCTATTCACATTGTCGAATGCTGCCTTGATGTCCAGAGGGATGAGTGAGTCAGATCGTCCTTCTAATATAGGTAGTCGCTTGACTGCCTCGCCCAAAATTCGAGAGTGGCCCACCTCAGTGCCTTTTCTGTTCAACGACCCTTTATTTCTCAGATGCAAGGCTGCCCGTATGGCCTGCTTTCTCACGTGGAGATCCAGTGGAGGCAGACCCAGGATGGCTTCCATTACGTCTGTAGGGGTTGTTCGTATTGCTCCCGTGCACGCAAGGCACGCTAGTCTTTACACATGGTTCAACAGTACTTTGGTTGTGGATAGTCTGGTTCTAGGCCAACAGACAATTGCTCAATAACAGAACATGGGTCTTATCACGGCGGATAACCTTTGGGGATGGACGCCCAAAGTCTTCCGATTGCGAGGTGACATTGCCAGAACGAGTCCAACGATCTTTCAACTAGCCCTACAACACAGGGCAGGGCTGATTCTGTAGGTTTTCCTGGGGAGTATGCGTCTTGGTTAGGGTGCAGCGGAACTGGAACGCAGAGTAGATACGATCTGCATCTTAGTATGGATTGCCTTTCGCTCGCTTCGGGACTGAGCTCTATGTAGCAGTATAGGTACATATCATTAAAGGCTTCCGTGGAAGAATCTGAATTCTATCTAAACTCAAAAACAAAGTTCAGCAGAATCACACCGCAAAACACACAAAGTTTTGTCGTATTTCTCTCGAATCGTGCCATTATCGTAATACCTATACTCTGGATTACAAATAGAGAAACAAATTTCTATTGGAATCATTTTGAATGGAACCGACGCGACACGCGACGTTATCGTATTAAATCGCAAACTCGAATGCTACACATTCAAAACTTAACTAATTTCCTTCGCCATTTCTACGATTAATAGAGCGGAAAACGTGAAATAAAAAATAAACCAAAGCGAGGCAGGTGTAAAACCGTATTGATTTTAGAGACAAATGGGGGAAAAAAGGACGAAATGGCATTGTAGAGACACAGCTATAAATTTCGCCTAACATCGCCATTACGATATTTTGTGGTGGCTCGGATAGTAAATTGACATTGTAGAGTGAAGTGGTAATAAACTCGCGCGACACTCCGTTTCATTTAATTATCAAGCTGTACGCCCGAATTCGCGATGATTTTAATTACGATATTTCTACTGAAAAGTGCTTGGAAAAATAATATCTATGAATACTGGGTATGGGGGAGCGCATAAAATATATACCAGATAGATAAGAGGAGGGGGATGAGAGAAAAAGAAATGATAAATGAACTGCGGATGTGACACTGAGATGTAACTTGTCAGGAAATAATGGCAGTTTTGACAGTTTTTCCTATCTAAAACATCAATCTTGTCTCTCGATAATAAGTAATAAGATTCGTCTATCTACGTTAGTTTTTCATAGGAATTTTCCTCGGTTTTTACCAAGCTTTGTGTCCTAAATTCGCTATTATTGCTGAGACAATTTTGATTATTTTTTTTTATTTTAGGGCGAATAAAAACGTTTTGTTTCAATATCCAACATGAGAGTTCGAGGTGGAATGGGAAATCCATTAGGTTGCTTCTTTTTCTACAGTTTTCACGTCCCTAACATACATACGGGGGTGACTCTCCATTTTCTCTCCCGACGTATGCAGCCTTTTTTTACGCAGGGGTTTAGAGAATCTTCTGCAGACACTTCCAAATAGCTCTATTCTGAAAGACTGTTGGATTCCTAACTAAACTAACTAAACTCCTTTCCCCCTCCCCCCTTCCGTTAATGATATGGGCACTACCTGCTATGGTTTACATCAAATCATGGGGGGGGGGGGGGTCGGAAAAAACCCGGAAAAAAACCCCGCAATGCAATTTCAATTGATACAAAATGGCAACATGACACTAAACAAAGTTTGCAAGTAAAAGAAATGCCAAACTTAAACGTAGATTGTCACTAGAGCGCCTAGGATATTTGTAGGTTTAGTATATTTCTTTTTCAATTGATACAAAATGGCAACATGACACTAAACAAAGTTTGGAAGTAAAAAATGCCAAACTTAAACGTAGATTGTCACTAGAGCGCCTAGGTTATTTGTAGGTTTAGTATTTTTTTTTTCAATTGATACAAAATGGCAACATGGCACTAAACAAAGTGTGCCAGTAAAATAAATGCCAAACTTAAACGTAGATTGTCACTAGAGCGCCTAGGTTGTTTGTAGGTTTAGTATTTTTTTTCAATTGATACAAAATGGCAACATGACACTAAACAAAGTTTGCAAGTAAAAGAAATGCCAAACTTAAACGTAGATTGCCACTAAAGCGGCTAGGTTATTTGTAGGTTTAGTATATTTTTTTCAATTGATACAAAATGGCAATATGACACTAAACAAAGTTTGGAAGTAAAAAATGCCAAACTCAAACGTAGATTGTCACTAGAGCGCCTAGGTTATTTGTAGGTTTAGTATTTTTTTTTCAATTGATACAAAATGGCAATATGGCACTAAACAAAGTGTGCCAGTAAAATAAATGCCAAACTTAAACGTAGATTGTCACTAGAGCGCCTAGGTTGTTTGTAGGTTTAGTATTTTTTTTCAATTGATACAAAATGGCATCATGACACTAAACAAAGTTTGCAAGTAAAAGAAATGCCAAACTTAAACGTAGATTGCCACTAAAGCGGCTAGGTTATTTGTAGGTTTAGTATATTTTTTTCAATTGATACAAAATGGCAACATGGCACTAAACAAAGTGTGCCAGTAAAATAAATGCCAAACTTAAACGTAGATTGTCACTAGAGCGCCTAGGTTGTTTGTAGGTTTAGTATTTTTTTTCAATTGATACAAAATGGCAACATGACACTAAACAAAGTTTGCAAGTAAAAGAAATGCCAAACTTAAACGTAGATTGCCACTAAAGCGGCTAGGTTATTTGTAGGTTTAGTATATTTTTTTCAATTGATACAAAATGGCAACATGACACTAAACAAAGTTTGGAAGTAAAAAATGCCAAACTTAAACGTAGATTGTCACTAGAGCGCCTAGGTTATTTGTAGGTTTAAGTCATCGACATATAGAAATGGACTGCGCGTGGTTATGCTAAGCCCGGATACTGCAGGTGAGAGAGAGGGTAAACGTGGAGGCCTAGTTCTAGCTTTATCTGTCACGTATCTATTGGTCGCTGCATTCCCCTAGCTTTATCTGTCGCGTATCTATTGGTCGCTGCATTCCCATTAAAAAGCAGCAACCAATAGATACGCGACAGATAAAGCTAGAACTAGGCCTCCACGTTTACCCTCTCTCTCACCTGCAGTATCCGGGCTTAGCATAACCACGCGCAGTCCATTTCTATATGTCGATGGTTTAAGTATATTTTTTTTCAATTGATACAAAATGGCAACATGACACTAAACAAAGTTTGGAAGTAAAAAAAATACCAAACATCAACGTACATTGTCACTAAAGCGCCTAGGTTATTTGTGGGTTTAGTATATTTTTTTTCAATTGATACATAATGGCAACATGAAACTAAACAAAGTTTGCCAGTAAAAAAAATGCCAAACTTAAACGTAGATTGCCACTAAATTGATACAAAATGGTAACATGACACTAAACAAAGTTTACCAGTAAAAAAAATGCCAAACTTAAACGTTGATTGCCACTAAAACGCCTAGGTTATTTGCAGGTTTAGTTTTTTTTTTTTATTTTCGGGGTTTTTTTCCGCGGTTTTTTTCCGGGGTTTTTGTTTCCAAGGGTTTTTTTCCTGGTGGTTTTTTTCCGGGGGTTTTTTTCCGGTTTTTTTTTCGGGGTTTTTTTCCAGGGTTTTTTTTCCCTAAACTCAATCATGGGGGGGGGTCTAATTAGTATTTCTCATGGTTTTCCGGTTTCGCTGTTTTGGAGTTTTCCTCCTATTTGTTTCTCTCTATCTCTTGTCTTGCTTTCTTTCTCCTTTTCGGTCTCTGATGAATTTCTCTATATCTGCCCAGTGTTTGGTTACCATATTTCTCGGTGTTAGTTGCCCTACCATTTTCCTTTTGTCGGCCCACTGTCTGCACCCAAATATTGTGTGCATGGTATCGTCCTCGGCCTCCCCTTTCTTCTTTTTTGGTATTTGCCAAAATATCCATGCCCTGTCAGGGCTCGCACTAGGTAGTAGTTAAGTTGCCCATTCTGCTTGTTGTACCATGGTCTTATGTTTTGGATGAGCGTATGTGTCCATCTCCCTTTAGTTGTATTCTCCCACCTCTCCTGCCATTTGTTTATAGCCTGTTCGAGTTCCCTTTTTTTCAGTTCTTTGATGTTTGTGTCTTTTGCTTTTTTCCCCTGTGTATTACGGTTCTTTCTTGTATTATTAGGTCCAGCGGTATGGTTTTCGTGATTACCCATAGTGCCTCGTTCGACACAGCCCCTACCCGCAGTGTCAAGATTCTTTGCGTTTTCATAATTTCATTCAGACACCTCTTTATGCGTAGTGCTTCGCACTATATTGGGGCGGCGTACAGAACTATTGATTGCATAGCTGTGTGGAGGACTCTTCTCTTGTCCTCAGTTGGTCCTGTCTTGTTTGGTAGTGTGCATGTAAGTGGTTTCGTTACCCTCTTGGCCTTTTCGGTTGCTGTATATATGTGTTTCGTGTAGGTATGTATGTAGTCTATAATTACTCAGAGATATTATCTGCTCCAATTCAGTATGGTTGCCGTCGTTTTCTCGGGCGCGAGTTCCAGTCTGTTTTTTTTTCAACCACAGGTATATTTTGTGCAGGCTTTTGTCACCGACTTTTTTAGTTGTGGCTGCTGCCACTATGGCTACGTCATCTGCATAACATACCACCCTTACCCCTTCCGGATATTTTAGTTTCATCAGGTCGTCGTATAGGACGTTCCAGAGTGTTGGTCCCATCACTGAACCTTGTGGTACTCCCGCTCCTATTTCTTTGTAATTTCCTGCGTCCATTTTTATCTTCCTGTTACTGTTACTGTATTTGCTTGGCTTTCAATCTTTTGATCATTAAGTCCCAGTCTGCCATATTGAACGCAAACGAGGATTATTGCACACCATGTCTTCCCCTTCTTTTTTCTTCTTTGATTGTTTCCACCACCTTCCCGATTGCCCTACCTTTTCTGAACCCGTATTGACATTCGTGCGGGTCTCCTGATTTCTCAGTTTCTCCTGTTTCGGCTATTATGCTCTCGAACATTTTCCCCATCACGCTTAGAAGACATATTGGTCTGTATTTGCTTATTTCGTCTTCGCTCTTCCTTCGTTTCTTTACTAGGATGAGATTCGCGGTCTTTCACTCTTTTGGGAATTCTCCCCTTTGCAGTAATACGTTGTACATCCGTCGGAAGGTCTCTTGATCTGTCCGGGCTATTCTTTTGATTGCTTCCAGCGGTCGATCTGGGGCTTCCTTCGTTTTGATCCTTTCGATTGCTTTTTCTACCTCCGCGTTCGTTATGTCTGGTATTTCGTGAGTTACTCCTTTTTGGTGGTTTTGTCGTTTTCGGCATAAACAGTTTATCGCATATTTTCCTTCTCTCTTCAGGTGTTAGTTTGGGTTTTGGCGTTTGCAGTCTACTATTCGGTAGCTATTATAAACTCCTTCCATCTCTTCTTTTTACTATCTATTATTTTGCGCTTTACCCTTTTCCTTGCGTCCTTATATTTTAGTCTCATTTGTTCCCTAATTTCTTCGTTCTTTTCTCTTTGGTATTTCCTTCGTAGTCTGCGGCACTCTTTTATATTTTCGGTAATTCCTTCTTCCCACCAGTATCTCGTGTCCTGTTTTCAGTTTAATTTTTTTTGTTGTCTTCCTGTTTTGTCATCTCTTTTACGTTTGTACATTCTCCGTCTTGGCTCTTATTACTCGTTTATCTTCCCAAACTTTCATCCATCTTTCTTGTGCTGTTTTGTTTTGACTTTCGCTGTGATGTATTGGTGATCGCTGAGTATTTCCTCTTCGCCCACCTCCTATGTTACATCGTTGCCCATTATGTCTTCGCTCACCATGGTAAGATCTATATAGTATGTTCCGTTGTACCTGGTCAGGGTAGTTTCAGCGTTGCTGCCCACTCTAATAGCATCTCTCCTCTCTTGTTCGTTTTCCTTCCACCCCAGTATGTATGCAGCTTGACAGGGTGGAGATGACGGAATGTCTTTTGCTATTTCAATATGGTTGATGTTAGAGTTGTACGCGTTCCATCTGAAGAATTTTATATATTGAACATCCCTCTTACCCTTCTTGCACAGGGTGTAGTCCAGTCGTTTCTTGATTTTGCTCGAAGGTATGAACTCACATCCATGCCCTTTCACGCTTATCTTCGTTGTAGCCTTCACGGGAATCATTAATCTACCCTCGTGAAGACCATGCAGTGCTACCACTACCACTACCACTTTTTTGCTATCGGTATGGGCGTAGAAAAGATCCTTTTTTCGTATTATTCTTTTGCCAATGTTTACCGTAAAGCGTAAATGAAATTCTTTTCGCCATGGGCAACATTGTCGGTCGGCCATTTTTCTTCCACCTATGTTTTCCTCTTTTATTTGTGTCTGTAGATCCCGTTTCACACGCTTGTTTCTCGAAAATCGATCCTCCTCCATTCTTTTTTCCATACCTTCCATTTTTAGCTTCACTTCGAGAACAATATAAATTTCCTTTCTGTGCGATGTCCATAATGATCACTTTCACTTATGACCGTTACATTTTTTTTACTATTTTCCACTCTCTTTCCTTGATTAGAAAATAATCAATTATTTTATTATTTTTAAACTTTATTTCACAACTCTACAAACTCCAAAAACCGTTTTTTTATTAATTCAGCCGTGTTTCGACAACACAGCTGTCATCATCGGCCAAAAAATAAATTTTACTTCTAAAACAGTTCATTCAAATATTATCTACTTTGTGATTATTCTGCAATGTAAACGAATTTTGAGTGATCTTTTAGTTTACCCAATATACACGTGGTTACAATCCCTATGTTTAAATTTTGTATTGCTTACCATTATTCATTTTTTATGCATAATTCAATAATTATTTCGTTGTTATTGTTCATTATTTCGCTATTTCTCGTAAATATCTCAATTCAATTGTATTACTTTTTCTTCTATGTTGCACTGTCATTTCCATCCATTACCATTTTCTTATAGTTCTGTTTTAATCTTCTTCGACACCTCCTTGTATTTGTTGCTGTGAATAATCGGTTCTCTGGTTAATTTGATCTTCTATTCGACTTTCTGTGTTAACAATGTGTTCCAGGCTAGATTACAAAGATATTCAAAGCTATGCTATATAAATGAAAGTAATAAGGACCAGCTCTAAACAAATTTATAAATTAATGTACGGTACTGAAACTTGTCTCATGTTTCTATAACCCTTAATTCGACTATATCGTTCAGTCAGAAAAGCTTGAAATTTGAAATATGAGCCTAAAAGGATAAGTTAACTTTATTACTTAAAGTTAACGACATGATGGATACAGGAACAGTTCGCCCCCTCCCCCCTCCAACCCTTAAATCGTAAATGAATTTCACGAAGTGATGTAATTAAGTTATAATGGAAGCACTTTTGTCCCCATTTATGAATGAATGGGAACAAAGAATGCAGCGTTCACATAAAAGCTTTTTCATATTTTCAACGAAACGTAATTATCCACCTTGCATTTGTCGAAAGTTCATCTACCTGTACGCCTAAAACTCATCTTATACACACAATTTTTGATACAAAATCATTCTACGTCGCTCAAAGTTTTAATAACAATGACTTTTAGTAACGTTACAATTTGGAAAGAAGTGGTTTTAATTCATCATCAGAGCTGTCACGCACTGAGACCACAGTTGTGTTCATTATATTTTTATAATGGATGGGAAAGGTGGGTATATTAAAAATGGTTGTATCTATAATTGAGCGTGACTAGACGTCTATGTGGATTTTATACGTTAAATTATTTATATGTTTACCTTCCCTATGAATAATTTACACTTAACGTCATTTCAGGAACGGTAGCTTTTTTACGACCACTTTTTATCTATCTTTTTAGATGTAAAAATGTTACGTTGTACAAACGGATTACGTGTGAGGGTGGGTTTTGCTTAAAATGTACTTTTATTCTTAATACACTTTGATGCATTAGATATACACTGTGTCCAAGATAAGGAGGGCCACTATGGGGATTTCGGAAACGGTAAGAGGTAGAGTTTCGGTTAAATGGGAGAAAAGTTGGGCAATTTTGAGTTTAGTAAAATGAAGTTTTTAAACTGACGAAATTCCGAACCGTTCCGAAGTTATGCGACAAAAAGCGAATTTTCAGGATTTCCTTTTTGTCAAATTGTTACTTTGTCGTTGATGTTAACTAAAAAGTAAAAGAACTTTCTACAGGTACTTTTTAACGTTCTTTAACATGGCATACAGCAAATTGGAATCCGACGTTTCGTTTTTGAGCAACCATCATCAACTTTATTTTTTTAAATACGGTCCTGATTTGTTTAACCATAATATTAGAAGAGCTTTTTATTCTGCGTTCAAGCATGTATCACACTTTATGGTTTAATTGCGATTTTATACTTATTTTACTATTGTACTTAAATTTACTAGATTCTACTTTGGAAGATGCTCTTGATAATTTGATATTTTACCCTAAGCCGTAGTACGCAATTGTTGATTTCAGCAGGATGGTGCACTTGCGTACAATTCGGGTGGTTAACGATTACCTTTCAAGTAGGTTTGCCGAAAGAGTTTTAAGTACCAATTCTGAAACACCCTGACCAGCTCGTTCTTCCGAAATAACTCCGCTGGATTTTTTTCCTTGGGGGTACATAAGCAAGTATGTTTACAAAGATATCTTTAGAATAAAAGGAGAACTCCCAAAGTTTGTACTTAACGCATTCGAAACTGTAACACCTGCTATGTTAAAGAATGCTTTGGATTCTACAGTTAGAAGATGCTATTTACGATTGGAGAACGAAGGAGGGCTTTTCGAGCACTTATTATAATTTTTTAAATTATTAGTAAGTATGTGTCATGTTTAAATGTTCGTTTCATCAAATGTTTTCTGTTGATTTATGACGTGTTGTTGATTGTTTGTAATTATGTACTTGGTTATAAAATTTGTGTTCAAAATTGAAAATTCTGTGTGATTTCATTAATTTGATGAAAAAAACACAGTTAGCAAAAGTCCATTTATAAATAAAATTCAGTTTGAATGTTATTGAGGAGGGATACAGGTTCGTACTTAGGATTTTTTCCGCTAATCGTAAAGTAAGTATAAAATCGAAATTAAACCATAAAGTGTGATACATGCTTGAACGCAGAATAAAAAGCTCTTCTAATATTATGCATAAAAAAATCAGGACCGTATTTAAAAAAATAAAGTTGATGATGGTTACTCGAAAACGAAACGTCGGATTCCAATTTGCTGTATTCCATGTTAAAGAACGTTAAAAAGTACCTGTAGAAGGTTCTTTTACTTTTTAGTTAACATCAACGACAAAGTAACAATTTGACAAAAAGGAAATCCTGAAAATTCGCTTTTTGTCGCATAACTTCGGAACGGTTCGGAATTTCGTCAGTTTAAAAACTTCATTTTACTAAACTCAAAATTGCCCAACTTTTCTCCCATTTAACCGAAACTCTATCTCTTACCGTTTCCGAAATCCCCATAGTGGCCCTCCTTATCTTGGACACAGTGTATAAGCTTAAAATTCAAGAACCAAAATTATTTGATTGATCAAACTGGTCTTCCATAAATAATAATAATAATAATACTAATAATGTCTTTTTATTAAATTTTTCATTACAAAATCAGAAAAAAACAAAAACAAAAAATTTTACATTTTAGTTGTTTTACGTTTACGTGTTTGTATAAGGTGACCATATAAACTATAAACTATAAGGAAGTAAAAATAAACAAAATTAATTAACCAAGAAAAAAACAAAAAAACAAACATAATAAACAGACATAATACACAAACAACCAAACATGCTATATTGACATCAACTCGATGAAAACGTCGATCGGCTTAGTATTACTATCTGGCGAAACCGCGTCTTTTGCACTGTGGAGGGACCCAGTTGAGGAGGGGTGCCCGTAGATTTAATTGATATGAAAGAAACAATGACAAGCGCCGATAAAATTAATTCAATATAGTCAAGGAGCACAGAAATCGAAGACGGAGGAAGTTCAGAAATACAATCACGAGCTGAGGAAATACCCAAAAGAGAAGTTGGAGAAACAATGATAACAAACATTGGGGAGGTAAAATTATAAATTATTGTGCTAACAGTACGAAATACATTTACAAAAAGAAACACTTCCTACTCTTGTCTCCTTCTCTCAGCACCCCCTTCATCCACTCCACCCCTTCCCTCCCAAAATGAACATTCTTTCTCTCTCGTGTTCCCTTAGCTCCTCACATTCCCTCATCATACGCCATATATTTTCCCTCCCTTCCCCACACATCCTCCCACCAGTATCTGTTTTCGTTTTCTTCGTTCCCGCATCTGAACCTTGCCACCATTCTTTTCTCCTTTAAACCCATGTCACCCAATCGGCCTTACCTTCCACCATTATCTCCATATATCCCTCATTATATCTCCCCTCTGCTATCCTCTCTCTCCTTTCCTGGCCTTGGACAATGGACATCTTTATCTTTTGTTACTAATTCCCCTACCATATCCCTTTCTTCCTCTTTTCTCCTTTCTATCTCCTCCCTCGCTTTCGTCTCGTCCCCCACGATATACTGTGGCGTCTCTCTATCCAACCCCAACGTCCACCTCCAGTACTTTTCCTGTATTTTTTCCATTTTCTCCCACTCCTTCCATCCCCATATCTCCGCTTCGTACCCCATCACACTCCTTACCAACTTGTCAAAAATCCATCTTCTCTTCTCCATGTCCTTCCCAAATACTCTTTCCCGCACCCCCCACACTTTCCCCACTAATTTATTTTCTTTATTTTCCAATTTCCTGATCTGCACCACGTCCTTGTTATCGTACCGTAAGATATTTCCACTCATCCACACTTTCTATCTCCTCTTCCCTCCACCACGACTTTTTCTTTACACTCCTCCCTCTTCTCTTTTGCAATACCATCACCCTTGTCTTTTTCACATTCCCGCTCAACCCCTTCCTTTCTAAATATCCCTTCATCACTCCCATTAATCCCGTCATCTCTTCCTCACTGTTCGCCATCACTACCACGTTGTCCGCATATGCCAACACGCACAATTTTCTCTTCCCTATCACCGTCCCTCCCCTTTCATATCTCCGCAACTCCTCCTCTAATTCTCCAATGTATAGCGAGAAAAGACTGGGGCTCAACGGGCATCCCTGTCTCAATCCTTTCTCCGTCCTAAACCTTTATCCTCGCGCAGCTTGTCTCCTCATACACCTCTTCTACCGCTCTCACCAAATCTTGTCCTACCCCACATTTCCTCATTATCTCCCACATTTTCTTCTTATTAACATGATCGAAGGCTGCCTTTATGTCCAAAAACAACCCTTTCCTTTCCATCACCTTGTTTGTTTTCTGTAAAACTTTCTGTCTAATGTCTCTTTTTCCTCAGTTTTGTCCAACTGGCTTTTTCTCTTTGATAATAATTTTTGGTCCACCATTTAGTTCTTCATACGTTTACATTCGCAATTCTTACTGATCCACAGCTAAAATCCCTGCATTGCTAAAATCGATGCTTTACTCCATCTGTTTTCAATGCGTGTCACCTCTGTATTTCTTCTTCCACTTTGTATCTTCTGGTTTGTTTCCTTTCTTCTTTTTTTTCCCACATGTTACGGGAAAGTCTTAAGAGAAAGCCTTCAAAAAAACATTGCAGCGACCTCTCCAGAGAAGTTTGGAACGTTAGCCTACATGAATGAACGACTGTGCAGTGCATAGACAGCATACTAATAATTTCAAATAGTAAAGAATAACTGAGAAGCCACATGGTCTTCGAAGACAACTGTAAGTAAATCAGTGATGTAGGAAGCAGAAGGAATGGGATTCTTCAAGAAAGCAACTTAATGAAACATCTAGGCAACACGATGCAATAACAATAAAAATATTGAGAAAAATAGGAGTAACCAGATTATAAGATCAAGATCAAAATGAGACAAGATATAATTAGAAAAGAGCAAAGGAAGAGAAAGGCCGTGGAAATTGTAGAGGAAGAAGTTGCCACGTGGACTTTTGACACTAAATAGCTTTCCAAAGGTAAAACAAGTGAAAAATGGACGTGTCTTACATACTTTGCGGTTCATAATGATTCCTTACTCACAACACCAATACCCCTTCGGATTTCTGGAAATATCATTCTTTGATGTTAATCTTTTTTCTTCTGCTTCAAATGTTGTTTACACAATATTTTTCTATAACCCTTTCGTCATCCTAACAATAATCAACTGAAGATTCGTTGACCAAGTTACCTTTACTTTGAAAATGCTGATTACTGGACTATACATTTTTGAAAAAATAGATTTTTTGACGAAAAATAGCTATTTATGATATATGACTATGAGTGTTAAAAGTACTGTTTTATTTTGTGAATGAAAAGTTTGCGAAACGAGCGAAGCGAGTGGAGCAATTTCACGAACAAAATTAAAGTTACTTTTAACACAAATATTTTTCTAAAAGTATTTTTAACACGCTACTCCGTAAACGTCATCTTTTAACACTCTTGACAGCCGTTAAAACTGTCACTTTTAATGACAGTTGTACAAAAAGGCAATTATCGACTCCTCTCTACTATCTTCAAAAAATGTATGTCAAATAATAATCCTTTTCTCCGCCTTCATTATGATTGGTTCTCTCCATCAATTAACACCAATTGAACAATAAATACGATATTAAAATTTATACTTGTGAGGTGAAGGTTTCGCAATCTGTCTTTTAAGCTTTCAGCTACATAAGCTCTATACATACCACCGACCACATAAAATTTATTCAGTAAGTATATAGTAAAAACCACTTGTTTTTCATGCTATATAACTTTCATTGTCCAAAAGAAACCACGGACATCTAAAAACTTTTACGTAACAAAACTTTTACTTACCAATAATAGGAAAAACTCACAATTTGCAATTATGTTAGAAACTTGGGATTTTCCGTTATAAACGAGAAAAGTTTCTTTTATCCCGTCAACCTCGTGCAGTTTTCTTTTTTTACAAACAAAAATATTTAGAAACAGTCGATCAATTCCGTATTCTACACTAGAAATCCTTAACCGATTTAGTAAAAAAAAAACAAAGGAAATAAAACTAAAATGTTTTTGTTTCGTTTAAAATTCAAACGAACTGCCCGGATTTGTAATACTTTTATCTTGGATGAAATAAAAATATTTTTCCTCGGCTATCGGAAAAATCGGTCCTCCAGATTTGTTTGATATTCCCGTTCGTTTTTGTTGTACATTATTGTGTCCCGTCTATCTGAAGTTAACTACACTCTGTTTCCCCAACAGATATAGTAAAGCTCCTCCCAATAAATTTTGAGCAATGTAAGCAGCGACCAGTTTTACACCAGCAAAATTATAAATACGTTACAGATGTCAAATTCATTTACTTACGCCAACTACAACAATTTGAAATCAACTGATTGCTTATGATACGGGTTTCGAAAATTCGACCAATAAAAAGGTTGCATTTAAATGCGGCGGTAATTTTTGTGGAGGAGCTTTACTATATCTGTTGGAGGAACAAAGTGTAAAGGGAACAAAAAATATTTAACATAGGGGATGCTTTTCTGCAGTTTCTTTTTTATTCAAAATATGATACATGTTTGTATGAAATTTAAATAGGCTTTATTTTTTGCTTTTTTTTCATTGATAAATACAGTGACATTCCTGTGAAGATTACTTTGATAACGTACACACCGTAATGTACTTAGCAGCTCCAAAAATTCTTGTCTTGTCTCACCCTTTTTCATTACTGGGATTACACATCTTCTTTAGGCCAATGCCGTCTCTCGCGGCAGATTTCTCGTCATCTACGTTGGTAATATTGTCCATCAGCACAAGATTTTTCTAGGATTGTAAGGATTTTTGGAGTAAATTATCAAGAGAATATAATAAACACACACGAGTATCCTGAGAAAGGTTGACACGTCGAAATCGCTCTTGGAAGAGATTTTTAAGGCTCTACAGGAGGAGGAAGAGAAAAAGGAAGAAAGGAACGGTGGAAATGTGTCACTTTGTGCCAACACTTTGGACTGTCAAGGCATGAAGGCGTGGAGTAAGTGGTAAAATGGCAGAGCGGCACAAAGCACATCAAAACACTGGTAAGAGGAAAACATTTTGAAACTGAAAATGAAGATTTCACGAACTGCCCATAAAAGAATTTGCGAAAATAGAATCCTAAAGAAAGGGCAATAAGTTATCCATCAAAGAGTATCTACCAAAGCTGTCAACTCATGATAAATAAGAGAGAGCACCCAGAAGCTATAAATCATAGGAAGCAGAGGTGGTATGAAAGACAGTAAACCAACCAACCAACCCTGTTCAGCATGTACGTTTAGAACAGAAAAAAGCCACATAGAAGAAAAGCTATAAGGTAAGGGAAGACAGTCGTAGTTGGAGAAGCGTCTAGATTTAGACGGTGCACGGAGAATTGATTGCCTTTTAAAAAGGGAGGGGAAGAAGAAGCGGAAACCCCCTATTTATAACCACGATCGAAACCCCATAACCAAAAGCAGAAGAATATTTACGAAACCATTGGGCAACTAAAAGAAGAAATGTATCATAAAGTCGAGAACGCGAAAGTAAGTGGAAAACGTATCCATAAAAAGAAGTATCAGCTACTCTATGAACTTGATTGATAAAAGAAGAACAAACGCTTTAAGGGACCGAAGTCAAAATAGTCCTAAAGCAGTTCAGAAAACAGAAGAAGGATACTTGAGAGAAAACAACTAGTGGAACTGGACTATATCCTTAAAAACCAAACGAATACAGTTAAAAGAAGAAGCATAAAGATCAAAAGATAGAACGATCTGCAATTAAAAGAGGCGAAAGGACGTTATCTGCAAGAAAAGGGAGTAAGCATCACGAGTGAGATAAAGGGATGTGTGGGAATAGGCATCTCTTTTCCTCGAAAGGAACCTGCCTCTACTACGGAGGAAAAAAATTGAGGTAAAATCGAATCTTCACGATATCTCGCGTAGGAACGGCGTTACCGCTCTGCTTTTTCCAAGAATCTTATACAGGGTGTTACTACTCAAAATGGACAACGTAATAGAGGTTGTAGAATTCGTCAAAACTAACCCTTTTTTAAGTAGTTTTCTTCATTTAGGCTTTTGTTTTCGAATTATAGACCTTTTTTGTTGTTTTTTTACAAATCTCTATATCTTCATTTAATCGAATTTCAAAGATTTTTGGAATCAACAGTTTAATATCTACAACGTTTGTTCACAACTTTTTTTACAAAAAACTTCTACAAATAATGGAGATATAGAGATGTGTAAAAAAACAAAAAAAGGTCCATATATCGAAAACAAAAACCAAAATGAAAAAAATTATTTTAAAAAACGTGTTAGCTTTGACGAGTTGTATCACCTCTATTTGAGTAAAAACACCCTGTATGTTATTAGGCGATCCGTGTTTCTGGCATCCTGGATCGCCCGATGTTAGTCAATTCTCAGAAGATGGTGAGCGTTCCCACACTGGAAAATTTAGGACTTCGGCACTGCGTACAAGGGGTTTTTAAGAAATACTTTCACCGAATGTGATGATGATCCGAGAAGATTCAGCGTTCAAATCATTCAATTTTTATGGAATTTATTTGTGCAACAAGGCGATGTATTATATTATTGAAGAAAAAAAAACCAGTTTTGAACAGACTCGGAGTAGCTCACTGGATGCTGGGGAAATGGTCCCCTAAAGTTAAATTGACGTTATCTTCAGAAGGGGTGAAGCACAGAACGAAATTTTAACGGCACAATTCAGCACAAAACGAGCACAATTCGTATATAAATTTTCAGCTCGAATTTCAAAGTGGGGAGGGGCCTACTCGCATTTCCCCAGCACTACTCATACTTCTGGAGATATCTCTGGAAAGGGTGAAACACAAAATGAAGTTTTAACGGCACAATTCGGGACAAATATAATATGTTTATTGTATCGTTACAAATAAATCAAATGATACAAGATTCTATTTACACCACATCCTAAAACTACTCCCGTCTGTCCTTGCCCCTACTTTCCACTTTTCTCTCCTTTCTAGCACTTCCTTCATCCATCCCAACCCTTCCCCCTTCGCTTCTCCTCGCATTCTCTTAACATATGCGCCATGCTCTCCCTGCCCTCCCTACACATCCTGCAAACTCTCTCCTCCTCCTCCCGCCAATACCTATTCTCTCTCTCCTCGTTTCCGCACCTAAACCTCGCTACAATTCTTTTCTCCTTCAGTGCCATCTCCCGCGCCAGGTACTTGGCCTTATTCTCTGCCACGATCTCCCCATAACCCTCATTATACCTCCCTCCGGCTATCTTCTCTCTCTCCTTTCCTGCTCTTGCACATCCTTATCCCTCCTGACCACCTCCTCTATCACCTCTCTTCCTGCCCCCCTCCCTCTTTCTACCTCCTCCCTCGCATACCCCACCCTCTCGTAATATAGTCTCCTGTCCTCTTGCCCATACTTTATCTGCTTCCCCCTCATCTCCTTCCCCCTCATCTCCTTCATATTCACCATTATTATTTCTGCCTTCTTCCTGACCTCCTCTTCGTACTTCACTGCTCTCTTTCCCGCCTGCACTCTCAATTTTTCCACTTTCGCCTCTTCCCCCACAATCTACCCCGGTGTCTCCCTGTCCAAACCCAGCGTCCATCTCCAATACTTATCATGAACCTTCTCCAAACTCTCTCACTCCCTCCACCCCCATATCTCCGCCCTGTATCCCATCACGCTCCTCACCAACTTATCAAATAACCATCTCCTCTTTTCCATGTCCTTCCCGAACACTTTCCCCTATCCCCCACACACTCCCCACTACCGTATTTCCTCTCTTGGCCAGTTCCCTTATGTGTCCCTCGTCCTTATTATCATACCTGACTACATATCCCAAATACTTCCACTCCTTTACACTTTCCAACTCCTCCCCCACCACCACTTTGACTTACCTCCCCTCCCTCTTCTCTTCTAGAAAACCATTATCTTCGTCTTAGCCGCATTTACCCCTAAGTCTTTTTTCTGCAAGTACCCCTTCATCAGTCCCATTGCCCCCTTCATTTCGTTCTCACTGTCTGCTACCACCAATACATCATCCGCGTACGCAGGCGCCCACACTTTCACCCTCCCTATCATTACTCCTCCTCTTTGGTGTCTCCGCAGCTCCTCCTCCAGATCCCCTACGTATAGCGCGGATAAAGTTGGGCTCAACGGGCATCTCTGCCTCAAGCCTTTTGTCGTCAAACCAGAACCTTCTTCCTTCCTCTCCCCTCCCTTCGGGACAAAACGAGTAAATTTCGTGTACAAATTTTCACTCCGAATTTCGGGGGGGGGGGGGGGGCTCGCATTTCATATTTGGAATCTTCTTTTTGATACCCCAGTTACCCAAAATAAAGTGATACATTTTGTAACTGAACAAGGTTGTGTTATATTGAAGGTTTACGAAAAAGCTGAAAAGCCTGAAATAGGGTCGATTAAGGGACGTAATGTTTCGTTCGTTAAGCTCCGTCGAAAAGCTTAGGACAAATTTTACCAAAATTATACTGTCAGTTGGTAAAAAAAACAGTTTTCATACATTATCGGCTCAACTTTCAATTACAAAACTTACACGTTGTTACGTTGTAGGGTCTCGCCGGTTAAAATGAATATAGAAAATCTCATCTCAAACACAATCTTATAAAAATACGATAAACATAACTTAGAATTGCAAAACAAATTGGTCGCGTTTTACAAATTCAACAATTTGTAAATTTAAACACTTGAAAGCTTAATCTATCGAAGTAAGTATAGTAACATATTCCACCCTTTCCGATCATCAATTTTCCTCTTTATCCCTTAAAGCTTTCGACCCATCGACTTTCATTTAAATTTATTATGTTCTCGATTCTCAAATTACAATCACAAAACACTTCCTTATAAATATTTTCCGGAAAAGAAAGCCAAACGATGTCAGTGTCGATAATAATATATTTCTCCGACATTTTGTTCATCCCTCAAACCTTTTCTACATCTTAAGGCTTGAAATAGAAACATCAAAAGCTTGACGTAAAATGAAAATTTTATTACGGAATAAACCAGGATTTCTTTGTTTGCAGGCTTGTTATCTCAAAATGTAAAGTATCACGTCAATTGAATTGGTTTCACAATATAACAGGATAAAATTTTTACACTGACTTAACTTTTAACAAGTTCTAACAAGTTTATTATTTTTGTTACAGGGAAATATTTGGCAACAACTGCTCTCGTTTCATTTCGTCTTAGAACTTGTAGATACGGTCCCATTTACATTAACGGTAAGTAAACCTTTTATTTCTAAAATATACGTTTTGACTAATTTTGTTTTAGATTTTATATCCACCTTTGCGAAATTTGTTCATCCCCGTATTTTTAAATTGCTGGCTTGCGAAACATTCTCTTCAGAATATGTTTGTAAGTATTTTTTTTCACTTCCGTTTACGTAATGGGCTTAATTGGGGTGGGTAATTACAACCCTTAAGGGAATACACATCCTAAATGATTAAAAATATAATGCGGGTTTCCTAAATTATAGAAAAAGGAACAACGGTCCTACCCTCTTTCTTCGGAAGTTTGCTTAAAAATGAGAATCAAGGTAGTAAAATATTATTCGTTCATATGTCCGTCTACCGTTAAGCGATGGATGACAATAAAAAGTATAGTAAAATATAGCAAATTATATTTAAATGTTGTTTTTTCCCGCCACTCCCAGCAAACACATTTATATATAAAATACATATAAATTATGTAAGAGCTTTTTAGATTTATATAAAACTGGAAGAAAAATAAGAGATATTTAATGTCAGGATGTCAGCAATTTTCAAAATAATATATATGTCTATTAGATGTAAATTCTTCTACATGAATTTATATACGTTTTATGTATATTTTATGTAATATTTACATAAAAAATATTAGTTGTAAAAGCGTTGCGATGACCAAAATGGCAGCTACTCGAGCATAATGTAATTATTATCAATGTAAAAAATTATTTAAGCAGTTCCATACAAAAAATGGAAAAACTACATTTTACGTGCAACTGAACTTTTAATTATATTTATACTCTTAATTGTTGCACGAACCCGTTCTTACCTGAACTGAAAGTCGACAGTTTATTATGATATACTTGCTTGAAAAGTGTCCCTTAACCGGATTCGAACGTTTGCGGGTGGGCGTTGCAAATTCTGAAATCCGACATTCTACCACTGCCCTAATCTGTAACATTCTTTCTTTTTATTTCGTACTTCGTAACTTTGCGCTGTTTCACGTTATTAGTTTAAATTTTGTTTGATTATACCGTTGAGTGAAGTCTTATTCAATAATTATACCTATCTTTAACTTTATGTTAAAAATGACCAGGATTTAATTTATTTTATATTATTTATTTTCTATATAAATTAGACGCATTTTAGTCGATACGGATCTAATATTAAAGGTACGTGAACTACCATTTTTGGCGTTATAGAAAACACGCGCGTGCGATTACTTATGTGGCGCAAATAGAAACGGACTTTATTTTCGACCATACAATATATGTAATGTAATGATAATTTCTAAGTATATTTACACAAGGCATACATAAAAAATAAGTAATATTACATATATTTTACATATAACGTACATAAATCTAATCATGTAAATATGACAGCACATGAATTTCATGAGTGATATGTAATTATCTATATGTATATATTATATGAATTTCTGTATACAGAATATCCGTAAGTTCCTATACTATGTATTATGTAAAATATACGTAATTGTGTGACATACGGTTTATATAACTTTATTAAAGAATAGGTACTTACATACTTGATATATAAAAAAGCATATATAGGGGTATTTACTTCAATTTATATATGTTGTATGTATATTTTATATGTGTGTTTGCTGGGATCCATGGTCTCTGGTAATGGGGCATAAAGGAATTTGTAGATTATTATAGCTGGAATGACATATGGGTAAGATAGCATGATGTCATACAAAAAAAAATGCTAATTTATGGTTCAACTCCAAATTCAACAACTGGACAAGCAAGTGAGCTGCCATATTGTAGCTGATCCTCCAACCAAAAGAGGAAGCAAAATCAAAGATGAGTTAACAATTCCAACTTAGCAACCAATGCTAAAAATTCCTTTTGAAGATATTCTGATGGTGTCTGAATATGGTCAAAAAATGAAAATGCAAACCTCATCAAAAGGAAAAACCAAAGGAATTTAAGAACTACACCAAAGTAACAAGTTCATGGAAAAGAAATTGATTATGTTCGGTCATTTTGTAAAGTGCACAGCTTATTCACAACTTCCGTATACCATAATTAAAAATTAGCCACAAAACCCACAGTCTTGGCTTAAATTTTTGCAATGGAAGGATTTCCCCAAGACGATTTTCCTTTTGTTGAAGAAGGGGGAATGCGATAGAGACATGGCTTCTTGAAGGAGAACATTGTGGCCATTTTGGAGAGTCCTCAGCGGACTTGGAGCTGTGACTAAATCATAAGAACAAGGAATGTTATACAGCCTTTGCAGATTCGAATTTATCTTTGGGGTTGGGTAACATCTGGGACATCCTATTAGACGAATTGTAGATGACCGTGTCGTGTTTCCTAAGAATCTTCCCAATGCGATCTGTGACTTTGTGGACATTGGGCAAGAAAGCGACCTCCTCCTCGGTGTGTATTTCTGTGAGTGGGTTTACGATAAACTGAGGGACCAATACCTACTTCTATTAGGGTGGCGGGTGACTAAAACATCGAGAAAAGGGAGTGATCCGTTAGCCTTATCTTCCATGGTAAACTTGATATCGGGATGTTGGATATTAAGATGATCTTGGAATTCCAACAAAGCGTCATAACTATATGGCCAAATTACAAAGGTCTCACCAGACTTTGGGCTCAAGATGAAAAAGTTCGAAAGTGACCGATCCGAGAGACTCCACGAAGATGTTGTGACTAACCCATGGAAGTTCGCAAAAATAAAATATGGAAGACAAATACTTGTTGATCAAGGTAACTAATCCGACGTCCTTATCTTAATCCTTCAGGAATTTTCTCAATGATGATAAGAGAATCCTTGATGGAAATTTTTGATAAATAGGGATACTGATCAGAAGATCTTGGAGATCCAAGCGAAGATCGGAGATACGTTGAATAAAATAACCGGAGTTCAGAATATGTGATGACGTGTGACCTGTGAAATCCTTCATAATCGGTCAGATACTTAGCGAGTTTGTAGGTGAACGAGTTGATTGTGCTGACTATGGGGTGTGTCAAGGCGTGTGTGGCATTCCTTGTTCTTGTGGTTTAGTTTACGTGGGCGAAACTGGTAGATCGGTTAGCACTTGAATTTCCGAAGTGATCATAGCTCCAAGTCTCTATCCCATGCAGCTTTCTTCTACCAAAGGAAAATCCCCGAGGGTATTGAGATCTTCACAACACCTCAACAATTTGAACCATGATGAAGGATGGTCACTTTCTCCGCTATGGAAATCTGTTATGGCTGATATGTCACTTTCTCCAGACGGAATAGCCAGGTTTAGCTTTCTCTTTCCAGTGTTACAGCGTGTACAGTTTAGTGTAGTATTGTGTGCTGTTCCCGTATGGTTCATTTGCTGAGAGTTTTTATATATTTTGACTTCATTATTTCCATAATTTCCATTAGTTCCATAATTGGGAAATAATCTATATAGAGCAATGGCCATTTTAAAGTCTATGTAAGTCTCTTCCAAACAACCTAAACTTTTAACGAAATTTAAAAATCTAAAGTGTTCCTGTACCCTTTTACTGGTAAATGCATATCAAGAAACAATATGAGTAGATTCAAAGTTAATGCGAGTAAACATTATGCCAAAGAGAATACTTATCGACAAACAGTGCAAAAACTATTTGGAAATGACCAAGAAAATGAAGAAGAAAAAACACATGAAACTATTTTGAAGGAGTGCTACACGAAACAGCATAAAAACTATGGGGGACACAGACATGCTAGTTGACATTAGAAATACAATAGTTGATAAAGGAAAGAAAAAAAATGGAAAAAATACATGAAAACAAACATTATGAGGAATACAAACAAGTAAGAAAGAGCGTAAAAGAAGAAGTAACAGTAGCAAAGAAAAGAACATGGGGCGAATTTAGTAAAAGAATTCAGAAAAATAACAAACTATTCTATACGGTCCTAAAAAAACAAAAAGAACAGAAACTAAAACAACTATAGGACAAGAGAAGAAAGACAAATAATGAAAATATGGCAAGAATACTTTGAATAATAGTTAGAAGTAGAAGAAAAAGACCAAAAAGAAACCACATTGGAAGAAAAGCAGGAAGGGCAAGAGAAGAAAGACAAATAATAAAAATATGGCAAGAATACTTTGAATAATTGTTAGAAGTAGAAGAAAAAGACCAAAAAGAAAGCACATTGGAAGAAAAGCAGGAAGATATAAGTAGAGAGGATATAAAAGAAGCAATTAAAAGAATTAAAAATGGGGAGCCGTGGGATATGACAAAATAATACCAGAACCGCTGAAATGCATAGGAGAGGCAACAATTACTAAGCAAATATGGTCAATAATACAAAACAATTACTAAATAGGTTTTGAAACGGAAACAGATTCTAGAAGATTGAAGAATGGCAGTAATACATTATACATACTGCCAATACATAAAAAGGAGAATATGTGGCAATTATAGAGGAATATCAACAGTAGGAAAGGTGTTTTGAGAGTATAATAGAGAGACAAATAACAGCAAGTCTAGAGGGGGGGGTTGGAGGAAAGTCAAAACAATTCAGGAAAGCACAAGACCATATATTTAGCACAAGGCAAATAATAGAAAAACGTTAAACCATGAGAGGGGAGCATATATATGCTATTTAGATTTAGAAAAAGCGTTCGACAAAGTGAACAGAGAAAATGTGTGGGAAGTATTGGAAAAAAATTCTGATAGACGCCATTATAAAACAAACAAAAGAAAAAACGGAAAAACTAGAAATAGGATAAGAAAGTTAGTAAAAACAACAATTTCAGAGTATGTTCTCGCCGATGAGAACAAAAACAGAACTAAAAAAGAATCGGGAAAAATGGAATAAAGAACTAAATAAAGCGAATATGAAAATTAACACTGTGAGAACGAAATTTATGGTTATTTCAAGAAAAGAGAGCAAATAGAGCAAGTAGAATTATACAAATATCTATGAGCTAATAATAGAAGGAAACAATAACAAGAACATTACAAAAAACTCAAAAATGACAGTATCCAAAACAATATACCTACCAATTCTACTATACTATCAGGGTAAAAATGCAAGACCCCTGTGCGTTTTAAAGATCATTTATTTCTACAAAAAGGTGTACAGTTGTATAGTCTATAATTAGAAACAGGTTTGGACAAAAGGATGGATGCTTCGGTCCGCGTGGTGAAGTGCAGTGCGCGGTGAAGCTGTTCCTACACTATTGCTATGAAGCGCATGTGTGTAATGCAAAACAATAATCACATTGTTATGGTTTGCCGCTCGCTTTGTACGATGTGTTCGCGACAATATGTGCGTCTTTCTCGGGGTAATCATAGCATTTACTTTGAATTACAAGAAAACAAATTTTGTTTTCAATAAACGAATAATGCAGCTTGATTTCAATACTGGAAATTTACTATCTAAAACGAGAATTTTTTCTTTAGTTTCCGTATGTTTGAAAATAATGAAATGTTCGGTTATAGCTCATAAAATCAGTTAATTATATCAATAATCTATTTCTTGAAGTATTTAATTATTAATAGGGTACGTCCCAGCAAACACTTTTATATATAAAATATATACAAATTATGTAAGAGCTTGTTAGAATTACATAAAACTGGATAAATAAGAGATAACTAATTCAGGATGTCAGAAATTTGACATATAATATATATGTCTATTAGATGTAAATTCTTTTATATCTGTAGCACATGAATTTATATACGGTTTTTGTACCTAATTACATAAAAAATATTAGTTATACCTACCTTTATGTTAAAAATGACCAGGATTTAATTTATTTTATATTATTTATTTTCTATATAAATTACACGCATTTTAGTCGATACGGATCTAATATTAAAGGTACGCGAACTATAATTTTTGGCGTTATAGAAAACACGCGCGTGCGATTACTTATGCGGCGCAAATGGAAACGGACTTTATTTTCGACAATACAATATATGTAATGATAATTTCTAATTATATTTACAGAAGGCATACATAAAAAATATGTAATACTTCTTACATATAAGATTTTACATATAACGTACATAAATCTAATTATGTAAATATTTCATGAGTGATATGTAATTATCTGTATATATATATTAAGTAAATTTCTGTATACAGAATATCCGTAAGTTTCTATACTATCATGTAAAATATACGTAATGTGTGACATACGGTTTATATAACTTTATTAAGAATACTTACATACCTACTTGATATATAAAAAAGCATATGTAGGGGTATTTACTTCAATTTTATGTATGTTGTATGTATATTTTATATGTGTGTTTGCTGGGATAATTGTGCACGTAATGGTTTAATAAATAAATAGGGTCCCATGCTGCCCCCTCGTAGGGTACTTTGCACGACGATTACGTTTTCGTCAGTAATGACATAAATTGCCCTTTCTTTTGTTATAAGTTAAAATGTCACTCAGCAAGACACCTTTAAATTTTAAACTTTGGTATAAAAATAGAGATACAGAAAGGAAATTTGACTCATGAACGCAGGGCTAAGCCTTTTCAACGCTTTGTGTTAGAGGAGTTAATAAACTTTTCAAGGCGTAATAAGACATGGCTCAAACAGTCTCTTTCTGACTATACAACATAAAAAGTTAACTCTCTACAGTAGATATCAAAACCAAATTACAAATGTTAAACTGGAATACAATAAGCATTAATTTCATTATTTCCACTAATTCCTATAATTGTGCCAGTTTTCAGGATTTATTGTGTAACAAATGGCACTTCGGTCGACTAAAAGCGATTGTGGAAAACACATTTTTTTTGCATCCGTTTCGAACAGGATTATAAAAAAATTAATCCTGATTCGTTTTGATAAAGAGATTCTGTGTCCTCTCTAGCCACAGGCGTGCATTTTACAAACTCAAAAAGCTCTCTCTCTGATCCAGAGGCTTTGTAAATTATCCTTGCGAATTAATATTAAATGGTCGACTGTTATATAGAAAATACAGAGTAGATATGTCGACCTTTTCGTCCACCTACTTTACATTGGGGATATCCATGGAAACTAACCTAATTACTTAGTTGATTCTGTTAGGTACGATGAATTTTTTATCACCTCGCACAACAATTTCGTTGTGGTCAAACCGCTTACGAACTTGACCTAAAAATTTATTTATGTCATACTACCTTATTATTTCACCATAACAACTGCTGAAACAAGAAACATTAATGACTAAATAACGCCTCTTTACATGACAACCGCATTTTACATAGCAACGGGCGTTATTTTTTATATCGCCCGCTTATAACGCCCGCAAATGTAAAATTATGCCTCATCACTAGAATGTAAAATGTAAGTCTATACTGATTTTATTGTTATCTGTTTTAATCATCTTAATCAACTTCTTGCAAGTATGACATAAAATAATGAAGGCACCACGGGCGTTATAAGCATAACGCCCTAGATACCTTAATTACTATAATTATCTACCTTTTTTTTTCATTTTCAGAACGATCTCCACAGAGCGATGCAGAAGTCACAATCGGCGTTATCACAGCAACTTACAATATTAACGGCAACTTTACTTTGCCTCGTCTTTACAAGGTAAGAGTCGAATGTATATCTATATTATAAAATTTTAATTCCTCCAGGGAAAAGTTTCCCTAACAAGGAATCGTTATTTCGGTGTTATTTTTCTAGCCTTGGCCTCCCGTGTTGCGAATGCTGTTTTGAATGGAAAGCGAACCGAAATGATATATGAGATAGAAAATTAATGATCGACATGTTTCAGCACTTACGCTTAAAGTTTCACATTGTTTTTTTGTTTTTATTGGCACAAAGAGTAGATATTTTATGGTTCGCGTCGCGACGGGCGTAAAGTCTTAAAAATATGACATAAAAAAGAGGGACTTGTTGCCTACTGCCGTTTAGAAAAACATAATCGAGGATAGATCAAAATGTAATTGACAAATCGCGTGATGTAAACAACACTATTTAATAGTAGGTGCTACAGGTGACTGACACGTTTTTAAAATATTGATTTAGGGCGGCTCATTTTGTATTACGAGAAGTAATTCTATGTAATTCGGAGTAATGAACGTTTTTTTTATATAAGCGTGGAATCTTATGCTATAATTTAAATAGCAATGGTGTCTTCACGCCATTTTCTTACCACCCAGCAAAGACTAATCGCCAGGCAACAACGATATACACCCTTATAATTAATTAAACTGATTATCCGGCGGTGGTCGTGGAATGAAACGTTAATGCTACATAAGTCGCACTTAAACAACGATTTTCAAAGTTGAAATATAATCAATTTTCTCTTGATGGATATATAATTGTACAGTTTTGTTTCTAAACAATGCCTCAAATTATGTATGTTTCAAATTTTAATACGTTTGATGATTTTTGACCGCTTAAGTTTCATTTCTGTAACAGATTAATAAATGTGACCAAATTCTTACTTAAATCTGTGAAGAGGCACAAAAGTCAAAGGGATTGTGGATTTATTGCGCTAGGGGCGAGGATAGAGCCTAGGCGTACCTAGGCCTCATATTCGAGTCTCTTGGGATACCTCCCTGATTATAGTTGTCCGGCCTCACAACGTCAGTCAAGCCACTCCACAAAAGAGACATACCTACTCACATACCTGAGGATTTTGGGCGGGGAAGCTGTTCTAAATCGTCGATCGTTTCAATTGGACACTCAAAAAGTATGTGGTGCGCCATTTCGTCGTCTACAAGATGATGATTCGGGTATGCTCACGAGTGAGCGCAGGTTCCTGCTTGGAAATGACAGTCTAGCATTAAGTTTCTTGTGCTGAGCTTGATGTCTTGAGATATTAGGTTATTAAATACTGTGAACAAACTATGGACCTAAAAACACATGTTTGCAGGCCAGCCTCGTCTTTCTCATTACATTTTGTTCCAGCATCCTCTTTGACTAATTCGTTTACTAATTGCTCTAGTGTGTAATGAAATTCGGAAACCAGCCTAGAGGTAATTTGCAGTGATCTACTGATGAAAACTTTTCTTGCACGAAACGTTATTCCAGTTCTGCTTGGAATACAGTTTCCTTAGTTGTTGCCTTTTCTTTCCATCTATCCGTGATTATGGATGTGTGAGGTTGGGGTCTCACTTTCGCATCCAGAATGATGTGACGGTTCTTCCTTAATATTAATTGAGGAACGCGGGAGATAGTGAAGATAAAGCCAGAAGAGCCTTCATGACGGCTGCATATGAGACTCCATAGGTGTTCAGCCCACAGGATAGCCTTTGGAGATACTCCAGAAGATGTCCCAAATTTCTTTTTTCGCGTTAAGCTACATGTGCTTATTCCAGTTCATCGCTGGCTCTGAAAAGTTAAGGTACTGTTGGAAGAACAGAGAAGCTCGAGATCCTTTACCTTCAGATGACAGTGGATGCTGTTTGCGATTATGTTCTACAGAACTGATGACACTTTAGTGTTTTGTCGGCAACGTTGCTGTCCATTGGGAGATTCAGCACCTGTACAATCCAGCATCCGAGATTCCATGGTGGCGTAAAGCATTTTCAAAGGTTGTTTTGTCAAAAGCCTCTCCAGAGGATGTGCTGAACACTATATCAAAACAAGATACAGGAGAACTGAACAGGAAAACAAACACACGTATTAGGGTCAACAATAAACTCATCGCCACAAGGATGTGATATGACACTGGCATACTCCAAAGCACATCAAACTAGTAGCAAACGAAAAAGACAGAGGAACATAAGAGAAACATGTGGGGTGCAAGACGTAGTACGATATACTAGAAGCGAAGATTGGAATAGTACAAAGCATGAGAAATCATGGAATCGTCAAAGTAATAAGGGATACCAACGCCAACACGAGCAACGAGTAAAAAGGCAGAAGTGGTCCAAGGTCTAGTAAATAGATGAAGAAAAAGAAGGATATCTTAGCCAATTTAGGATTTCCAAAGCGTTTGCCTACGATGCCGTCCTTACATGTTGTAAAATTGTAATTAGTGTTGACCTCATGGGCAAGAGGGGCCCCTGGACTCGGACTCTAAACAGTATAATTTCTTAAATAACGATTGAAATGGCTAATGATCTTCCGTTAAGGCGAAAGAGAGGGTACGTGGTTTGAGCCTCTCCCCATACATCATCCTCCAGTTGTGCACAAAGTTTTATCCACTACCTCTTTTCCGTGTTGATTGATTTCTTCCCTTTGGTCATCCCTGGACTTCGAGTTAAAGTCTCTAGCAGGTAACCTCTTCGTCCCCTTGCTGTTTCAAAAAATTCATCGATATATTCCTGGAATTTACCAGTCAGTTTCGGTTCTAGGAACAAGTTGATTTTTACTTCAGGCAGGATGCTGGCCTGACCTGAGAACTCTCTCCTCCTTTAGCGGGATAAGAGAGCTTCTTTTCAACATCATAATGGACGAGATAATCAAGAAAGTGAGTGACTTAAAAGGATATAAGATCCAAATCCACGATAAGACCAATAATGACATATTATACCGCCGAAACCCATGCTGACTCATCAAAAACAAACGAAGAATGGCTGGAATGACGTTATGGGACAGAGAAAGGAGTGAAGATATAAGAAGGGCGTATAAAGTGGAAAATATTAATGAATGTCTATTACACAGAAAATACGAATGGAACGAACACATTAACCGGATGGATGAATAACGAAACCAGCAGGAGACAAATTCAGTGGGCAGAAGAAGTAGGGGAAGACTCCGAAAGAGATGGAGTGATAATCTCAACGTAAAGGAGAGAGATGCATAGGTGCAGAATAACAGAGAACAGGCAAGATGCCTATTTTGAAGACGGAAGAAGAAGAAGAAAAAGTATATTTGGAGATACGTCACATCCAAACAGGACAAATTTCTAAAAAACACCAGCCATATCGTTCCTGTTATCAGCTGTTATCCACTTTGATGTGCGGCTCGCTTAATATCAAATCTTCGTTGTGTTACAGCGGCAGCCATCTCGTGCACGCTCACTGAGCGGTTAGCATTTATTTATAGAATTTTGAGCGGCATCTCGAAGATATGTGTCCTGTCTTGCGATCTTCTTCTTCTTCTTCCTGAAGCCCTTACGGAAGTGAGTGCAATCTCCAGTTCCGGCTGTGTCTGTTATTGCACAGCGGACATATCCTCTCTTCACATTTTGCCCGCAGCAGTAACATATTTTGCTGCGTGAGTTTGTAATAACATAAACAAAAGGAAGCAAAGGAGAAATAGTAAAACATGCGTGAACTTGTGATGATTTACGTTAACGTAACACGAAAGGAAACAAAGAAAATGTTTGCTTAGAACAGCAGAAACTAAAAAACATCATAAGACATACATTGATGGGTAGAAGAAGAGAAACATAATACGATGGATGGAAGACTGGAATGGAACAAACATATAATAAGCATTAGTGTGTCGACCACATGATCTCGGTGCACAGTCGCTTACGTACTGAAGGGCAACGATTGATTCCTATTGGACGACCAATGACAACGTGTCGACATCGGCCAGAATCTTTTAGCAACCAGTCCGTCTACATCGACCCGTCAGCCTGCATTCCAGAACCAGTCTACCCTCCGGCAACCGATCACCAAATAGCTGGGGATCCCGTCGACTTTACTCAAAAATTGAAAATGACAATAAAATACATTTCCTTCTTGGAAAATTCAACAGTTCAGAATGTTATCTTACGATTTTGAAAGAAAAGAAAAACACTTATTTTCTCATAAAGGAATAATAATAATCTAAAGAGCACGTTAAAAATTCATTTGAATTTCCTGGTTTAATGCTGAGATGATAGTAGGTATAACTTTAATATTCTCTAAAATAAAATCAGATTCGTTTTCCAATTTAAAATCTAAGCTCATTATAGATGTAGATTTAACCCAAATCCGGATAAAAAAGAATAATGTATGGAGAAGACTTTCGAGTTTTAAATGGCATTAGTGATGTTTCAAATCGATAAGAAATAAAAATCAAGTACGTAATGAGCGTGTGTATCGAAAAACGATCAGCATTAAATTTTCACCATCTAAAATGTTTGGAAAATGGGAAAACTTCGAATAATTCTCAGTAACCAACCACTTTTCCGATGCGTGGATAGGTAATTATATCGTTTGAAGTGCGTATTAATGTCAAGGTTGGGGTTGTGTTCTATTAAATCGACAGAAGTCGTAATTGCACAAGAAAGAGTTTGATTGAAGCTTCATATTCGATAGACAGCAAAATTGGCTTTTTGGTCCGTTGGGGAATGAGAATAATAAATTGTGCTTCGGTGTATAATAAAGTTCATGTTAAACTAGGATATCATGGAACACTGCAAAAAAAGGCTACTCGACGTATCAAATATTTCTTAAATTTTGAGATCCCCCTCCGCATTTGAAGCATCACGTGATTATCTAAAATACATTGCATGTAGAAGAATTATTACATTACCAACCACGTGTAAATGGTAAAATTTTAGATGTTCCCTCATCATGAATTTCTACCGTCGCCCACATGGAAATTACAGTATACGGACGAAATAGGCGTCTTTATGTCTTCTTAATTAAATGTCATCTTCGAAGAATGTATCTAGCTTATCAAATTCTTGTAAAAAGGAAACATTGCTGGGTTTCACTCTTATTAGGGTAAATTATCCCTTTTCTTGGACAAAAATTGCAATATTTAATTTGTCTCCATTCTTTCAATTTAAATAATATATTAAAGTATAAACGGGGGTACACGCGATTCTCGCGTTTTGCGTGCTTTGGGGGGAGGGGTATCTGTGATTGTAGGTTGTAATAGCTGTTGTTTTAAAATATCACACCTTGTTGAGCTGGCTTAGTTGCTTGAAAAAAGAAAAAAAATTTACGTTTTTGTACCTTTTCAGATTTTTGACCCTGTAGGTACCTATCTGTAATTTAGCAAGTTATTAAAGTAACTAAAATAAAGGATTACATTTGACGTAAAAATCACAAAAATGGGTTGATATTTGGTAAAGATATACGAATTCGTTCCTACCTACTTAAAGTAAATTTTTACCAATTATTAAAAAAAATGTAAAATGCAAACTTTTTGGAATAGATTTGAGACCAAAAATACATAATGGCCCTTTCACAATGTTAATTACGTCTTTGCACATAGTCTTTGCCCAAAAATTAACGAAAATATAACAAATTCCGTGTGAACTTCATAAGGATAGTTTAGAATGAATTTTGAATGTAAAAGAACTCAATTTGGACACTGGCAACTTTTTGGGAATACGAATGGCCTTAGGGAGAACGTTTTAACATTCATCTTTAACTATAGTAAAACTAAAAAAAATTCTGGCAAGTTGCCACGAGACTACCCTCGTATTAACACTTTTTTCAAAAAATAAATACTACTGAATTCAGAAAAAAATACTCTTAAACTGCATAAAAAACTGCAATTTTATCTTATAAAAAATGAGTGCCGCCATTTTAGCTTACACCGGAAGTGACGTCATCAAAGGTAATATCAGCATTTTCGTCCTTGGCCCAAATGTAATTCATTAGCGAAAACCGCATTTCGATAACTTTAATAGTTTCTGACTATCGAGCGTTGCAGTCATTTTTTAATAATTATTTTTTTTAACACTTTTTTCAAAAAATAAGTATAGCACAATATATATTGCTGAATTCAAAAAAAAATTCTCTTTTAAACTACATAAAAAAAACTGCAACTTTATCTTATAAAAAAAATGAGTGCCGCCATTTTAACTTATACCGGAAGTGACGTCATCAAAGGTAATAACAGCATTTTCATCCTTGGCCCGAATGTAATCGATTGGCGAAAACCGCATTTCGATAACTTTAATAGTTTCTGAGTTTAGAGCGTTGCAAGGAATGTGTACGTACAGACTACAGACGACAGACGGAAAATTTTTTTTGCATATTTTGAATCTACGTATTCGGAAACGCAAAGATATGTAAAAATTTCCATAGGTCAAATTTTTTTTTTTGGAAAACTAATACAATACTTCCCTTTTACTTCGTACTCGGGAAGTAATACCATAAAACATAAAATGTACAAATAGAAGCTGGTCTAACGTTGCATAACATCTGTTTTATTGAGAGACCTTCTCTACCTTAAACAGTTTCAAATTTTTGTTTTTTTCACTAACTAAAGGCATCATTTACACGCATATGTGCAGCATTAAATATGGATTTTACTTCCTCTTAATTACAATATAAGTTGTATATTTAGAAGTGTAGTGTAACGTAACCATACACTTGCCACCTACTTTCATCAATATTCAATATTAATTAAGTTAAATATGTAGACAAAAACATTTTTCTCGGTGAAAACATTCGACTATATATGTTACTGACGACATCGTCCATCGTTCAAAATCTCTAAATTCGAAATAAGCACACAAACATGTACATTTCGAAAGTTATCGAAAGAAGGTATCGGGACACATAAATTAGTCTACGATGAATGCTGTTGCTGCTTTTTACATCATTTTAACGATGAAAATGTAAACGCGAGGCATAATAGAATCATTTTTCATCATTTGGATAACTTTTCAACTTGAAATAATTAAATTTCTATGTTACCGAGAAAAAGTTTCCGATACTTGTCATTTTGAAAATTTTCACGAAAATACTTTCTGGCATTGTTTTAATGTTCGAAATGGGTTAAGGACCTCGGACAGACAAACTTTGCATGTTTACACAAAATTTTTACCGAAAAATAAGCACAAATAGCGAATTCTATTTTACACGTAATCTCCATAAGGAAACTTTGAACGTATTTTCTAAGTAAAGAAAATATATTTAGACACAAATACCGCTTGAATAAGATGACAGACTTTTATACTAAATGTTTAAAACTTACTTCGAAAAAAATATTTAGGTAAAGGTTTGGGGGGCATCTGTAATTCTTAGGTTAAGAAATTTATAATAGCTTTGGTTTTAAAATATCACATCCGCATTCGTCAGGATTCGGCGACTGTCGGAAAAGTGTACAGCAACACAAACATATACACACGTCTCGGTTATTATATGTGATAAGTGTTATAAATCGAAACAAAAGCATTCTTATTAACTACTTATTAACTAAAAAAACATAACTTTCTCCTCAACTGACCCCAAATCTATTCCTGGCTCTTTGGCCTCAATTTATCTCTTCGCTCCATCACCCCCTTCATCCACCCACTCCCAACCCGTTCCCACCCAAGATCACCTTTATTCCTCTCCCCTCTTCTCTCAACTCTTCACACTCCCTCATCAAATGCCACACACACTATCGTCCCTTACCGCACATTCTACACACCCTTCTCTCGTCCTCCCACCAGTATCTATTCTCATTCTCTTCATTTCCACATCTAAACCTCGCCACCATCTTCTTCTCCTTCAACTCCATTTCTCCCATCAGATACTCAGCCTTCCCTTCTTCCATAATTTCCTGATATCCGCCATTATATCTTCCATTACATATTCTCGCTCTCCTTTTCTGTGCTTCCACATCTTTATCCCTTCTTACCAACTCATCCACCATATCTCTTCCCCCCTCTCTTCTCCCTTCTATCTCTTCCCTCGCATAACCCACTCTCTCATAGAACCGTCTTCTCTCTTCCTGCCCATACCTTATCCGTTTTTTTGCCATCTCTCTCATGCACTCCTTTACTCCAACAATATCTTCCCGCTTTCTGATCATCTCCTCATATTTTACCGCCCTCGCTCCTGCTCTTATCCTTATTTTCTCTAATTTTACCTCTTCCCCTACGATATACCCTGGTGTCTCCCTGTCCATTGTCCAACCCTAATGTCCACCTCCAGTACTTCTACTGAATTCTTTCTATTTCTTCCCATTCCTTCCACCCCCATATCTCCGCCCCATACCCCATCACACTCTTCACCAACTTGTCAAACAACCATCTTCTCTTCTCCATATCCTTCCCAAACACTCTTTCCCCCAAACCCCACACTTTCCCCACTATTCCATTACCCTTCTTCGCCAATTCTCTCACATGTGCCCCATCTTTATTGTCATACCGCACTACATACCCTAGGTATTTCCACTCCTGTACACTCTCTAATTCCTCCTCACCCCACCACCACTTTTGCTTTATACCCCTCCCCCGTTTCTTCTGAAAAACCATCATTTTAGTCTTTTTCACATTTACTTCTAAATTCTTCCCCTCCAAATATCTCTTCATTACCCCAATTAACCCCCTCATCTCTTCCTCTCTGTCTGCCATCACTACCACATCGTCCGCATACGCTAGCACCCACACCTTTATCCTTCCTATCACCACTCCACCCCTTTGATGTCCTCGCAACACCTCCTCCAAATCTCGAATATATAGAGAAAATAGGCTCGGGCTCAACGGACATCCCTGTCTCAACCCTTTCTCCGTCCAAAATCTTTCTCCTTTCTCCTCCCTCACTCTCGTCACGCACCTTGTTTCCTCGTACACCTCTTCCATCGCTCTCACCAAGCCCTCACTTATCTCGGCTTTCCTTAGTACCTCCCACAGCTTCTTCCTATTAACATTGTCGAATGCTGCCTTGATGTCCAGAAACATTCCATACACTTTCCCCCCTTTCCTTTCCAGCACCTTATTTACCACTTGCTTCATCACATATATATTATCCACCGTCCGCCTTCCCTCCCTGAAACCCGCCTGCCAGTCCTTCACTAACCCCTTTTCCTCTATTTCCTTCTTAAGTCTCCCTCTTAATATCTCCGCATAAATCTTATACCCCGCGTTGGTAATTCTCACTCCCCTATAGTTTCCCACTTTGTTCCTTTCCCCTCCCTTGTAAACCGGAACTACTCTTGCATCCCTCCACTCCTCCGGGAATCCTTCCCCCCTCCATACTTTAGTCAGCATCCCTCTTATCCGTTCTCTCGTTTTTACCCCCGTGTACCTCCACTGCTCCCCTTGTATTCCATCTGTTCCTTGTGCCTTTCCCAACTTCACCTTCCTCAGCGCTTCTTCCACCTCCTCCACCTCCTCTTCTCTCACTTTCTGCTTCCTGTTTCTCCCTCACACCCCCCATCACCTCCATACAGTGCTTTCTCCATTCCTCTTCATCCAACCTCACCTTCCTTCTCCCATATTTACCTCTTCTCTTGTTTATAAAACTCCATATCTCTTTTTCATTCTTCAACCCCCTTATTTCCTCCTCCACTTACTTTCTGAACTCCATCTTTCTCCTTATACTCCCCCTTATACTCCCCCTTATATTCCCCCTTCAACCTCTTATACTCCCCAATTACTAATTCCCCTCTCCTCCATTTCCTTCTTCCCTTTCTTACTTCCCTCCTTGCCCTCTCGCACTTCCCATTCCACCACTCTCCTTTCCCCCATATTTCACATTTCCTCTTATATCTCTTCTTTTCCACAATCTCCTCCATTTTTTCCCCGAACTCTTTCAATTCCACTTCCACTTCCTTCTCCTCCCATTTCACTTACTCCAACTCCGTTCTATACTTTTCAATACTTTCCGCTGTCCATACCTTCTTCTCTCCCCATTTTTCTCCCTCCTCCTCTGTTTCTTCCCCCTCACTCAACCCCTCTCTCAAAAATAACTCTAATGGTTGATGATCCGATTCCTCCTCATCCCCAACCTTGAGTTTTTCTATTGCTCCTACACTCTCTTCATTTACCAACACGTAATCTATCACTGATTCTCCCCTCTCACTTATATACGTGTACTCCCCTCTCCCTCCCTCCTCCATATTTCCATTCAGAATTGTCCATCCCCTCTCCTCACATAAGTCCAGTAACTTCCTCCCCTGCCCATTTACCTTCTTGTCCATCGATTATCTCCCACTCACTTCTCCATTTACCATCATTCCCCCTTCCTCTCCTATTCTCGCATTAAAATCCCCTCCCACTATCACCCTTCCTTCGTCCCTGTCACCAATCACTTCTTCTATTGCTGCTTTTGTCCCCCCCATCTCTTTCCCGTACACCGTTATCATACTGTACTTCTCTCCCTGCTTCGCCTTCATACATCTTTTCACTACTCCCCGCACCTGCCTTTCTCCTCCTTCATCTTCACATCTCCACTCTTTTCTCACCCCTGTAATTTTTCCCCCTTTTGCTCTACCTTTTTTCCCCTCTCGCACCGCAAACTGCGCTTTCCACTCATATTCCCTTGGCAATACTTCCTTCCACTTTTCCCAGTCCTTTTCCTCCAACCACGTCTCCACTAACCCCACCATCATAAACCCCCCCACATAACTCCAAAAGTCATTCCCCTTGTTCTTTATACCCGCTACGTTCCAAAATAACACCTTTGCCTGTCTTTTTTCCCCACTTACTCTCCCCTCACCCTTTGTCCTTCGCACTTCACCCTCCCCCTCTTTTAGTTTTTTGACCCATTTCCCCTGTCCTCTTCCCACGCCAATCTCAGCCCTCCTACCCCCTCATCCCAATCGTACTTCCTATCCCCTATCCAAACTTTCTTGTACCCCACCCTTACTCTCGTCCCTTTTCCCCTTTCCTCCCTCGCATACTTCCTTATCTCTCCCTGTATCCTTCTTTCCTCCACCGTCAAGTCGTCCTCGATATATGTATTCGTATCTTTCAGGGCACCCTTCCTTTCCATCACCTCTCTTTTCTCCCTCCACGTCCCTAACTCCCCCACTACTATCTCTATGCCCATGCTCCTCTCTACTACCCATGCTTCTCTGACCTCCACCTTAACCCCCAACTTTTCATTTAAAAATTTCACTAAGTCTCTCCCCGGTTCCTTCACCTTTATTCCCCTCACCACTATATTCCGTCGCCTCCTATTCCTATCTTGCGTCTCTATTTGTCCCTTGACTAACTGTATCTCCTTTTGCAGCCCTCTTCTTTCTTCTACCCACTCCCTTTCTTTCCCTGCCTGTTCCTCCTTCATCGCGCTCATTTCTTCCCTTAGGTACTTTATCTCCTCATGACTTTCCTTTAAATCCTTCCGCAAGGCTTCCATCCCCATCCTTATGCCTTTCATATCGTCCGCCATCTTCTCCAGCATTCTCATTACCACCTCCATCTCTCCCCCTGCACTCATCTCCTCCTCGCCTCCTTTACTCCTTCCCGGGGATCTCCTCGTCACCTTACTGCTCCTCAAGATTTCCTCTTTTTCTCCTTCTTCCTTCTGCCTCTCTCTCTTCCCCTCACTGCCCGTTTTCCATTTTACAAAATCATGCAATGTACCCACACTGCTCGCCCTTGCCCTGCCTTCACTCATTCCCTATTTCTTCTCCCTCAACCTTAACCTTCCAGACCCGTTTGTTTATATACTACTAAATGTTTTTACCCGTGGTGGAAAAGCACTTTCCCGCAAAACTAACTACGATTCACTATCTTTCAAAGTCAAAGGTCACCCGCCCGATTGGGAAAACCTGCGTTATTTCACTTAAACTTCAACGCACCGGCAAAATTAAACAAAATCCTTCTCCCCAATTATACCCGCGTCTACTCACCCCTGTGCCAGCTACACTTAGGGTGACGAGTCTTCCCGTACTTGACCAAAAACCAAAACAGAGTCTAATTTCACTTCTTTAACTACTTAAATCCGTAACATTCCTTAATCAACAACAATCACATGCATCACCGACCAATGCTCAAATAAGAATTTTTTTATTAAAGTATAAGTGGAAAAACAGGTCTTTAAAACACGCGCGAGTTTTCAAGCACGACGGCGTAGCCGGAGTGCTTGAAATAGAGCAAGTGTTTTAAAGACCTGTTTTTCCACGAATACTTATTTACGCTATTTTTTTATTGGTTTTTAAAAATGTAATTTAAACACGCTGGAGCGTGGTTTAAAAAGCTAAAATAGGACACCAATAAAAAGAAGGATTTTTTTTCGTAAACGAAAACGATTTCGATTGACTCACGCTCATGCATGATTAGATGTCATTATCATGACGTTCATGGCACACGACACCATTATTAAATATTGTGTTGGAACAATCTTGGTACAGTATTCATCCATTTAATCAACATAACGTTACAGCGTCCATGGCAAGTTCTTAAACAATGTATAGTGAACCATATTCTTCTGGGTTGATTAAAGCTGGGAACTCTGACAACAAGATTCTGCTGTTGAATATACTAAAGCAAGACTTACTGTTTTAGCATCAGCATCCCAGCTGGTTCCTGTCAATTTTTTTATTATAATATTTCTTGTCTTACTAGTCCAAATCGAAGTCCAAAACTTGCACCACGATCAAAGAGGGGATTTTTTGTGGGTTATAGTGAATGTTCAAAGGGGTACAGAATTTGGATTCTAAGCGAAGGGAAGGTCACGCGACGCGAAAATGCCGGTGCAGACCAGAGAGGTTTCCCTCGGAAAATTGTCCCAGCAAATCAGAGATAAGTAACGAATGTACCGAGGTCTAGCTGATCAGAATTAAATCAAATGGGTTGGACGGACAAAGCACACAGCGACTGGAAGTTTGGCATCAAAAACGATGTCGAGAAGAACGAAGACGAGTTTTTAGGCGGATTCAGAGGATTCCCGTCTACAGATCCCACATCTGTCGTTAAACGCGGTTCTGGCAAACCATGTAAAGTTGTAACAGGGTTACGAGGAAGACCTCCAAAGAAGTACAACATAGCCAATCATTTACTGAGGTGCTATCAAGTCCGGAGTCGGAAGAGTGGCTTCAGGCCATGGGTCGTCAAGTCAATTGTACTAAATGGGAGTTTGTGGATAGAACAGAGTGAAAGAGGATCATTGGCAGTAGATTTGTACTCGAAAACAATTACGGCACTGATGGAATTCTCGGGGAGCGGAAGGCCAAGATTGTGGCAAGAGGCTTCGCACAACAACCAGGAAGAGACTAGCGGTTGCCCTTGCGTTCCCGAGATGATGAACGAAGTTGGGAAGAAAAGGCTGGATTGTGGAGCAGTCTCTGAAGCAAAAAGTATGTATACTATAGTAGTCTGAGGAACAGCGATAAGGTGTGTTTCCTGCAAAAGGCGGTTTACGGGCTGAAGCAGGACGCGTCTGGCACGAACTACGAAGACTCAGAACGACTTCATCGGAAGGAGACCCGTGTGTGTACTTGAAACGAAATAATGTCGGTTCAATGTTAATCGTCGTGTACGTTGACGATATCCTCGTCATGTCAAGTGACATTGAAGGAATTGACCGTTTCGGAGTCAGCTTAAGCAAAAGTGTTGGCGTGAAGGATCTTGGCAGCGTGAAGAGATGTCTCGGTATTGATTTCGAGCGAGATGGTGACAACATCAAACGACGTCATGGCAAGAACCCAAGTCTCCTTACCGTGAGTTGGTTACGGCATTGCTTTACCCAACAACTGTTTTGGAAAAGCACATTGAGCCGCAGACAAGAGAGTCATGACCTACGTAAAAGGCACCGCAGATCTCGACACGACGGAGATTTCATTCAGGGTTTTGAGGACGCTGACTGGGCTAGAGGAGGAGATGCCTACAGATATTTTGACGAAGGTATTAACCAAGCAGAAGCATGTGTTGAGTTGCTTGGTTTGACAAAAGGACTCAAGTGATAGTGGCGGAAGTGAAGTGTCTAAAAATTATGCTTCAATACAACTCCATTGAAATTAACAGTTAATTTTCTGTTCTTCTTCTTATTTATTTTTATTTTTTATTTATTCATGTTATGGGCCGAGATCTAGGAACAGATTATTACTATTATTATTGATGGCATAGTCACATGGTGGTCAAAAAAGGCTCGAAGTGGAAACTTCTTTTTAGTAGTTTATCACATGTCCAACAACAATTCCTCTTTTTCTTCTTTTTTTGCATTATCGTTTGGTGCGTCTTTATCTTCCATTTGTATTTAGTTTTTCATTTACGAATTTTTTTAATGTAGCTGTAGCTGAACACCTAGGCAAAGACTATGTACAAACGAGTCGATTAGAATGGTTTGGACACTAACCAAAATGAATGAAAAACGAAAAGTAGTAAAGGTGCACCTATAGTGGGAAGAAAGAGAAAATCAACAAAAAATGGAAAAATTTTGATAATAATTTATTGAAAATAATTCTTATCAAAAGTACGTATTAACAAACAGGTAGCCACTCAATGCCATATTTCAAGTTTTTTTCCAAATTTACTTGTTATCATAGTCTTATCATACATGCATCAGCAGCGCTTTCGATTCACTTTTAACAACGTCGCCGTGAGGTGCACGTCGCTATCGTGCATGAATATTTACTTATTCTAAAATATTACAATTAGGAAATTTGGAGTTTTTTGTGAGTCGAGTAAAGTAAACCTTGGATAAGCCATTTTGTCACCCCTTAACTCCGATGTAATGGATGTGGAAAACATCCAAAAATGAGACCATTCTAAGAATCTCCTTACTCGAAAGGTAAAATACATTTGGACAAAATCAGGATAATGTGAGAGGATTCGATCGTGATAGAGCAACGAAGAAGAGTAAAGGGCTGCGACTACACTCGGTCGAATTTACAAGGACCTACAATGACCTAGTGATAGCCCTGAGGAAGGTACAATAGGACGAATCTTTTAACTTTAAGCATGGGACAGTAATTCTTACCAGAAGTCTTGGCACACAGGAATGCTGTCAAGCATACCTATATTGGAATGGCAACCAATGAAGAACCGAAAGGTGAAAACAACCAACCTCAAAACGGAGGAAAAATGGTTGACCAAATGATCGAAAGGGCTGGAACCACGAAGCCACAAAATGGTAAATACAAATAAAAAACACCCTGCGCAGACAACAGGAACAGGAATATGCCATAACAGAAAAAACTGCCTGACAAAGATGGAGCTTCACTGCATTACTTTCTTCAAGTTCGACAGTGGCTAAATTTCCGAAGAGGATGGGCAACCACGATCACCGCACTTAACGCTCCCTTCATATGGGGCGGAGCATCTTACATGGGTCTCAAGATTTAAAATCAAAAAAGAACAGATGCGTGTGCAGAAATCCAAGTAGAAATTTTTGAAAACTTGTAGGGGGGGGCTAAACCAGGGAGTCAGTTAAATGATTAGATTCCCCATACATTCAGGGAGGGCTCCACCCTACCTTGTACCGATTGGCCATAAGGCACTTGGTTTTTGTCCATGCCTGCGTTCCCTGACATTCCATTGTACTCGAATGGCCACAAATCTTTTTCCCGTCCAAAGCTATCATAAGTATTTGTTGTTGTGGCTCTCATCTTCGTTCGTCCATTAATTAATTTTTTCTTTAATTCTTTGGCTTCCCTTATTGAAAATTACTGTTATATCGACAGAATTATTCCCAAAGCGACTAGACTATGACTATGAACAAATACCAGGTCGTATGATTCTATAGAAAAGGTTCCAGAACGGAACCCTCCTCGCACTTGATAGGTACGAGTTAACTGTTTCTTTTATATAGTTCGATACCTTGATTTTCCTGCTTGGTGTTTCAAATTTCTGGCGTACTCTTTCGTATCCTTTGGTTGCGGGTTTAAATACTTCTGGAACCTTTTTAACTATCGCGCTCATACGTTCTGGTCCTGGTGCCATTTCTTAATCGCTTCTTCCCTTCCGTTTAGTGCTAGGTTATAGTAGTGATAACAGTTCTTGGCATATTATTTTTCTCTAGCTCAAGGTCTCATATAGCTTTTTCCAGGTCTTGGTATAGTTGTTGGTTACAGCATTTCTTCTTATTTCCATGTTCTTGGAAAATCTCTTAGGTTCCTGTTGATCGTTTTTTCCTTTCGTTTATGCAGAATCTCCTCTCTCTGTTGATTTCGTTACTCAGGCCCACAACCTCGTCCTCGTGGTTCCAAGCACCTCCTTTCTTTTCCTTCTTCCTCTTTCTTTTCGCCGACACAACAATCTTATGTGCGCTGACCCAGAACGACTACAACTAATTCGAACAAATAATAATAAAACTGGAACAGAATTGACGATTACAAAATGAAGTGTTTTTTTTTCTTTTTCAGTGTTTGCGGAATACAGCACTTTCAAAGGGCGGGCCATCGACGAATGACCCTATTCCAATCGACCTACTACGTCGTCGTCACATTTTCGACGGTCGGCTACGGAGATTTCGTTCCCGACATTTGGCCCTCGCAGTTATTTATGGTTATAATGATATGCGTGGCGCTCATCGTTTTACCCACTCAGGTGATTAAATTAAACACTTTGATGTTCATAACGTTCGTATGTTCGCAGTTCGAGCAACTCGCATTTACGTGGATGGAACGCCAAAAATTAGGCGGATCGTATTCGTCGCACAGGGCCCATTCCGAGAAACACGTAGTTGTATGTAGCACAACATTGCATGCGGACACCATTATGGATTTTTTAAACGAATTTTACGCCCATCCCCTTCTACAAGATTATTACGTTGTTTTATTGTCGCCGATGGAATTGGATGCGACGATGCGAATGATTTTGCAAGTACCAATTTGGGCACAAAGGGTAATTTATATACAGGGTTCATGTTTAAAGGACAGCGATTTAGCTAGAGCCCGAATGAACGAAGCGGAAGCATGTTTCGTGTTAGCTGCTCGAAATTATGCTGACAAAACTGCCGCGGTAAGTTTCCAAAATGTTCATAATATTTTACCTTTCGCTCAGAATACTAATTCAATACTGTGCTTTTTTTCAATTATTGATCGAGGGTATTGCTGTAAAGATTCACAGTGTTACCAAATCTAAAATGAATTCATCACATTTGGGAACAGTTATGAGTAAACATCAATTGTGGGGTACTGTGTTCACAATAATACATATACAGGTTCATTCATATAGGTACTTATCTATTTCAATGCGAACCTTTGTTCAAAATTCTGCATTCTAGGTATAACTATTTTTAAATTGACTGTGTTCACAGTGATCAAGCGTAACTTGGAATTTTGATGTTGCAACGTGGTAAACATAGAATTTATTAGTTGGGAATGACCTTTCCATCTGATTATAATTTAAGAAAACATAAACATTTTGTTGTCTCTTTTACTTGATTTTTAATGTGTTCACAATTTCTTTTCTGACTACGATCTGGGAATGACTTTAAAACGCACAGATTTACTCATCGCGTTCATCTTGTCAACAGGTAGGTACATTCCCACAGCTGGTGTTATTGGTATTAATCTGTCTTATTAAATTAAACATGCGTGCTTATGCTGGATTAATGTCCAAAAGTTTCTATTGCCTATGTAAAATAAATCTCATCGCCACGCTTTTTTTAATAATCAATATCGGTGTGAAGATGTGTTTCCGCCTAAACGGTTTAAGTGTTCACGGTAATCAGTTATTTTGCCTTTGATTTCGTTAGCTGCTAGCTATTTTTATTCAAGATACATGTTCGCATATTACCCATAAACGTGTTCATAAGATCTCTTTAGTTCTCACCTCTTTTCGTGAACATCAACAGTCAAATCACTTTGCGATGTTCGCATCTTTTTCCATTTGCTGCCTTCTTATGTAAAAGCGTGAGCACTTTGTTCGCTTTTTGTGTTTATTTATATTAAAAGTTGATTTCTATGTCTGCACAGAAGACTCAAGCAATTCTGGTGTTCGGAACGCTTGAGAGTCTTTAATCGTCCCTACGTTCATAATGATTTCGCACGCATTACTTACAACTAATTTAAGATATTATTACATCATTATAATTACCTACACTTATAACGCTAAGTGTGTTCATAGCTGGTTTTTTTGTTACTTTCGTATCTATATTATTGTACAAGCAGAATGATCGTGTTCACAATTATGTTATTATTCACTGATTCGCATCCGTTTCGTATGCAAATCAGTGCTCATGCCATTCTCTTATAGTCAGAACAGCCCAACGATCTCCATTAAATCAGTTTTTAACAATATTCACATCGTACCATATTAGTGATTTGCATGCTGCTCTGTTACAGCGCTTGTTAACTCTTATTTGACATGTTATCTTTATTGTATTATTACAGCCCTTATTATGGTAGTTCTGCTCCAAAGTTATGCCTTCGTTGAGTAAACGCATGACATAACTGTGTTCATAACGTTATAATTTTCCATTAATGTATCTACCTTACTTATTCATATGGTTTTTTTAAACTATTTTATTGCTATCGACGGTCTTCCAACCAATGTTCATAGACTGATAATGTAGGTACTCAATCCAAATCTAGTATTTCCAGATTTCATTTGATATGTTTGTAACTTCCATAAGCGTTGTTCATAACAAATAATTTCAATTGCTCTTTAATTTGTTCATAAAGTTCATTTGGGCCACACACTGTCGTGAACAGCGTACAAAAATCAATTCCATGATTTTGCTTTTGCAAAAGCGTTGTGTTCATAGTGATGAACACATAATAATTACTCTGGTAACAATTATTTTTAAATTGATGATAGTACTTTAGTATTTATGTAGTTTAGTGCGAACAAAATACGGGCGCAACCAATGTGTTCGCAGTGTTCAAGTGTAATTTGGTTACAGTCTCGACGTGGTACATTGAAATTTGTTAGTTGGGAGGTTTACATTAGCCTGTTCACGGCATGGGATGCGCCGTTTTAGCTATTAATGTTCACAGAAGTTACTAAACATTGGGTGTCTTGGAGACTTCAGCGGAGTAAGAACAGTTACACTGTTCTTTTTGTGAACATCTAGTAGCGATACGTGTCGAAACACTTCATTTCTTCCCCTGCACATAAAACTCAACTTTAAAACAGACTTTATATTCATAACGGTCAAAGAAAGTTTTCGATCGCCGCTGTGTTCATAACGATTTAACACGGATTCCTTTTTTTTTCGTCGACACTTACACAACTAAGTGTGTTCAAAGCTCTTTTGTCTTGTCACGTTCAAATACCTTCGTACCTACATTAGTAGAATAGGTTACTTATTTTTGTACACGCAGATTAACTGTGTTCACATCACAATTTCCACTGTGTTCGTAGTAAGCATTAATAATTATTAATAGACGGTACCTTTTTCTTTGTTTTCTGTGTAGAAAGAATCGTTGCGAGAAACAATACCAGTATGTTCATAGAGGCTTGTTTTCCCATTCGTTGATATCAAAACCAAGTATGAGATTGTAACTGAAAAGATAGTTAGAGTGAATTGTTCTCTGCATTTAATAATGGGAAATAGCGATCTGTGTGTTCATAACTGCCCCACAACTTGCATATAATACGTGAGCATTTATTAGATTATATCGGCAGTTACTCCTCTACTCATCTGAAGTTAACTTTAAGAGTAATTTTCATCACTAAAGTTGATTTGGGGGTTATCCAAATGTTCGTAATGGATCTTGTTCGTGAGGGTTATTCGTTATTATGAACATGGTATTGACCTAACCCTATAAAATGTAGCGTGTGAGTAGAGTTTGTGAACTTATTTATGTTCATAAGACTTACGAGCTGAGATCCTTGGTTCTTCGAACTTATTTTTCTGATCTATCCTATTCTTGCAGTGCACATTTTCTTTCTTACCTTGTATAGATTATGAACACATATGTATAAATAATTATTAATTATTATTATTATTAAAGTGGGGAATAAGAATTATATTTCCTTTTCAGGACGAACATACAATTTTACGATCATGGGCTGTGAAAGATTTTGCTCCAAATGTAGCTCAATACGTACAAATATTTCGACCAGAAAATAAATTACACGTAAAATTTGCCGAGTACGTTGTTTGCGAGGACGAATTCAAGTACGCTTTACTCGCAAACAACTGCACTTGTCCCGGAGCCTCGACTCTCGTCACATTATTACTACATACATCTCGAGGGCAGTACGTATATATTAAACGGAATCTTAACACAATTTTTGTTTTTAAATACACGAGACCTTTTACAGGGAAGGTCAGCAGTCTCAGGAAGAGTGGCATCGACTTTACGGACGATGTTCCGGTAACGAAATTTATCATATCGTTCTTGGTGATAGTCGATTTTTTGGAGAGTACGAGGGGAAAAGCTTTACGTACGCCAGTTTTCATTCGCATAGAAAGTGAGTATTAAGGGACGTCGAGGTTGGGGGGGGGGGGGGTTGAAACGGTTCCGGATCCAAAAGATCCGGATCTCCTCCGGATCTCCAGCTACGATATATCCGGATCCGGATTTCTCCGGATCTTACACACAATTCGGATCCGTAGATCCGGATTTGTTTAATCGGATCCTTAAGGTCCGGATCCGAAATTCGATCACACGTGAATTCTGTTGTTGTTGTATGAAATGAACTTCGTGATTTTTTGTGATACCTGTAAAATTTATCCATCGGAATCTCAAAATAAAGGTATCTGGATCAGTAATAATGAAATTTACTGTAATCTGGTAATCTCCTCCACGAATTCATTCAAATACGGATACAGCTACAGACTAGATCCGGAACTAGGTGTGTGAAGTTCCGGATCCAAAACAAGATCCGGATCTTCTCCGGATCTCCAGCTGCGATATATCCGGATCCGGATTTCTCCGGATCTCACACACAATTTGGATCCTTAAGATCCGGATCCGTAGATCCGGGTTTGTTTAACCGGATCCGCGTATCCGGATCCGAAATTCGATCACACGTGAATTCTGTTGTTGATGTATGGAATGAACTTCGTTATTCTTTGTGATAGGTACCTATAAAATTTATCCATCGGAATCTCAAAATGAAGGTATCTGGATCAGTAAATGAAATTTACTGTAATCTAGTGATCTCCTCCACGGATTTATTCAAATAATATAATATAATATATTTTTTATTAATCCGTCGATCAAAGTGCATGATATGGGACAAGTCAATAACAAATCACTTACAATAGAGGTATACAAAGACTTATACATTTACCTACCTACAAAATATGCTAATGAATTAGACAACCGCAAATACGGATACAGCTACTGACTTTAGATCCGGAACTAGGGGTGTGAAACGGTTCCGGATCCAAAACAAGATCCGGTATAGATCCGGATCTTCTCCGGATCTCCAGCTACGATATATCCGGATCCGGATTTCTCCGGATCTCACACACAATTTGGATCCTTAAGATCCGGATCCGTAGATCCGGATTTGTTTAACCGGATCCGCGTATCCGGATCCGAAATTCGATCACACGTGAATTCTGTTGTTGATGTATGGAATGAACTTCGTTATTCTTTGTGATACCTATAAAATTTATCCATCGGAATCTCAAAATGAAGGTATCTGGATCAGTAAATGAAATTTACTGTAATCTAGTGATCTCCTCCACGGATTTATTCAAATACGGATACAGCTACTGACTTTAGATCCGGAACTAGGGGTGTGAAACGGTTCCGGATCCAAAACAAGATCCAGTATAGATCCGGATCTTCTCCGGATCTCCAGCTACGATATATCCGGATCCGGATTTCTCCGGATCTCACACACAATTCGGATCCTTACGATCCGGATCCGTAGATCCAGATTTGTTTAACCGGATCCGAAAATGGAAGTATCTAGTGATCTCCTCCACGAATTTATTCAAATACAGATACAGCTACAGACCTTAGATCCGGATCCTATGTAAATTAATAGTAATGCAGGTCCGGATCCGTAGATCCGTGGATCCGGATTTAACCCCCAATTCCGTAGATCCGGATTTAACCTTCGGATTTTCGATCCGTATCCACAAAAATCCGGTATTCGGATCCATTGGATCCGGATATTTTTGGATCCGATACCCGAATAGGTGGCCTATGTGTGAGTGGACTTCTGACCACCCTCCCATCGTAATCCAGAATCCAATCCAGAATCTAGTGATCTCCTCCACGAATTTATTCAAATACAGATACAGCTACAGACCTTAGATCCGGATCCTATGTAAATTAATAATCCGTAGATCCGTGGATCCGTAGATCCGTAGATCCGGATTTAACCCCCAATTCCGTAGATCCGGATTTAACCTTCGGATTTTCGATCCGGAACCACAAAAATTCGGTATTCGGATCCGGATATTTTTGGATCCGATACCCGGATCCATAAAATTTGCGGAACTTTAGTTTGGTGTTTTCAGGTATGGTGTCGCGCTTGTTGGTGTGAGACCCGCCGAATTGCCCGAATTTTACGAGGATACGATTTTGCTTAATCCTGGTCCGAGGCACATTATGAAGAAGAGCGACACGTGCTACTATATGAGTATAACAAAGGAGGAGAATTCGTCATTTACCGTTGCCAATCAACAGTCGACTAATACGGCGTCTTCTGAGCCGGTAATTGTAACGGCGGAGGACAAATCAAACGCTTCTACCACTAAAGACGGTACCAGACTTCCTCAAGTCATTCTGCAAGTCCCTACATGTGTCAGTGAGTGTTGTCGCGCATGTTGCTATTTATCATGGAGGTACTCAGCGTTTTCCCCCCCTCAACTTCAGGGAGGTCCAAATTCGTCCCATTCGCGTTTTGGGCGTTTTTGGCATAGTGATAAGTACTATCTTAATGTATAAGCTGTGTATATCCATGACCAAAAAAACCGTACCGGAACGCTTGGCTTTTTGTTCTGGACGTACAAGACGCGGTCCAATTCGATGTTGTTTTTTGATTAAAAAATCAGCGTAATGCAAATGACGTAGCCGCTTTTCATGTAATGCACTTAAATGGATTACAATTCGAAATGTCTCACGATTTCTAAAGTTTTCACTAAATCACTTTTTCTATATGTATAGCTACTTTTCCCGATAATGGAAGTGGTGCAATGGATTCACGTCAGTGCCTAAAAGATTCATCTCCGGGATCAGTAACGTTAGATTTAGCGGTAACAGGTAACCATTTGGACGTACCTAAAGCTGCGGAAAGTACCAATTTTCTCAGCCCAGAAATAATAAATCAAAGAAGAAATTCGCGCCGCCCCAGTATATTACCTGTACCTGATATGATCACGGGATCGTCGCTAAATATATCCCAAGATACGGCGGACGAGGGTGACGAAAGTGAGGACGAACTTGAAGATGATGTTCCGTGGAGATCGCCCAGTGAGAAGATAGCGTAAGTCATCTTCCATACTTAAAAGAAAGCATGCTTGTACCTAAGTCTTCTTACAAAATAGATTTAATCTTAGTACGCCTATCGAATGCTTTGTGTCTCTTAGAATTTCTAGGTTTTTTCTTTTCTGTCAAAATTCTTTTCTTTCTTCTCGCATATGTCTATATCCAATCTTCTGTGGTCATGACATGCACCTATCAACCGTCTTTGTACATTCTCTCCAACCCCTTGCACTTCCCAGGTCCAGTTTTACAGACGATTCTGGTGACAGCACCCGACCCGCATGGCATGGTGATTGTGCTCGGTAAGTCCTATTGCCAGTGCAGCTTAGTGTGTCTTTCATAATTAACTGTTACATTGCTACCATTATTAATAGTCAGTCAACCTTTCTCACCAATTAAAAATCGAAATTATACCTGTCTATAGTACTTTTCACACTGAGAATTCAGTATAGAGCGCGCCGTTGACTTATGTAGCATGGCTGGGCCGGTTAGGAATCAGGTGTGGCCTCAACTAAAATGTGCCGTCCGAATCTAACTTTATTTTAACGTTATTTATAAACAATAATCTTGTAATAAACAATGCTTTTTATTTTTATTAAACACAATTTATACTGAATTCTCGGTGTGAAAAGTACAATAGAAGCTAATAATACTCATGGGTCAAGCTGTACCATTCCTAATTTATGCCAATTAAATCGAGAAACTTAATGAACAAGATGGTTTAAGTAAGGCTAATACGAATAAACAATAAGACTTACTTACTTGATAAAATTACGTTCTCTTCTCTGTGTTAAATAAATAAATAAAATAGTCATCAAACTGTAATTAAATTATTTACGATGGTACTAATTTACGTGAAGTTAATGAATGGTTCGTCTACATAATTAATGCTCTGTGCTCTTCTAACGTAGGTAATTATAATAACGAATTGGTCCCGTCAAATTCAATTGGGATAGGAATTAGGCATTAATTACAATTACCATACAATTGGTAAGTTATAGTCATCAAACTTTAATTAAATTATTTACGATGGTACTAATTTACGTGAAGTTAATGAGTGGTTCGTCTATATAATTAATGCTCTTTGACTCTTCTAACGTAGGTAATTATAATAACGAATTGGTGCCGTCAAATGCTTGATTCAATTTGGATAGGAATTAGGCATTAATTACAATTACCATACAATTAGTAAGTTATAGTCATCAAGCTTTAGTTAAATTATTTACAAAGGCACTAATTTACGTGAAGTTAATGAGTGGTTCGTCTATATAATTAATGCTCTTTGACTCTTCTAACGTAGGTAATTATAATAACGAATTGGTGCCGTCAAATGCTTGATTCAATTTGGATAGGAATTAGGCATTAATTACAATTACCATACAATTAGTAAGTTATAGTCATCAAGCTTTAGTTAAATTATTTACAAAGGCACTAATTTACGTGAAGTTAATGAGTGGTTCGTCGATATAATTAATGCTCTTTGACTCTTCTAAGGCAGGTAATTACAATAACGAATTGGTGCCGTCAAATGCTTCATTCAATTAGGATAGGAATTAGGCATTAATTACAATTACCATACAATTAGTAAGTTTATAGTCATCAAACTGTAATTAAATTATTTACAACGGTACTAATTTACGTGAAGTTAATGAGTGATTCGTCTATATAATTAATGCTCTTTGACTCTTCTAAGGTAGGTAATTATAATAACGAATTGGTGCCGTCAAATGCTTGATTCAAATGGGATAGGAATTAGACATTAATTTCAATTACCATACAATTAGTAAGTTATAGTCATCAAACTTTAATATTAAATTATTTACGATGGTACTAATTTACGTGAAATTAAGGAGTGGTTCGTCTACATAATTAATGCTCTGTGCTCTTCTAACGTAGATAATTATAATAACGAATTGGTCCCGTCAAATGCTTCATTCAATTGGGATAACAATTAGGCACTAATTACAATTACCATACAATTGTTAAGTTATAGTCATCAAACTTTAATTAAATTATTTACGATGGTACTAGTTTACGTGAAGTTAATGAGTGGTTCGTCTACATAATTAATGCTCTGTGCTCTTCTAACGTAGGTAATTATAATAACGAATTGGTGTCGTCAAATGCTTCATTCAATTGGGATAGGAATTAGGCACTAATTACAATTACCATACAATAAGTAAGTTATAGTCATCAAACTGTAATTATATAATTTACAAAGGTACTAATTTACGTGAAGTTAATGAGTGGTTCGTCTATATAATTAATGCTCTTTGAATCTTCTAACGTAGGTAATTATAACAACGAATTGGTGCCGTCAAATTCTTTATTCAATTGGGGTAGAAATTAGGCATTAATTACAATTACCATGAATTAGTAAGTTATACCTACTCGTCAAACTTTAATTAAATTATTTACAATCGTACTAATTTACGTGAAATTAATAAGTGGTTCGTCTACATAGTTAAAATTCTTTGACTCTTCTAACGTAGGTAATTATAATAACGAATTGGTGCCGTCAAGAGGATAATTGCTGTACCAACTGTGCCCATTTTTATACCTTATTTCACATCACTATATCATTAATAATTAAACCTGTATATACAATTTCGTTTCGCCGTGTATTGTGCCTACATTCACTAATTCACTTCAATTTAATCAGTTGATATAACGCAAGTACATACAACTGAAGTAGGTAATTGAGGGCTATTAAGTCATAATTAGGTAATTACAGTGCAATAAACAATTAATTACGACCCTTAATTTCACGTTCGTTGAACCAATTCATTATAATTTAGATTCAAACGTCTACTAATTTACTTGACTAATTATAAAAATTACATTAACATCGATTCACTTTTATGTCTAATGTATCGGTCATTAGAACATGTGGATGATTTTGTTAGCATTGTCTAGATAAATTAATTACACGCGACATCTAATTAATTACAACAGTAGTACAACTGATCCAAGATCGATAATTATATAAAAATAAATTTAATTGTTAAATGAATACGTGGAGTGCTTTTAATTAAATCGTAGTCAATTAGGTACACAATAATTAAATTAATTAAAATACATAATTATCCATTATTATGAAGAAATTAATTTAGGTATTTTGTAGGCAAGGGTAAATACTGTTATCACATTGACTTCGTACACTCTGTTAGATGTCTAATTTGGTACTAGGTAATTATTCCAAAATTGTAGAGCAATTAATTTAAATTTCTCCGAAACACATTTACTACTAGTCTCTAATTGTATAATGGCACACAGTGTTGAAACGCGTTGGGTTATCGTAAAATAAAAAATTTAATGGAATTACATACGTGCTATTATTGTAATATAACTACTTACCAAGTTTCACAAGTGTAGATAAATTTAATTATGCTTAAGTGCTTTACCTACAACATTCATAAATATTTTATTGAAACATGTGAAATAATTAAAAGGTTTTCATTCAGTACTTATATATATGATTGTAATAATTTGTCACTGTCCACATGTCATGCCAAAATAATGTATTAATTGGAGTGAGTGTTGCATGAATGTTTTAAAGTGAGATACAAATTAATTTACATGAGTATTTCTTAAAATTGTTTATGCGAGAAGCTCGTAATTTTACTTGCGCCAATAACTAATTAATTAACAATTGCTTATAGTCCCTTCACAATTCAAACGCTAATTATACTAATTAGATTGTTCTTTTACCTCGTCTAACTTCACTAATTGCGAAAAAACATAAATTGCTTTCTTTCCGTTTTCTTACTGCAAAAATATCTTGCGTAGGAATTGGCGAAAATATATTGATCTTACGTACGGTTCAATTACATAACTAACTTCTTGATAGTGATATATAGTCTTCACATTGACATAAGTCTCTTAAATAAAGTAATTCATCCATTTCATGATATTTATTATTTCCCACAGGCTGAAAAATTTTGTTTATCTTCATTTTTGCTAAATTGATACTAGAAATTAGTGCTGTACCGAATTCAATTAGGAGAGTGTGATAATTAATAGAGGCAATTAATTATAGTATTGTATTGAATTCTATTAAACTGCTGCATATTGACGTCGTTGTAACAATTTATGTTCTAAATCAATTTCTGAAGCGCGAATGCGATGCTAATTCGCTTAATCACGGCCGTATTATTCATTGTCTAATTAAATTAACGTTGCAACGTTCGGAAGAGCTGATTGCTAATTTCGGATTTATGCAATCTAGCCAATTCGCATAAAGATATTAGAAAATTAATACAGTTTCGTAATGATAATTAAAAGGAATGGGTGTGCAAGTAGATTTTTAATTAAGTACAATATTGAGGCCGCGACTATTTACTTATGCAGCATCAATGAACGAGAATGAAAGTGCTTCGTGTAGAGTATGAGTCAAATTGTTTTACATATAGCAGTATTTAGTATTTCCTTTAATTAGAGTTCATTTTAATTAACACATGATATTTAAGGCAAAGCGTGTATGTAATTAATTAAATTAGGTAATTTAAAATTTTAATCGGGGTGTTAATTATAATTAGGACAAGCAATTTCACTTAAATTTATTTGGCAAGCTTCTTTCTTCAAAATTCAATGAGTGTGATTTTTTTTCATGAAGGGTTTTGGCACTGACACATCCTTTCGATTCTCTTCTTCCTTTTCTTCTTTTCAAAGATTTAGCTACCTTTTCCATCTCTTCCTTTAATTTCCAACCCTTTCCATGGCATTCAACTGCTCAAACTTTATGGCAACGCCAAGGATCGCTTTGCCTTTAGACTGATACTCATAATATATTAGTATATTGTGAAGGCCAATTACGGTTTTTGGTTTTTTACAACTTCAATTAATGAGGTCGTCCGATTCTTCTTTTGGCAAAGACGTAGATTTTCTCTTCATAACCCTATCCAAAAACGTGCGAAAACTGGCAGTATCATCCGCGGGAATATCATGAAGGTAGAAAGTTAAAAAGAATTGGTCCTAGGATCCTTCCCTGCGGCACGCCTCCTGCTTTGATTAATTTGGTTGTGAAGATGACTGCATGTATTTTGACAGCAAAAGAACGATTTTCAAGGTATGAGAATAACATTGCTTTTAAGGTAGTCCGAAATGTGTGCGCGGGATAGTTTGTAGTTGAGCCCTTCGGTCCAGACCCTATCGAAGGTCTGTCGATGAATTTCATTTCATATTTCAAACCATAAGAATTATGCCACTTTCCCGTCAAAAAACATGACAAATGGCATTTTCTTTTCTTATAATTCAAACACGAAGTAGCCATAACCCGAACTATTGGCAATTTTTCGTACCTAATTAGCGATTAATTATCTCTTTAAAACACGAAATTAGTGTTATACCGCGACGGGAATTAATCGAAAATTATTTGAATAGACGTAAACGAGTATAACTTAATCGGTATAATTATAATGATCAAGTTTATTTGTTAGGTAGGTAGGTAATTGATGTGGCTTTTGTATGAATTAGGAAACGACGAGGTTACGATTACACCAAATTACTCTTAAAGCAATAAAGAGAATAGCGTTAATAAAGCTCTATTTAAATTAAATGTCAAACGATGTAACCAATAATTGTAAATAACACAAACGAAGGTAGAAATTATGCATGCCTTACATCGTTAATTATCATCTAGTTCTAGATAGATTAATACTCACAGTAATGTTATGTATTGCACTTGTAGTAAGCACATTAAAATATAACCCCCTTTAATAATAATTACTTGCCTATTAACGATCGTAGTGTAGGTAATACTAATTACCTTCTAATTTGAGTTTCTCCTTGTGTAGGAAGGGTCGACTGAAATACAAATCGCATCTTCTACTTGACTTTGCCGAATTTGGTATAGAAATGTGGAATATTCAACAATTAGGTGATTAGTGAAGATTATTCGTATTCTGTGTTTGAATGAATTTTTTACAATTACATTTAATTACATACATTCTTCAATTTATCACAGTTTAGTAATTATGTACAAGATTATGTAAAAAAATTGATAATTTTTTTTGGGGGGATTAAATCCACTACTTATTGATTAATTAATGATCCACTACTTATTAATTAATTAATTATCCCACAACTTACTAATTAATTAATTATCCACTACTTATTAATTAATTAATTATTCCCCTACTTATTAATTAATTAATTATGAATTAATTAATAAGTAGTGGATTTAATTCCAAAATTTCCTACCTAAAACTATTGGGGAAATTTTAAGTTTGATAATTTTATCTATCTCCAGCAATTGATAAATTAGAGGAAAATTATTAATTAATTAGCATAAAATTGTTTATTTTTGAACAGGAAAATGTCGGATAAGTTCAGGCCGCTACTCAAGAACCATCAATTTAATAATTTAATTTTTCTTTAGTGTTGTCCAAGAAACCTACGGTTCTTCAAGAGTGGTAGCCAAAAAAAATTTTTTTTGGATCATAGCCATGTCAGATAAATTTGTGAAATTTGATGTGTAATATGATAGTTTAATTGCTAAAATTGGAATTTGAAAATTCTCAGAGGCATTGCCTGGGGAGGAGAGGGTCCCCGTAACGTTTTTCTACTTCAAAATGTACTACCGCTAAAACAGTGCCTGAAACCCGAACTTACCTTACACCCCGTATTTGTACTGGGTGGTCCAAATTGGACACTTTCTTATGGAAACAGCCCTTATTTTAAGAGATAGAAAAAAATGGACCAAGATGTCTGGAGCTCAATGAGAAAATCACTGGGGCAAACAGAATTCAGCCGTCTCTATTTGTTTGGCCGCTAGGGGGCGTTTTTCGAATTTGGTCGAATTCTTTAATGCTCCATAACTTTCTTATTACTTAAGTGGTTTTGGCAAAATTGTTCTTGGGGCACTTTTTTGCGTAGAATCCATCGCGATAGTTTTTTTACAGAGTGTTTGGTTTTTTGTGTACGACCCTAAACTACATTTTTTCATGGGGTTTTTGAAAAGAGAGTGAAATTTCCTAAATAACACTTGTTATATTTATGTTAAATATTATTTTTATACCTACATTAAAATATTAAATATATTTCAATAAAATATATACGTATTTAATATTTTTTAAATAATATTTAAATAAATATATTAAAATAAATATAACAAGTGTTAGATCAAAATTTAGGAAATGTTATATTTTCAAAAACCCCTAAATATATAGGGTGGTCCATATGAAAAAATGTAGTGTAGGGTGGTACACGAAAAACCAAACACCCTGTATAAAAAACGGTCTATCGCGATGGATTCTACGTAAAAAAGTGCTCTAAGAAAGATTTTCCCAAAATCAATTATCTTTAATAATAAGAAAGTTATGAAGCATTAGACCAAATTCGAGGAACGCCCCCTAGCGGCCAAACGATTAAAGATAGTTGAATTCTGTTTGCCCCAGTGATTTTCTCATTAAAATTGACCTCCCACCTTGGTCCATTTTTTTCTATCTCTTAAATAAAGGATGTTGGCATAAGAAAGTGTCCAATTTGAACCACCCTGTAGTATAGTAATAATAATAATAATAGTCTTGATTTTGCTATACGGGTGCCAAGGTGTGTCAGGACCAACACTACCCTCTTTAGCCGCCCATTATTATTCCCAGAGAGCTACTCAGGCGGCCAACCTTTTCGAATATACCTACTTATAATTATTATTAAATCACAAGGTGTGTCGAACTGGTGAAAGTCCATAAGCAGATCGATATTTTTGAATATATTTTTGAATATTAGATGCCAGTACTAAGCAGAAAGGTCTTCTCCTGCGGTTTGTCTTACACGAACGCTATTTTTTCGTGTGTGGTCGGAGAAATCTGATAAACCCAAAACGTACGATAGTGCCTCTATGGCTCATCATTCGATCATCACCATTATCATGACGTACCACTACGAGAATGTCGTCATCCCACAACACCATACGATCGCAATTAAAGTAGCTTCTGGCCACCCTTTGATCCATTTCAAATTTGCACATCCGCTCGTCGAAATTTTTCAAAAACTCTTTTTGAAATTATTTTTTTGGTTTTGATAAATTTTACAACTTACTCAAAAAGGGGACACGAAAGCAATACTAATTTGATATTCACTAAATGATTCGCGCATAAGGTCGACACCTCTTCCTATTGTTCCATTTGAACTTTTTCAAAATTTTATCATCAAATTTCTGCCATTTTCTCGTGTTACATTTTTCGCCCTTTCTTAACCCTAATGGAAGCTTTCGAGTGCATTTTATTGAAAGAAGCACGATCGAACGCCCTTTTAGATTTCTGCATTGGTAAATAATTTCCTCGTCGTCCTTCAAACGAACAACCGTGTCTTTCCAAGTACTGGTATCTTGTCTTTTTTGAAGCCATATTGTTTTGTGTCCTACTGCTGCGTTGACGCGTTTCCTAACGATCCCTTAAAATAACTTAACCGAAATTTAATAGACAGACAGACAGACAGACAAACAGACAGACAGCCAGACAGACAAACAGACAGACAGATTCGCTTAAACGCCAGCTGAGTTTATGGAATTAAAACCAGATGACCAAGTCCTTCCCCTTGGAACAATTATTGAGCGCATCGTTAATTGGGAGCTCTCTCCACCCTCTTCTTATAGTCCTTTGCTCTACCCCTTTCCTTTCTTCGTTCTTCGGAGGAGTTCCTCTTTTACAGGTTTTGGACATTACTTCGCTGCTTGCTCGCTTTCCCTCTGATTTCTGATTTTCTTCTGCCCTTTCATCAGCGTTCTTATCCATTTCCTTCCTGAACGGTTCCCTACATTCGATCTACCCTTCAAAATGGTTAATTCCGCCGTTTTTTTCATTGCCTCAACCGAATGCCTGTACTGGCGATATGCTATTGAGTCAGTCCGGCGCTTGACATGTAGTATTCATATGCCTGGTCCCAAAAAGTTGGGATCTGTAACATCTTTCTGGTACTAGATATTCCTCCCCCATTTTGTTACTTAATTCCAAAGCATGTAGTATGTCATCTCCACTTTTCTCCTTACTGACCACCCCTCTCTAGGTTTTGCTAATCCCCGTAACTTTTATTCCTCTGCTATGCTTTGTATTTCTTTCATCATCACTTTATTAACGTCTTCACTTTAATCCTCTTTTGATTCTTACCCTGATCGTTTTTTGCATGGCGGTGTACCTTAATTTCCGTATCCTCGTATGCTAACAGGTATCGATGCATTTTTTAGCGTCTTCTAGGTCATTTGTCTCCATAAGCGTAATAGCAACTTTCTGCCTACCCTCTACGTGTACCGTCCGTTACATCTCCTCCATCGCCAGCTCCACGACTGTAGCCACTTTAAAATAAATCTTCCCTCATTTCTATGTATCGATTGGGCTCCCACAAAGTTTAATCAGTAGCCCTCCCCTCCTTGCTAGGGACAGATTTTACGCTTTACTTTGTCCTACCGTTTTTTACGCCTTAACCCTTCTTCCCTGTTTTAAACTCCTTGTTATGTTTATATTTTTCGTTGTATATCAGTATTCATACTTCCTACGCTCTGATACCTTTCATACCTTCCGTAGGCCGGTGAAGGGGTCTTAACACTGTGGAGAGGTCAACTGATCTATGTGTCCCTTTAGTTTAGCGCTTTGCTTGGCATTTGAAATTTTGATTGAAGTTTATTATTCCAAGCCATAGGTCTCGGCGACATCCTTTGTTTTCGTCCGTACCTCACAACTGTAACAATTTTTATTGTGATTTTGCATGAAAGTTCAATGAAAAAATTCAAGAGCAAAGTCAAGGGAAGATGCACAATAAGGCGGTAGTAATGTAACAGTAAACCCTCCTCTTGCAAAATTAAATTTCTAACAATTTCTAATGTATGTGCAGAATTGTGAAGGGTTTTCCGCCGGTGTCACCATACATCGGTGTAAGTCCAACATTATGCTATCTATTGAAGGAGAAGAAGCCCTTATGTTGCCTTCAGTTAGCTCAAGTTTGTGAACATTGCAGTTATCGTAACGCAAGGGATTATCAATGGCAAAACAAAACGATAATTTTAGCGGCCGATTACGCGTCGAATGGAATTTATAATTTTATAATACCGCTGAGGGCGCATTTCCGTTCGAAAACCTCGCTCCATCCCGTCATTTTACTTTTGGAACGTAGACCAGATATTGCGTTCTTAGACGCAGTTTCGTATTTTCCACTTGTTTATTGGATGCTAGGATCGATAGACTGGTAAGTTTTCCGCGGCGAAAAACGATTGACCTACTGAAAACCTCTTTTTGACTTACAGCTTAGATGATCTCCTACGTGCCGGAATCACTTTGGCGGAAAATGTGGTCGTTGTTAATAAGGAACTTTCGAATTCGGCGGAAGAGGATACACTTGCCGATTGTAATACGATCGTTGCCGTGCAGACGATGTTCAAGTAAGTCATAAATCCCTAAACTCTATAAATTATGAAATTTCCAGACTTTTGATTGTATCGTTTTAGTTTTGCGAGTAGGGGTGGTTGGGTTATTGCCCTCCGTTATTTAACGTGTAGACAATTTCCCTGAACGTAATTAACGTAGAAAATAATTAATAATGTTTTGGCTTGCATGAGTTTCTTGACATCACTACAATCTGTTTTCATCATTCAACTCTTTCCACTTCCATTCAACATAAACGGTAGCCAACTTCTTTCTTTTATTTTAAAAACAATTTAATTGCAAACCTTTGAATTCAATTAATTAAACCATAATTAAACTAGGAATTATAGTGAAGGCTAAACTTTTGCAATTTTATTATAAGTAAATAATGTTTCAATCAGATTTATCTGATTAAAATTTGAAATCTTAATTTCGAGGCTAAATTGGAATTCTAATTTAATTCAATTTAATTTTACCAAATTTCGAAATTCAAACAAAATTTCTACCGTATTTAATTTAACTGAAACTCGTGAACTTCATAGTCGTCATTGAAAAAAAAGAAACATCAAACTTTAAAAATACTAGTACGAGTACGGGAATTGGAATTAGATTGAAATTTTGATATTGAAATTGAAAATTAGTTGAATTCGTAATTAAAAAAAGGACCGACATTTACAGTTTCATTTTAAAATAAAAAATTAAGTAATGAAATTTCTTGTTTTTATTATTGTTGAGTACCATCAATTTTTAAACTCAAACATATAAATTTTGAAGTTAAATTTGAATATTAGTAATTTTTTGGCTTTCCTACGTAAATTCAGCATTAAATTTCAATGAATTTTGTGAAATCAATCAATTAAGTACGTATATAAAACCTAAAGAAGTTGGAATTCACAAATTTTACAAATGATTAAGCATCCAGTTATTTAATATAATTTGTTCCAAAATTGAATTCACTTATAAGCAAAGCTTGATCATTCAGTATCAAATAAGTATAGGATTTTAATAAATTTTTGAAATTAAAGCTGGAACAAATTTTTCTACTTGCTTGTGATTTAATAGAATTTAAAATTTGAAACGGAATTTCGTAAATTACCTCCAATTCGTTAAACTCGTACAAATATTAATTTCACATGAAATTAATGAAAATTCATTGCACTTTTAAAGTTAAAATTTGGGACATTAAGCCTAACTGAGCTTTCGATTATTTGTAAAATTTGTGAATTGGAAGTCGCTGAAGTTCTTATTTCCAGATGTCAATTTTTAAATTCGAGGAAATTTTGAAACATTTTTCAGCTACCAATTTTACATAACTTTTTTTATTTTAAAATACTGGGTTTTTACAGGGGGGAAATATGAAATTTAGCTTTAAAACTAACCCCTTGAAATCACCGAGCTCAATAAATATCGAATTTATATTCAATTATGAATTCAACCAAATTTCAATACAGATTTTAATCTCAATCCAATTCTCCAAACTTCAAACTGAAATTCACAAATTTCAGTTTGAAGTTCTGAAATAGTTGGAATGTATACAATTTCAAATTAGAATTCAATTATTTGAGTTATGGTATAAGTTAACGTTTAAATCTGTTTAAAATACAGGATTGAAGTTATGAATTAATTGAATTTTCAACATAATGGAAACGGCTTAACATTATTACTAGTTAAACCAATTTAATGTCAGAATTTGGGCAAAGGCAAATTTAAATTTTAATTGATTTCTATTCAAATTTGAAATTAAGTTCATGTGGATAGTTGAAATTTGCAACTTGAAACTTTTTTCTGTGTTATAATCGAAATTTGTTGAGTTTTGATCTTTTCGAAATTCTCACACGCTTCAACAATTGTAAACCTCAATTTTAATATTGAAATTAATTAGAATTTCAATTTCAACTTTCTTCCTCTTCAATGTTGAGTTTTCAAAATTCTAATTTCTAGAACTCCAATTTCAAATACAATTTTAACTTTAATTAGGTCAAATTAATTGCAATTTCATCTACAAACTCGCATTTCAAATAAATTAAAATCAGAATTTCAACAATTTCGACATACATTTAAAGTTATATAAATTCCATTTTAATTTTAAAATCCTAGTTTCTCATTACAAATTAATTAGATTTTGAATGTAATTGAAGAAAGCTTAACATTATTATTAATTGACTTCGAACAATTCTGAATCAAAAAGACATTTTCAAGAAATTCTGAATGAGACATCGAAAGATGATAGTTAACGATTAATAATGCAAATTTACTCCTAATTCCATATTGTGAATATCGTCTTAATTTAATTTTTGTTTCAAGCTAACAAAATTTCGTAATTGAAATTAACTATCCATGTTTAAATTAATTAAACAAATAGATACAATTTTGGAAATTATAAGAACAATTTCTATTTCAATTTTAATGATTTAACGAAATCGAAAACATATTTTTAGGAATCCTTAAATTAAAATAAAAATGGGGGTGCCTAGTAACCTTTAAATAAAAAAAAACAAAAAACCACAACACTTTTTTGGTATTATTAATTAAAAAATAATGCAACAATTGAGAAACTTAAATTTTTCAAATTCGCATCTTAAGTAAATTCACCTACTTAATGATTAAAAATTAAAATAAGATGACTAGAATTTGCTTAAAAAGTTTTTTTCAGTTAAAATTGTATTGAAATATTCAAATTCAAATATGTATGTGGTTCAAACCGAAACTCGTGAACGGAACTATTTTTGAATTCCGCATCTATGCTTTTCTAGGGAACCGATACCTAATTAAAAAAGTAAAATTTCTCGTTGAAGTTACGAATGTGTAATTTATTTAATTAATTTAAATATGGGTAGTGAATTTCAATTACGAAATTTTGTTACTTTGAAACAAAAATTAAATTAAGATGATATTCATAATTTGGGGATTTCAAGTATTTATTTTTGCTCAAATTTCACGCAAACTTCAAATTTAGGAAGCTTTTTTTAGCAGAAATTTAATAAATTTACTAAATTCAGGAAATTTGCTATGAGTGCGGAGTTGTAATTTTGTTGAATGTTGTCTAAATTCCAATTTGTAAATTGATATTAACATCTTGTTCAATTCGAAACTGAATATAATGTTGGGTTTTACTGTACTTGGTGTAAGATTTTCAAATTACCGACTTTTCCGAGGGGAACTGCATAATTTAAATGATTTTATAATATTAAACGTCCACATTGTACAAATTCGCGAGGTTAAATATAAAATTGAATTTTTGGCATTATTAATTAAAAAATTGGGAAACTTAAATCACAGCTGTGCATAAATTCTTCAAATTCACATCTTAAGTCGCAATTTAAGTAAATTCACCTACTTAATGATTAATAATTAAAATAATATGACTAGAATTTGTTTAAAAAGTTTTTTTCAGTTAAAATTGTATTCAAATATTCAAATTCAAATATGTATGTGGTTCAAGCCGAAACTGGTGAACGGAACTATTTTTGAATTCCGTTGAATTTTGACTAAATTCAAAATTGTAAATTGATTTAAAATCTTGTTCAATTCGAAACTGAATATGATGCTGGCTTTTACTTTACTTGGTGTAAGAATTTCAAATTACCGATTTTTCCGCGGAGAATTGCACAATTTAAATGATTCTATAATATTAAACGTCCACATTGTACAAATTCGCGAAGTTAAATATAAAATTGAATTTTTGGCATTATTAATTAAAAAATCGTCCAACAATTGCGAAACTTAAATTTTTCAAATTCGCAATTTAAGTAAATTCACCTACTTAATGATTAATAATTAAAATAAGATGACTAGAATTTGTTTAAAAAGTTTCTTTCAGTTAAAATTTTATTCAAATATTCAAATTCAAATATGTATGTGGTTCAAGCCGAAACTCGTGAACGGAACTATTTTTGAATTCCGTATCTATGCTTCTCTAGGGAACCGATACTTAATTAAAAAAGTAAAATTCCTCGTTGATGTTACGAATGTGTAATTTAATTGATTGAACATTCAACTTTCTGAAATTGTGTCTAAATTTGAAACTGAATTTTATCAAATTTCAGTGGACGTTTTAATGTAGTGCGAATTGAACTTGAAATTGAATTTGATTGACAGTGTTGAAAATTATATATTATTCAATTTAGACATTTTTAAGTAAATGTGTCAATTATGGATTGCCAGTTAGATAAGGTACCTACTCTAAACCTTTCCCATGGTATGTTTATCCAAAATTGTAAGTTTTAAGCAGTAAAATTATAACAGTGAATTGCGTGACATGTTTCGATAATATTTCAATTCATTATCATCAGGGTAAATTCTAATTTTTAGAATTTTTTAGAATTTACACTAGTACTTCAAACTTTATATTGTTACAATTTGGAATAAACGTACCATGGGGAAGGTTTAGAGCGAGTACCTTATTTAACTTGAATTAGCACCCCATTTCGATTCTTAACGTTAAGAACATCAATTATGGGGACCCAGCGTTATCAATTATGGATAAAATTTATTCAAATTGTACGTAACTTTTGTACTGTTTTGTAGTTACCTAATCTGATAAAATGGCTAATAAAAGTTTTACCACAATTTAAAATACAGAGTTAAAATCACCGTCAGGACTTACTGAAATTTGAATGTTTCTTTATTAAGCTAATTTAATGTTAGAATTTAATAAGAAAAAATGTTAATTGCAATCGGGAAATTTAGCGTGACTCGCTCGCTGCGCTTGCTCGTACGTTAAACATTCTCTATAAACACCAAGATTATAAACTTGTTGTATAATATACTTTTGTAAACTTTTACACTTAATTCGTAAAAAGTTTTAATAGCAAAGCCCAAATTCTTTCATACATTAATTTTCGAGGTTTTTTTTTTAAATTTGTAGCTTAATTTGATGTTGAAATTGGAAGGTGGGATATAATTATATAATTTTGAATTTAGAATGTAGTTTGAGCTTCAAGTTTCTATTTGAAATTCAGAATATTATTGAATTTACAATTTAGAAGTTTTTCCTGTACCTACGTAAGTGCTCCGAAGTTTATAATATATAATCGAACTTTGGGAGTACGTAAACTGTAAACTTCATTCGTCGCCACTTATCGTGTAGAGGAAATTGAAAATGTTCTTGTTTCAGATTTTTCCCAAGCATTCGAAGCATTACCGAATTATCGCAGTCGTCAAATATGAGATTTATGCAATTTCGTGCACACGACAAATATGCGCTACACTTATCGAAAATGGAAAAGGTAAGAAAAAGATGATTTCGTGTGACCACAAAACAGAGCAGCAGCCCTCTTTCCAAAACCTTTAATGATTAAGTTTCGAGAAACTTTGATTTAATCAAATTTCAATCCAAAGTTAAGTTAGTAATTAAAATTGACTTTGGAGAGGGTTTTAGCTAATAGAGCTACATCCGGTAGGTAAGTTTTGGTTTCTTGCAATCTCTAACAAATTAATTTGTTTAAAAGTTAATCTTGTTGTTCGCTAATGCAATTAGTGCACCGCCATCACTCTAGTGTTGTACCCCAGTCAAATAAGCCAGAAAAAGGGGCAAACCTCGGAATGGAAGCGAATAAGCTGAAAATTTGCATAAACCTTTATTTTGATGTTCTAATGACTGACAAAAAAGTCTCATATCATATCGTGTCTGCGTCATAAGTTATTCGAGGTCAAAGGTCGGGTAAATCGGTTTTTTGCAATTATTTCGTTTTCTATGCGAAATACCGCGTTCGAGGTTATTATGAATTTTGTAGATCATACACTTATCTACAATTTTCATTACAATCATTTTTTTTATAACTCCAACCATTCTCGAGATATAGCGTGGAGAGTGGGGAGCGCGCATCCGTATATGTTAAACTTACATAGCGTTGCTTAGGTGGATAGATGATTATACAACATTTTTAATCATTATAATGACAATAATATTTTAATCCGAATATTAACGTTTAGATGAAACTATACAAACTCTTTGAAAAGCATAAACTATAAAATAATGAATATTATTACAAAAATTTCTTACTTATAAATAACATATTTAATAATTTGTTATAAATAAATTAACTTGTCACATTTATAAATAATAGTAAAAATAATGTCACAAATTTTATTTTCAATTTATTAATAAATTGTGTAATCTACAATTTACTTGTCGACGCCGTTTACTATAGACTTTACATACGAGTGCGCGCTCCCCACTCTCCGCGCTATATCTCGAGAATGGTTGAAGTTATAAAAAAATGTCTGAGATAAAAATTGTAGATAATTGTATGACCTACAAAATTCATAATAACCTCAAATGCGGTATTTCGCGTAGAAAACGAAATAATTGCAAAAAACCGATTTACCCGACCTTTGACCTTGAATAACTTGTGACGCAGACACGATATGATATGAGACTTTTTTGTCAGTCATGAGTACATCAAAATGAAGGTTTCTACAAATTTTTAGCTTATTCGCTTCCATTCCGAGGTTGAAGGCTAATTTGACTGGGGTATTGGTGTTTTAAACGTTTTACAATGACAAAGTTTATACAGAACCAACGCATCCTCGGGATTTCAATGAAAAATTATTTATTAATATGCGCCCTAAATTATTAGGTAGGTACTTATAGAGTAAAAATGTCTTCTTCTTATCTTATTTTAATCCTATGCCTTCCTACTTTTCGTTGTAAGACTTGAGTGGAGTGGAGCTTGCGTTTTTCTTGCATAACCTTTTTTCTATCTTGGGTCGGACTTTTCTCGTTCCATATCTCCTCTTCCCAGTTAATCGCTTTTGCCATTTTCTCCTTTGTCTTCATTTCTTATTCTTTCCTTTCTACTTTGTGTTGTTAGACTTGAGTGGAGTGGAGCTTACGTTTTTCTTCACTTTTTCTTGCATCACCTTCTTTTCTATCTTGGGTCTCATTGTTAATATCTTCCCATTCCATATCTCTCCTTTCCATTTATTCCATATTCTCATTGACCTTCATTTCGAATTCTTTCCTTTCTATTTAGTGTTGTAAAACTTTGAGTGGAATTTTTCTTCACTTTTTCTTGCATCGCCTTCTTTTCTATCTTCGGTTTCATTTTTAATATCTTCCCATTCCATATCTCTCCTTTCCATTTCTTCCATATTCGCATTGGTCTTCATTTCTTATTCTTTTCTTTCAGTGGAGTAGAACTTACCTTTTCACATTTCTTGCATCACCTTTTTTTTAGTCTGATTTCTAATATCGTCCCTTTCCATATCTCTCCTTTCCAGTACTTTGCTTTTTCCATTTTCACTGTTGTCTTCATTTCTTATTCTTTCCTTTCAACTTTACGTTGTAAGACTTAAGTGGAGTCGGAGTGAAGCTTACGATTTTCTTCACTTTTTTTGCATCGCCTTCTATCTTGGGTCTGGTTTTTAACATCTTTCCATTCCATATCTCTCCTTTCCATTTCTTCCATATTCTCATGGGTCTTCATTTCTGATTCTTTCCCTTCTACTTAGCGCTGTAAGACTTGAGTGGAGGGCAGCTTACGTTTTTCTTCACTTTTTCTTGCATCGACTTTTTTTCTATCTTGGGTCTAGTCTTCAATGTTTTTCCGTTCCATATCTTTCCTTTCCATTTCTTCGCCATATTCTCATGGGTCTTCATTTCTGATTCTTTCCCATCTACTTAGCGCTGTAAGACTTGAGTGGAGGGCAGCTTACGTTTTTCTTCACTTTTCTTGCATCGCCTTTTTTTCTATCTTGGGTCTAGTCTTCAATGTTTTTCCGTTCTATATCTTTCCTTACCATTTCTTCCATCTTCTTTGGTCTTCATTTCTTATTCTTTCCCACCTAGTTTGCGTTGTAAGTCTTGAGTGGAGTAGAGCTTACCTTTTCTTCACATTTCTTGCATCATCTTTTTTTTGGGTCTGATTTTTAATATCTTCCCGTTCCATATCTCTCCTTTCCAGTTCTTTGCTTTTTCCATTTTTTCCTTGGTCTTCATTTCTTATTCTTTCCTTTCTACTTTACGGTCTTTACGTTGTAAGACTTGAGCTTACGTTTTTCTTCACTTTTTTTGCATCGCCTTTTTTCTATCTAGAGTATGGTTTTTAATATCTTTCCATTCCATATCTCGCCCTTCCATTTCTTCTATATTCGCATGGCTCTTCATTTCTGCTTCTTTAGCTTCTATTAGCATTGTTAGACTTTAGTGGAGTGCAGCTTACGTTTTTCTTCACTTTTTATTGCATCGCCTTGGGTCTCATTTTTAATATCTTCCCATTCCATATCTCTCCTTTCCATTTCTTCCATATTCTCATTCGTCTTCATTTCTTATTCTTTCGTTTTTACTTAGCGTTGTAAGACTTGAGTGGAGTTTTTCTTCACTTTTTCTTTCATCATCTTCTTTTCTATCTTCGGTCTCATCTTTAATATCTTCCCATTCCATATCTCTCCTTTATTTTTCGTCCATATTCTCATTGGTCTTCATTTCTTATTCTTTCCTTTCTACTTTGTGTTGTAAGACTTGAGTGGAGTGCAGCTTACGTTTTTCTTCACTTTTTCTTCTTGGGGTCTAGTCTTCATTGTTTTTCCGTTCCATATCTCTCCATTCCATTTCTTCCATAGTCTCATTATTCTTTGCCACCTAGTTTGCGTTGTAAGACTTGAGTGGAGTAAAGCTTACCTTTTTACATTTTTTGCATCATCTTCTTTTCTATCTTCGGTCTCATCTTTAATATCTTCCGTTTCCATATCTCTCCTTTCCCGTTCTTTGCTTTTTCCATTTTCTCCTTGGTCTTCATTTTTTATTCTTTCCTTTCAACTTTACGTTGTAAGACTTGAGTGGAGTGGAATTCACGTTTTTCTTCACTTTTTTTGCTGCGCCTTTTTTCTATCTTGGGTATGGTTTTTAACATCTTTCTATTGCATATCTCTCCTTTCCATTTCTTCCATATTCTCATGGGTCTTCATTTCTGATTTTTTCCCTGCTACTTAGCCCTGTAAGACTTGAGTTGAGTGGAGCTTACGTTTTTCTTAATTTTTTTTACATCGCTTTTTTCTATCTTGGGTCTGGTTTTTAATATTTTTCTATTCCATATCTCTCCTTTCCATTTCTTCCATATTCTCATGGGTCTTCATTTCTGATTCTTTCCCTTCTACTTAGCGCTGTAAAACTTGCGTGGAGTGCAGCTTACGTTTTTCTTCACTTTTTCTTGAATCGCCCTTTTTTCTATCTTGAGTCTAGTCTTCAATGTTTTTCCTTTCCATATCTCTCCTTTCCATTTCTTCCATAGTCTCATTGGTCTTCATTTCCTATTTTTTCCCACCTAGTTTGCGTTGTAAGACTTGAGTGCAGTAGAGCTTATCTTTGCTTCACATTTCTTGCATCACCTTTTTTTTGGGGTCTGGTTTTTAACATCTTTCCATTCCATATCTCTCCTTTCCATTTCTTCCATACTCTCATGGGTCTTCATTTCTGATTCTTTCCCTTCTACTTAGCGCTGTAAGACTTGAGTGGAGGGCAGCTTACGTTTTTCTTCACTTTTTCTTGCATCGACTTTTTTTCTATCTTTGGTCTAGTCTTCAATGTTTTTCCGTTCCATATCTTTCCTTTCCATTTCTTCGCCATATTCTCATGGGTCTTCATTTCTGATTCTTTCCCTTCTACTTAGCGCTGTAAAACTTGCGTGGAGTGCAGCTTACGTTTTTCTTCACTTTTTCTTGAATCGCCCTTTTTTCTATCTTGAGTCTAGTCTTCAATGTTTTTCCTTTCCATATCTCTCCTTTCCATTTCTTCCATAGTCTCATTGGTCTTCATTTCCTATTTTTTCCCACCTAGTTTGCGTTGTAAGACTTGAGTGCAGTAAAGCTTATCTTTGCTTCACATTTCTTGCATCACCTTTTTTTTGGGGTCTGGTTTTTAACATCTTTCCATTCCATATCTCTCCTTTCCATTTCTTCCATATTCTTAAGGGTCTTCATTTCTGATTCTTTCCCTTCTACTTAGCGCTGTAAGACTTGAGTGGAGGGCAGCTTACGTTTTTCTTCACTTTTTCTTGCATCGACTTTTTTTCTACCTTGGGTCTAGTCTTCAATGTTTTTCCGTTCCATATCTATCCTTTCCATTTCTTCGCCATATTCTCATGGGTCTTCATTTCTGATTCTTTCCCATCTACTTAGCGCTGTAAGACTTGAGTGGAGGGCAGCTTACGTTTTTCTTCACTTTTCTTGCATCGCCTTTTTTTCTATCTTGGGTCTAGTCTTCAATGTTTTTCCGTTCTATATCTTTCCTTACCATTTCTTCCATCTTCTTTGGTCTTCATTTCTTATTCTTTCCCACCTAGTTTGCGTTGTAAGTCTTGAGTGGAGTAGAGCTTACCTTTTCTTCACATTTCTTGCATCATCTTTTTTTTGGGTCTGATTTTTAATATCTTCCCGTTCCATATCTCTTCTTTCCAGTTCTTTGCTTTTTCCATTTTTTCATTGGTCTTCATTTCTTATTCTTTCCTTTCTACTTTACGGTCTTTACGTTGTAAGACTTGAGCTTACGTTTTTCTTCACTTTTTTTGCATCGCCTTTTTTCTATCTAGAGTATGGTTTTTAATATCTTTCCATTCCATATCTCGCCTTTCCATTTCTTCTATATTCTCATGGCTCTTCATTTCTGCTTCTTTAGCTTCTATTAGCATTGTTAGACTTTAGTGGAGTGCAGCTTACGTTTTTCTTCACTTTTTATTGCATCGCCTTGGGTCTCATTTTTAATATCTTCCCATTCCATATCTCTCCTTTCCATTTCTTCCATATTCTCATTGGTCTTCAGTTCTTATTCTTTCCTTTCTACTTTGTGTTGTAAGACTTGAGTGGAGTGCAGTTTACGTTTTTCTTCACTTTTTCTTCTTGGGGTCTAGTCTTCATTGTTGTATGACTTGAGTGGAGTAAAGCTTATCTTTTCACATTTTTTGCATCATCTTCTTTTCTATCTTCGGTCTCATCTTTAATATCTTCCCTTTCCATATCTCTCCTTTCCCGTTCTTTGCTTTTTCCATTTTCTCCTTGGTCTTCATTTTTTATTCTTTCCTTTCAACTTTACGTTGTAAGACTTGAGTGGAATGGAATTCACGTTTTTCTTCACTTTTTTTGCTTCGCCTTTTTTCTATCTTGGGTATGGTTTTTAACATCTTTCTATTGCATATCTCTCCTTTCCATTTCTTCCATATTCTCATGGGTCTTCATTTCTGATTTTTTCCCTTCTACTTAGCGCTGTAAGACTTGAGTTGAGTGGAGCTTACGTTTTTCTTAATTTTTTTTACATCGCTTTTTTCTATCTTGGGTCTGGTTTTTAATATTTTTCTATTCCATATCTCTCCTTTCCATTTCTTCCATATTCTCATGGGTCTTCATTTCTGATTCTTTCCCTTCTACTTAGCGCTGTAAAACTTGCGTGGAGTGCAGCTTACGTTTTTCTTCACTTTTTCTTGAATCGCCCTTTTTTCTATCTTGAGTCTAGCCTTCAATGTTTTTCCTTTCCATATCTCTCCTTTCCATTTCTTCCATAGTCTCATTGGTCTTCATTTCCTATTTTTTCCCACCTAGTTTGCGTTGTAAGACTTGAGTGCAGTAGAGCTTATCTTTGCTTCACATTTCTTGCATCACCTTTTTTTGGGGTCTGGTTTTTAACATCTTTCCATTCCATATCTCTCCTTTCCATTTCTTCCATATTCTCATGGGTCTTCATTTCTGATTCTTTCCCTTCTACTTAGCGCTGTAAGACTTGAGTGGAGTGCAGCTTACGTTTTTCTTCACTTTTTCTTGCATCGACTTTTTTTCTATCTTGGGTCTAGTCTTCAATGTTTTTCCGTTTCATATCTTTCCTTTCCATTTCTTCGTCATATTCTCATGGCTCTTCATTTCTGCTTCTTTAGCTTCTACTTAGCGTTGTTAGACTTGAGTGGAGTGCAGCTTACGTTTTTCTTCACTTTTTCTTGCATCGCCTTTTTTTCTATCTTGGGTCTAGTCTTCAATGTTTTTCCGTTCTATATCTTTCGTTACCATTTCTTCCGTAGTCTCTTTGGTCTTCATTTCTTATTCTTTCCCACCTAGTTTGCGTTGTAAGGCTTGGTGAAGTAGACCTTACCTTTTCTTCAGACATCACCTTTTTTTTTGGGTCTGATTTTTAATATCTTCCCGTTCCATATCTCTGCTTTCCAGTTCTTTGCTTTTTCCATTTTTTCCTTGGTCTTCATTTCTTATTCTTTTCTTTCTACTTTACGTTGTAAGGCTTGAGAGGAGTAGAGCTTACGTTTTTCTTCACTTTTTTTACATCGCTTTTTTTCTATCTTGGGTCTGGTTTTTAGTATCTTTCCATTCCATATCCCTCCTTTCCATTTCTTCTATATTCTCATTGATCTTCATTTCTTATTCTCTCCTTTCTACTTTGTGTTGTAAGACTTGAGTGGAGTAAAGCTTACTTTTATCACTTTTTCTTGCATCGCCTTTTTTCTATCTTGGGTCTGGTTTTTAATATGTTTCCATTTCATATCTCTCCTTTTCATTTCTTCTATATTCTCATGGCTCTTCATTTCTGCTTCTTTAGCTTCTACTTAGCGTTGTTAGACTTGAGTGGAGTGCAGCTTACGTTTTTCTTCACTTTTTCTTGCATCGCCTTTTTTCTATCTTGGGTCTAGTCTTCAATGTTTTTCCGTTCCATGTCTCTCCTTACCGTTTCTTCCATAGTCTCATTGGTCTTCATTTCTTATTCTTTCCCGCTTAGTTTGCGTTGTAAGACTTGAGTGGAGTAGAGCTTACCTTTTCTTCACATTTCTTGCATCACCTTTTTTTTGGTCTGATTTTTAATATCTTCCCGATCCATATCTCTCCTTTCCAGTTCTTTGCTTTTTCTTCATTTCTTAATCTTTCCTTTCAACTTTACGTTGTAAGACTTGAGCTTACGTTTTTCTTCACTTTTTTTACATCGCCTTTTTTCTATCTTGGGTCTAGTCTTCAATGTTTTTCCGTTCCATGTCTCTCCTTACCGTTTCTTCCATAGTCTCATTGGTCTTCATTTCTTATTCTTTCCCACTTAGTTTGCGTTGTAAGACTTGAGTGGAGTAGAGCTTACCTTTTCTTCACATTTCTTGCATCACCTTTTTTTTGTCTGATTTTTAATATCTTCCCGATCCATATCTCTCCTTTCCGGTTCTTTGCTTTTTCCATTTTCTCCTTGGTCTTCATTTCTTAATCTTTCCTTTCAACTTTACGTTGTAAGACTTGAGCTTACGTTTTTCTTCACTTTTTTTGCATCGTCTTTTTTCTATCTTGGGTCTGGTTTTTAACATCTTTCCATTCCATATCTCTCCTTTCCATTTCTTCCATATTCTCATGGGTCTTCATTTCTGATTCTTTCCCTTCTACTTAGCGCTGTAAAACTTGAGTGGGGTGCAGCTTACGCTTTTCTTCACTTTTTCTTGCTTCGCCTTTTTTTTATCTTGGGTCTAGTCTTAAATGTTTTTCCGTTCCATATCTCTCCTTACCATTTCTTACATAGTCTCATTGGTCTTCATTTCTTATTCTTTCCTTTCTACTTTGTGTTGTATGTAAGACTTGAGTGGAGTGCAGTTTACGTTTTTCTTCACTTTTTCTTCTTGGGGTCTAGTCTTCATTGTTTTTCCGTGCCATATCTCTCCTTTCCATTTCTTCCATAGTCTTATTGGACTTCATTTCTTATTCTTTGCCACCTAGTTTGCGTTATAAGACTTGAGTGGAGTAAAGCTTACCTTTTCACATTTTTTGCATCATCTTCTTTTCTATCTTCGGTCTCATCTTTAATATCTTCCCTTTCCATATCTCTCCTTTCCCGTTCTTTGCTTTTTCCATTTTCTCCTTGGTCTTCATTTTTTATTCTTTCCTTTCAACTTTACGTTGTAAGACTTGAGTGGAGTGGAGCTTAAGTTTTTCTTTGCTTTTTTTACATCGCCTTTTTTCTATCTTGGGTCTGGTTTTTAACATCTTTCCATTCCATATCTCTCCTTTCCATTTCTTCCATATTCTCATGGCTCTTCATTTCTGATTCTTTCCCTTCTACTTAGCGCTGTAAAACTTGAGTGGAGTGCAGCTTACGCTTTTCTTCACTTTTTCTTGCTTCGACTTTTTTCTATCTTGGGTCTAGTCTTAAATGTTTTTCCGTTCCATATCTCTCCTTACCATTTCTTCCATAGTCTCATTGGTCTTCATTTGTTATTCTTTCCCACCTAGTTTGCGTTGTAAGGCCTGAGTGGGGCAGAGCTTACCTTTTCTTGATATTTCTTGCATCACCTTTTTTCTATCTTGGGTCTGGTTTTTAATATCATTCCATTCCATGCCTCTCCTTTCCATTTCTTCCATATTCTCATGGGTCTTCATTTCTGAATATCTCCCCTTTCCGGTTCTTTCCTTCTTCCATGTTCTCCTTGGTCTTCATATTTCTTATGAATATAACACGTCACAAATTGTAACCTTCAAACTAAGTTTTGTAGCATACCCAGTAGGTAAGCCAAAATGGAACGACATGCCAAGCTCAATTTCTTTATAATTGTCTTCCTCTGAGTGTCTGAAGCCTCAATATAATTTGTGATAAAACATGATTTATATGAAAACGCATTTTGTTCATTTAATAAATTTGTTGACGCGGTAAGAAAGGGTTTTTATCTTTATAGTTTCAACCATTTCAATACTTTCGCACAATAATGAAGCATATTACTGTTGTTATTATTATATGTACCTATACATTGTTGTTAGTTTGTTTGTAATTCGTAATTGTTTTCTGTTTTATTACTGTATGTCCATTTACATTTTTTAAGATGACTGATGTAAGTGCCATTTGCACAATAGCATGCTCGATATATTATATTATTCTTTCCTTTATACTTGAGTGGAGTGGAGTTTACGTTTGCCTGCGCATTTTCTTGCATCTCCTTTTATTCTATCTTGGGTCTGGTTTTCAATTTTTTTCCAATCCTTTCCAGTTCTTCCCTTCTTTCATGTTCGCCTTGGTCTTCATTTCTTATTCTTCTCGTTCTATTTTGCCTTGCAAGACTTGAGTGTAGTAGAGCTTATGTGTTTCTGCATTTTTCTTGCATTACTTACTTTATTTTCTATCTTCTTCCTGTTCTCGCCTTCTTTCATGTTTTCCTTGATCTTCGTTTCTTATTGTTCCCTTTTATTTTGCGTTGTAAGACTTGAGCTTACGTATTTCATCTGTACTTTTCCTTTCATCGCTTTCTTTTCCATCTTGTGCCTGGTCTTTAATTTTTTCCATTCTATATCTCTCCTTTCCTGTTCTTCCCTTCTTCCATGGTTGTTGCTTCCTTTAAAATTCAACCATTGTTGTTCTATTTCATCTCTTTCTCCTTTCTGCGTTTACCCAATTGTTCTCTGTAATTTTATTTCATTTTTCTTATTGTCTCCATTAAGCCATCTTATTGTAAAAGATTATATGTTACGCATCTCTCATCTGTTTATACCATTTCTTCCAAGTCCCATCGGCCAATAGTCTTATCGTCATCTGTCCATTATTTTATCTTTCTCAGTTGCGCTTTATGTTAATCATATTATACTGTTTCTTTTATCATAGTCGTTTTGGGGTACCATAGAATATTTTTTGGTTCTCTCTGTAATTTTGCATCATCCTTGCAACCTTTTGTCCCATCCAACTATTTTTCTTCTCTTCAACTTTTGTTACGGTAAGAATGGGGTCGTAACAATCCACGCTCGTTTAGTCTATGGAGGCAAAATGGGTCGGGGCTAGTTTCAGGGAACGAAAGAAAGAACTTTTGTTAGTAGGGCGCCACGGAGTTCTAGAAGACTCTTCGCTGTTCCAATCTGGTAACCAGCTTCTTCACAACAAGATACGATTGATACAATAATATGTTCACAAGCATGTAATTCATTCAAACTGCTTACCTGAAATCCCGCAGTGGCTTCTTTGATCAAGGAGGACTTAGATGCGTTACCTAGACAAGTGAACTTAGGACCGAAAGTCCAAAATGAAATGGTAAATTACGGACTTGAACCGCAAAGCGATAATAGTTAATATCCTTTGGAAATGTCTGTGGGGTTGATTTAAAAAATGGCCTGGCGGTACCGATGACGTTAAAAGATCAAAAGACTAATGAATGTTGGGAATTACAGAAAAGAAATGATCACCTCCGAGCGTTCAAACTACGGGAAAGCAGATGATCCAAATAATACCAATTCTAAAATCTGATGACCGCTTATATACGATATAAATCGAGATAAAAGAATGGCTGTTTTCGAATTTAGCACGATCTGTGTCTGTTAGAAAGAGATGAAACGAGAAAACCAAAATCTATGTAGTACATTTTTTACCATTTTCCACTTTCCTTATCAAAAAATGTTTTTGTTATAAACCTAACTTCCACTCTTATAGACCTATATTTTAAATTTTCAATGCATAATTATATATTTCTTTGTTTGTTATAGTTCTTTGTTACGTACGTATTACTTTAAAATAATTTGAGGAGCCAATAGTTGCATAATTATTAAGAATGTTGTGTCACAATGAAAATGAACAAGTATTTCGATTTCAGAGAGAAAAAGAGCGTGGTTCTCATCTATCGTACATGTTTCGCCTACCTTTTGCTGCAGGAAGTGTATTTAGTGCCAGTATGCTTGACACACTGCTCTATCAAGCTTTCGTGAAAGACTACGTAATTACTTTTGTTAGGTTACTACTGGGAGTTGATCAAGCTCCCGGTTCGGGCTTCCTTACTTCGGTAACTATATCTTCCGGAGCGATCTTCTCGTGGTACTGAGAAATTAATTTCAGATGAAGATTACGAAAGATGATATGTGGATACGAACGTATGGACGTCTGTATCAAAAGTTATGTTCGACAACATGCGAGATACCTATCGGAATATATCGCACTCAAGATACTTCGGTCTCTGACTCATCACATGTGAGTATGAGCGGAAGATCATCAGCTTGGTCAAGTTGCGTGCGTGTGCCTTCAATGGTAACCGTAAGTACAAAGCCAAAAATGTTCGCTTACCTACTCTCTTATTCTCAAGAAAAGTTGCCTAACCGACGAAATTTACTATCGCCTTTCTTCTTCGATGTTCATCACTACCTAATCAATTTTTTTGATCACCATTTACAGCCCAAGTGAAAGCACACGCACCGATGGTGAAACTCGTGTTTATAGCATGTTCTGTATGTGCACGTTTTTTTTGTAAATGACTTCTTTTTTGTAAATGCTGGAAAGTGTGACTTCCCACACTCATAAATGGGTGCGAGAAAAAAAAAAGCTTAACACTACTAAAACTGTGTCCTTTAATTATAGCAAATTTAAATTTATTTTCATAAATAACAGGGCGAGGTTTAGAAACATCCAGGATGTGCTGTGTGACTTAACTTTTCTTATTGTACCTCTACTAATTATTATGACGATTCTAACTAACAAATTCGATATAATTTTAGCAATCGAAAGACGTGACAAATTTGGCTCAAACATTGCTTTTTAATCAATATCTAACATACAATACGCATATATTGAAAACCAAAAATGAAGAAAATGATCTTGGATCGCTTTTCGGGGTAAGTTCATATAGTGAAAGAGCTTTGTAGAATTCACAGTATACGGTTTGTATTTGTAAACGTACCTCGCTTGCTTTCTTGCTTTCAAGTAGTAACAGCTTTATAAATATGAGGTTCCATGGAAGAAAAACGGTTTCAGTAGTTTCACCTTCTGCATGATATCTAGCGTTTTTCAACCCTTTGTATATATTCACAAAACTTCTCGCGGTACCTATATTTACATTTTTTACATCGAACAAAAAACGAACCACTTTGCTCGGTTGTTCCTCACATCATTCCTATACCATTTTGAACCGTACCTTGTAAAACCTTTACGAACAAGAGATTTTAATCATTTTCTTCATCTAATCCGCATCATTCGAAACATTGAAGAAAAACAAATTGGAATTCCATTTTGCTACGTCCACATCTTGAAATGGCCTCAGTAAAGTTGGCCCCCCGACCTTTCCCGATCAATTCCAAATTTGCCCTATAATTAGTGCTACATTAGTGCTGATTAGTGCTCTAGTTTGGTAATTAGTGCTGGTAATCTCAGGAACTTACGCTAATTTCTTTTTCGGAGTGCCAACTTTACCTGGCATCTCGACCTCTCCCGATCACTCCCAAATTTGCCCTATAATTAGTGCTACATTAGTGCTGATTAGTGTCCGAGTTTGATAATTAGTGCTGGTAATCCGAGGAACCTATGCTAATTTTTTACTGGATACTTGTTACCGTTCGCTTAATATCGCGAAAAATTGATTTTGCACAATATCAATATATATTTTGGTAACTACTCAGTATTTCTCGGTGAATTTTTGCAGGAGACGAGTCATTTTCAGACCAAAAATTATTTTAATCGTTGCAGAAATAACAGTAACACGCCACGCGACAGTTTTTATCGTTTTTTTTAATTTAAAAGTGACGTTAAACACACCTAATCTATCTAAATAGTGTACAGCAACAAGTGCGGAATTATAAAATCGATGTGGGTCGTTTTGGTATCGGCTTTTCGGCCAGGTCATCAAAGCAGACTAAAGTGCCGTCCGGTCGTCTGCATACAGCCACATAATGACCAGGCAAACTTTCAATAAGTAGGGGAGAGAATGCTAATACGCCTCGAAGCCATAATTTAGGACAGCTGGGGAGCTGAATTATAGAGGGGATGTTTCGCAGTTGAATTTTGGCGAGGTTTTCTAATAATGATTAAGGAACGCTTTTGAACGCACTACTTATCCAGTAAAAAATTAGCATAAGTTCCTCGGATTACTAGCACTAATTACCAAACTCGGACACTAATCAGCACTAATTATAAGGCAAATTTGGAAGTGATGGGGAGAGGTCGGGGTGCCAACTTTACCTGGGCCCCGAAAAGAATTTGCATAAGTTCCTCGGATTACCAACACTAATTACCAAACTCGGTCACTAATAAGCACTAATGTAGCACTAATTGTAGGGAAAATTTGGAAGTGATCGGGAGAGGTCGGGTGCCAACTTTACCCGGCCCCCGAAAAAAAATTAGCATAAGTTCCTCGGATTACCAACACTAATTACCAAACTCGGCCACTAATAAGCACTAATGGAACACTAATTATAGATTTGGGAGTGATCGGAAGAGGTCGGGGTGCCAGGTGAAGTTGGCACCCCGAAAAAGAAATTAGCATTGAGATTACCAGCACTAATTACCAAACTCGAGCACTAATGTAGCACTAATTATAGGCAAATTTGAAAGTGATCGGGAGAGGTCGGGGTGCCAACTTTACCGAGGTTACATATTTTGGGGTCTCTGAGTGAAATTGGAAGAAAATTCGTATGTACGGATGGGAGATGATAAGTCTGCAAACTCCTTGTAAACTGTTTGCTTACCATTTGTAGTAAAAAATGTCACTGCATCACAATCCTTGAATGCATACAGCATAATGGTCTCTTGGAGACACAGTTCTCCCAATTTGGTGTATATGTCATGAGCAGCTACATACATGTATCTTTTGTTTTTCCCACTTAATAACTCTGTCGAGCCTTGATCGCAAAAGCCATGGAAATGGGCACATGGCACTGCGACACCTGTGTCAGAATCACCTAGGTGGATGCTTGACGTTTCCAACTGATCACACCTATGGAGGATGAGTTAGGGGCCGATATGTAAACCAGGGAATCCTTTCAACCATTCAATGGCAAGCCACTAGAATACCTCTGTTCTGTTCAGTCGATTCCTGAGAGAATTATTCCTTATTTTCGGAAGTAAATTGATTAGACTGTTTTAATACTTCCTCCCCCTACGCACCCCAATGGAGTACAAGTACCGGCAAACTCCAACGTCACTCGATGTTCCAGTTGCTACCTTTATGCTGTTATCCTTTCACAAATTCCAAACTTACTTAATCAGCTGGAGGGATTATAGCAATATGTTGCTTCGGAATCAGTTCAAGATCACCGAGCCCCATGGCGGTCTTCCCCTCATCAGAACAGCTTTAATTTCAAACAGCTTTGTCCTGTTCTATCTCTGTTACCTGTTTGTACAGAGCTGTTCTGATGAGGGAAGGAGCTCAAAGACCATGGGGTTGACCTTCTTTTACTGCCTATCTTACACAAGCGATTTCGTGAACCTGGGGCTCAGTGATTTTGAACTGGTCCAGAAGCAACACAGCTATACTACTGCGGGACACTATACTGGCTAAAATCGTGACTTTTGCAAGTGCGATTATGCGACTCAATCGAAAACAACGGAATACATCTTCTCTGGTTGACTAATGGACTGTTGTAATCATGGTTAGTAGGTTTAGCTTCGATTCGGGCCGTGATGGATTCGATTCTCACTTCATGACATCATGTTATGTCTACAAGCATGGGCGCCCAAAAGAAGGGGCAAGAGGGAGCAGTCCCCCCCCCCCGGAAATTATTGCTGTGTGGGCGCCATGTCTACAAGGCGAATGCTGAATCAGTGTCATCCCCCTCACTCATTTCTGTTTCCCCATCGTAATTTTGCTTTTCTCTGGTTGAAAGGCTCTAAAAAGTCTGAACATCTCGCCTCCGTTACCTTTGATGTCTTTTCTTTTTCTCCCTAATTCTAGATTTCTCCAACTAACAAACATCGAGAAAAATAGCGATTTTTGTGCTTGAAAAAGGGAAGTCAAGAGATCGATCCAAGTCTTCCCGCAGTCTCTTTCTGTGCAAAGAAAATTTTGGTTGGTTATTTCCTAATTTTCCTTTATGAATTTACTGTAGGCATCTTACCAATTTTCGGTGATGTCATCTTCATGGTTTTCGCGACTGCTCCACACCAGAGGCTCTCTTAACCGTTTCTTGTGCCTTACAGCCACAGTGAAAGGCCTGGCAACTAGAGTTAACGCCTAAAACGGAAGAGAAGGAGGAAGTGACCCACAATTACCCCAACTTGTCTTGGTAAAGTCGTCCACATTTAAAAATAGATCAAACTCTGAGAGTGGTTCAATTTTAGGCATACACTCGACTTCCTTGGACTTCCTACTTACCCGCGGACGTTAAGAGAAGAAATTAACGAACCATGAAAGATTAATGCATGTTAGTGCAGTTTCATCGGCGGACTCGTCATCCAGAATTATGGATCGTTCGCCGCACACCTAGACATGTGCAAGCAAGTGACTATGTTTGCCCATAAAGTGACTCACTTCATCTCGTTCCTAAGAAATGTGACTCGTGAAGATCTTTTGGAGGCTACAGTCTATCAAACACCGCGACAACCTCGCACCGATTTCGCCACATGTGGAACGTATGACATTTTCTTTCCACCAGGTTCCATTCAAAAAGATTTCCATGACAACCCCCCTACGCGGTGATGACTTGCTCTTTACGTTAGCTTACATTGACAACGTACTGAAAGCATTGCCACGCAGAACCCACCGGTTTGAAATCCTAGAACGGATTATCACGGATCGTGGCCTGTAATTCCGGTCAAGATTTCTTAAGAATCAGTCTCGTTATGTCCACAAGACTATAAAAGCCACTGGATGAATATCATTCTCCTCGGCCTAGGCTCAACGCCCGTAGATGATTGTGGTTTCGCTCACACTTCCCTCGTCTACGGAACCACACTCCTCCTCCCGAAGCACTTCGCCCCATTCCTGCAATACACTTGTTTTGAGGCAAGGGTGTTGTTGGTTGCTACTTGCCCTAGTGCCTGAATCAACATCTTGTAGAGGATGTTACATAGACGAGGAGACGGCACACGCCGTAGGTAATTTGAGAATCCCCACACTTGTCCAACTGAGACGATCCATGTTGGGGGTGTCCTGGCCAGAAAGGGTTTACAATTAGAGCCGTTTTCCTTTCAACATCCTCAGGTTCGTCACACTTGTGGGATGGGTTGAGTGATGTTGAGGGGTCGGACGACTCTAGCCAGGGAGGTAGTACAAAGGGCCCATATGTGAGACCTAGGTACGTACGCCACCCTCCTATCATAATCCTGAACCCAAAATCCTAGTACCTTAACATTTTGATTATTTGATTCTCTATCTTTGTCATTAAGCACTCTTCCTGGAATGTAGATGCCACTGAATAGAATGCTGGATGAATCATTCTCCTCGGTCTAAGCTCAACTCCCGTAGATGATTCTCCTCCCGAAACACTTCGCCCAGTTCCTACAATACACTTGTTTTGAGTCAAGGGTGTTGTTGGTTGCTACTTGCTCTAGTGTGTGGTGGCCTCTAGTGCCTGAATCACTACCTTGTAGAGGATGTTACATAGACGGGGAGACGGCACACGCCGTAGGTACTTTAAGAATCCCCGCACTTGTTCAACTGAGACGATCCATGTTGGTGGTGTCCTGGCCAGAAAGGGTTTACAATTAGAGCCTTTTTGCTTTCAGCATCCTCAGGTTCGTCACACGTGTGGGATGGGTTGAGTGATGTTGAGGAGTCGGACGACTCTAGCCAGGGAGGTAGTACAAAGGGCCCTAGGTACGTACCCCACCCTCCTATCATAATCCAGAACCCAAAATCCTAGTACCTTAACATTTATGATTACTTTATTCTCTATCTTTGTCATTAAGCGCTCTTCCTGGAATGTAGATGGAATTGTAATTAGTGGTTGTATGGTATGGAGTTCAATGTTTTTGGAGTAAATTCCAAAAATGCACAAAACCGTTCAACATAAAATGAAACCAACGACAATCTGTTTCTTACTCTCGAATGGTGCAGATTAGATGAGAAAACGGTGGCCATCTTGGTTGTACAAGGTCGTATGAAGGACGCTGGGATGATAACCATTGTAAGCAAAACTATGGTGATCAAAGCAATCAGATTGATATGATGAACAACCATACTTTTTACCCCCTTGTGTACTGCTAGTAAGTATGGTAGGTACCTACTATAACTCAAGGCATTTGGTCATAGGAGTCGCTTCCTCCAAATGTTCACAAATGACAACTCAAGAACATCGTATTTTCAATATTTGGGGTAACTTTCGGCCCAAAAAGGAGGTAAAGTCAACTAATACTAACGGCTGTCAACTAACTTCAAAATTTTTTCTTACGCTAAACTAATCCGTCGCGCGAATCTAAATTGATTAATATTTCTGAAAATATTTTCTTCGCAGATTTTTTGTGGCGATCCAACATTGGCATGGTTTCGATGGAATATTTTTAATCGTTATGGACATGATTATGATCCGACAAAGGTTGTACACGTTTGTGTGGATTTTTTTTTGTGCGCACACGCTTCGCAAATCGTATTTTACGACATCGACATAATAAGACATTTGGAACCCGCCCCCTCTATTATATGAGCATAGGCGCCAAAGCTTTTTTGGTTATTCCTTTCTGGGTTACCTTTCTGAATCTCGCCCCCAAAACCAAAAAAACTTAGATTGAGTACCTAAACTTAGATTTAAAATGTAATACTAGTAAATAAAAATTGTTGTAACTAACAGGAATGAATATTACCAGCGTACATATTTGCTAAAATTATTATTATTAGTTATTTAGATGTTAAAAGAGAGAGACTTTTTTTAATTAGTGTGGTAGTGCACGACAATTAGTCTATGCAGCTTCTAATTTCCTTCAGCTTGACGAGGAATTGAGTGCTGATCGTGTTGGGGTAACGTACCGACCAAAGGAGGGTACCAATTGTCTTGGATGTACTGAAAAACGTAACTCGATGGTGAGTTCTAACCTTTGCTTGGTGCAGCTTGTATGCGTTACATCTGACTTTTATAATATTTTTTTGTTTATGACTACTACTCAATTATAGATTGACTTAGGTATCATTTTATGACCGATTTCTTTGTAAGGTCGCCTTATGTTTATATGGCGTATGTTAACAGTACTCGGTGAGTATGGCAGATGAGGCGAGAGATAATCACGAACAACAGATTGAACGAGCCGAAATTGCAAACCTGGTGAGATCACGTATGGAAAGCCTTAATCTTCCTCCTATGGACTACAATGACGTTAGTGAAAAGCGCAACAGTTTGTCCTACGTTATCATTAATCCCAGCTGCGATCTAAAATTAGAAGAAGGTGATATCATGTAAGTTATTTTCACTTTTCCATCTAACATTGCTTCAACTATAACTGAAAAAGATTCTCTGAAATCGCTCGTGTTTCATGTTAGTAATCCATTTAAGGTTCACAAATAAAAATTGAAACAAAACTGAAACGAAAGGTTCAATCCTTTATTGAAACATGTGATTCAGTTCTATTTCAGTCTATAAAATTTGCCCTTACACTCCTTAAACAATTTCTTTTATTATGTGCTTAGTCAGTTTTAATTAAAATTTTTATTTATTAGCTCAAAAAGTCAGGTACAAACATTTGGTTCATCTATGTTTTATTGCCAATTATTGCCTCAGTGCGATTTTTTGTGATATCTACTAAACTAAATCATTTAAGGATTATAAATAAGCATTGAAACAAAACTGAAACGAAAGCTTTAATCCTCTATTGAAACTTGTAATTCGTATTACCTCATAGTGATTCTCTGAAATCGTTCGTGTTTCATGTTAGTAATCCATTTAAGGTTCATAAATAAAAATTGAAACAAAATTGAAACATATGATTCAGTTCTGTTTCAGTCTATAAAATTTTCCCTTGTACTCCTTAAACAATTTCTTTTATTATGTGGTTAGTCAGTTTTAATTAAAATTTTATTTATTAGCTCAAAAAGTCAGGTACAAAAATTTGGTTCATCTATGTTTTATTGCCTCAGTGCGATTTTTTGTGATATCTACTAAACTAAATCATTTAAGGATTATAAATAAGCATTGAAACAAAACTGAAACGAAAGCTTCAATCCTTTATTGAAACTTGTGATTCGTGTTACCTCATAGTGATTCTCTGAAATCGTTCGTGTTTCATGTTGGTAATCCGTTTAAGGTTCATAAATAAAAATTGAAACAAAATTGAAACATATGATTCAGTTCTGTTTCAGTCTATAAAATTTTCCCTTGTACTCCTTAAACAATTTCTTTTATTATTTGTTTAGTCAATTTTAATTAAAATTTTTATTTATTAGCACAAAAAGTCAAGTACAAACATTTATTGGTTCATCTATGTTTTTTTGCCAATTATTGCCTCAGTGCGATTTTTTGTGATATTTACTAAACTAAATCATTTAAGGATTATAAATAAGCATTGAAACAAAACTGAAACGAAAGCTTCAATCTTCTATTGAAACTTGTGATTCGTATTACCTCAGTGATTCTCTGAAATCGTTCGTGTTTCTGTTAGTAATCCATTTAAGGTTCATAAATAACCATTGAAATAAAACTGAAACGTAAGTTTCAATCCTTTATTAAAATTTGTGTTTCAGTTCCGTTTTAACATTCACCTGTATTGTGATTATGCAGTTTCCTTTTTTTACTTAATCATTTAGGTATACTAATTAGGTACTATTTTTAATAAAAAATGCCGATCTGGTGAACAAGTTGTTCACTATGTCATTTCACATCCAAGAGATTGTAGCTTGGCCGACACATAAATCATATACAAGCACACAACACCAACAACATCTAAAATAAGTTTAGTGATGTTTTGTTTTAAATTATTGGTTCTTAGTGATAGTTTGAAAACGCTCTTGTTTCATTTCTATCGAATATTGAAACAAAACTGAAACAAAAACTTCAATCTTTCAGTGAAATGTGTGATTCGATTCCATTTTAATATACCTACAGCATTTTTGTTATTCATAAACAAATATTGAAACAAAATTGAAACGTAAACTTTAATAGGTAATGAAATTAATTATCAGTGATACCAAAATCGTTACACTTACAACGTTTCATTCCATTACAATCGTCGCACAATCAATTGAAAAGATTTACTGTGTTAATGATCTTGGTTACACTTATGTGACAGATCCCGGGTTTTTTGATTTGATTTGATTTGTTTTGAATGCGTGAGTTATAAAGGAATTTTCTGTTTCAGATACTTAGTAAGACCGAGTCCGTTCTCAGCTCAAAAAACATTCGAAAGACACAACAGTCGAAGAAAGTCCAACATCAGTTTTTGCTCGCAAACACTTCTGCAACAGATGGCGGGTTTGGGTAGTAGAAGAGGTTCCGGTTTAGGCCTGTCTTCATTTCAACCGTCAAGACCGCCCCCATTAGCAACCACAAAATCGAACTCGCTATCTTTACCCGATAGTCCAACTGTTGCCGGTTATCAAAGGGGACGATCAAACTCGTTACGTGTGATAGATGACATCCTTCTCAGGAGGTCAAATTCTCTTAGACAAGGACTGACAAGTATAGGTAGTGTAAGAAGGAAAAGTAGCTTAGAAGATATCGGACTTTCGCATTTTTCATCATCCCCATATAACAATTATAATAATCCAATTAAAATTGCTTTAAATGATAGTATCGGTTTAGAAGTGACACCTCCAGAAGAAAACAGTCCACCGGTGATATCGGCGAATACGGCTTTAGTTGTCAATCCACCACCACCGAGTGGATTGGTCAGTAGAACCGGAAGCACGATGAGTTTATCACAAGGTGTTTTACCTCCACTGCAACCTTTCAATTTAGGAATTAACCCGCCTGCAAGTCCACCTCCGTACGGAGAATCGGCTTGTGCTCAACACACCACCGGATTACCGATACCATCGGGTGCGACAACAGATCCGCAGCACCTTCAAGGAACCATAGTATGATATAACCTCATGTGGGGGAGGAGGCTGAGTGGCTTGCGCAATAAGTGGCTCTAACTCTTCACTTCCACACCGATAACTCTGCGCCATTAATTCTTCATTTATTTACACTTTTTCTTATCATTTATTGCAGAGTTATTAACTGTTAAGTTACCTACCATATTTGGCCTTATTAGATCAAAACTTTAGACTGATATTTAAAAATCTTTGTAAACCAGTATTTATCTGGTGTGAGGATAGTAAGGGAAAAATGTATTCTGACATCAGTTACCTACTCTCACATTTTTTTTTTTTTTGTAAAAAAAAAGAACAAAATTTCAGGCCTTGCATGATTTGTTGTCATTAGCTCAATAGTTCCAAATTCTTCCACACTGGCCTGTAAATTAATAAGTAAAAGATATGAACTTGTTCAGGTACGTTGAATGTGGGATCAAATATTGTAGATAATTGTAGTGTGTCTTTAGTTAATGATGTAAAAAAAGTTCATATAATAACATACCTAATATGGTACCTACGTTGGGTTAAAGTTTCAGATGGTGTACAATCTTTTTTGTTTCTGGTGTCTGAATCAAATCCGGTGTTGATCAATGATCAAGATGTATGGTCGACTAAGTCTGTACCGAAATCATTCTCAAATCTGTGACTATAACAGCTTAAGTAAGACATGGGTTCTCTGCCGGTTCTTAATTTTAAATTTTAGAGAAAAATGTTTTCTGTTTAAATACTAATGTCGGTTATATACGACGACGCTCATAGGCCCTCAGACCCTCAATGATCAAGCCTCTCTTGCAATTGTTTTATCTTCAAAATTAATTACATAAAGCGTTAATGTACCTAAGCTGGACCATTTTCAAAATGTTCACGAAGATTTTTTATTTTTTTATTTAATACCTTTCTCAAAACTCTAATAACTATGTTAATTGTTAATTTTTTGCAAGAAGCTTAACAATATTTTTTAAATTTTAATTCAGTCTTTTACATTTTTATACCCTATACCTAAAGTTAATGATTTCAATATTTTTAAAAAAATCAGTTTTGTTCCATTTTAGCTATGGAAAAACAAAAATATAAAAAGAACATAGTATGGTGGACCACAGAACTAAAGCAAACAGTTAAACAGAAGAAAGACATAAATACAAATAGTTCCAAAAATTAAGATGAATGTAAAGAAAATGCGGAGAAATGAAAATTTCAAATTGTGAAAACATTTTAGTGAGAAAATAATGAGACACAACAGGGAGAACCAAAAATTATGTTTCCCAAAACGGTAAGGTTGAAGGAAGATCATTATAATATGGTTGACATATAGGATGAAAATATACTGAGGAAGATAAAATAATGATAACATTTTCAGGAATTAAATGATGGGAAAAGAAGGACATATACAGCGTGTTTCATAGATATACCGAAAAACTTTTAGGGGTGGTAGGAGACATCAAAACAAACATTTTTGTTTCATAAACCTATGTCCGAAAACGGGTCATTTTCGTAGTACCTACAGGGTGTTATCTAAAAAACGCTTCTGCCGATTTTAATGAAATTTTCAATAGTTGATCGTAAATTTGAATTAAGAATGAACCAGTGGCCCACCCGGGGGGGGGGGGGGGGGGGTCAAACCCCTCCCGAAATTTTGAACAATAAAGTTATTTTGCCGCGACAAATACCTCCGCCTTCAAAATTTAGCAATATTGCTGTACCGTAGGTAGTGTAGGTATACAAAAAAGTGTTGGATACCCACCACGCACCACTTTGTTTCTTCAATGAAGTTAGATAGTCCGCTTCTTAACTTTTCTCAAATATTTTTGAACCCCCCCCCCCCCCCCCCGAAACAAAAACCTGGGTGCGCCCCTGGAATGAACCATGGGCGCCCATACAGTAATTTCCAGAGTGGGGGGGGGGGTGCATTTGGGGAAGATCATTAGCCATTTCAACAATATGAAGCAAATTAAAAAAGCGTTTCGTTATTTAAGAAATTGAGTCTGGGTACGGCGGGGGAGGGGGGCAACCGCCCCTTCTTGCCCTCGCGCCCAACAGGATTAAGTTTTAAACTCAAGTAATCACTGTTACTATTACTTTATCGCAATGAGATGTGCATCGATGGTAACTAGATTGCCCCGTTAGCACGCCCCTGGAATTACTGTATCAACTGTTATTAATCCAAAAGCTGCCTCATAAAGTTATGATCAACTTTTGAAAATTTCATTAAAATCTCCTGAAACGTTTTTTTTTCAAACTTTAACACCCTGTATTACGAAAATGAACCATTTCCGGACATAGGTTTATAAAGCAAAAATGTTTATGTTGATGTCCCCTACCACCCCTAAAAGTTTGTCTGTATATTTATGAAACATCCTGTATAGAACCAATACAATAAGATGAGTTAAGACCATAGTGAGAAAGGCAACAGGAAGAGTAACATAACATCTCAAATTCCGGTCCAGAAATAATGCAATTGGGGTGAAAGAACATTTAACACTGACGTGGGAAGATGGGGGTGGCTATTCAATAAGTTAGTGGAAAGCGTAATGATGTACAGGGTTGAAACTTAGGAGTGGAGAGAAAGAGAGGCTTTGGAAAAGGCCCACACAAGGTACTGGAAATGGACTGCATAGGGAAACACCTGGATACATTGTACAAGAAGAGATAAACTTGGGAGAAGCTGAGAATCCAGGTAGACAGGTGGCTATGAGATAGAGGAGGAATTGGAGGAGAGAGGAGGGTCGATCCTTCAAAGCTATTGAAAGGACATAAAAAGGGAAAAAAATATGGGCAGGAGGAAAGGAGGAGTTGTTATTAAAGTGGTGGATACACTAGTGTAGAGCTGCAGAGCAGAAGAGAAAGAGGTCTGGGGAGATTACGATAGAGGAAGTGGCGGAAAGCGATAGGAATCCGTAGAAACAGGAAGGAAGGGGAAGAATTAGGGAGGGCAGGTATAACGAGAAATATGAGGAGGGTATGGTGGAAGGGATACCTAAGTACATACCTACCTAAGGGATGGTCTAAATATCGAAAAGAAAAGGCTGATAAGGAGGTGTAGGTACGGAAATGAGGAGGTGGTAAATAAATATTGGTGAGAGGATGTGAGAAGGAAGTGTAGAATGTGTGGGAAAGAAAGGGACACATGTTAGGAGAGTGTAAGGAGGTAAGAGTTGGAAGGAAGTGCTGGGGTGTAGAGGGACTAAGGTAAATGGCAGAGGTAGGAGGGGGAGGAAGCAAGGGGGAATTGTAGATTAGTAAATATGTATCTAGTGGTATAATTTTTTGATTAAGTTTAAATTGTTAGAATGACGAATCTTGGTTAAAAACATAATTATTTAGGACAAATGAACATACAATACAATAATGTCAATTACATAGGGAGTCAAAGAAGATATAATAACTAGGGGTGTCAAACGGTTCCAGATCCAAAACAAGATCCGGTATGGATCCGGATCTCCGGATCTACAGCTACGATATATCCGGATCCGGATTTCTTCGGATCTCATACACAATTCGGATCCGTTTAACCTGATCCGAAATTCGATCACACGTGAATTCGGTTGTTGATGTATAAAATGAACTTCGTGATTCTTTGTGATACCTATAAAATTTATCCATCGGAATCTTAAAATGGAGGTATCTGGATCAGTAAATGAAATTTACTGTAATCTAGTAATCTCCTCCACAAATTTATTCAAATACGGATACTGTTACAGACTTTTGATCCGGATCCTATATAAATTAATAGTAATGCAGGTCCAGATTTAACTCACAAACCCGTAGATCCGGATTTAACCTTCGGATTTTCGATCCGGATCCATGAAAATGCGGGTTTTTATATTTTTGGATCCGATATCCGTATCCATAAAATTTGCGGATCTTTACAGCCCTAATAATAACTGTTGCAATAAAAATATTTGTTAGAATTATGCAACGAAGAATAAGAAAAAATATAGAAAACACTCAATATGTTTTTAGGAGAGTTTATAGCCAAGAACAAAGACATACTTTTAATGGAGCTTTCAAAGGCGGTTAATCACGTAAGAAGAGAAGACATACCTATATGGAAAATTACAAAAAAGATATAAGTATAGATAATAACAAATGAAAGAGTGAAGAAAGGAGAAAGAATAACATCAGTTGCAGAAAAAATTAAAAGGTACATGAATATGAGATCTTAAGAAGAATCGAAAACAGGAGAGACAGTATAACGAATGTAGACATAATGACCAAAATTAAAAACAAAGCAATGAATAGCAGAAAGATAATTGAGGTGGTTCAGTCATGTGGAGCAAATGAAGAAGGAAGACCATAAGAAGAAAATGCAACCACAAAGTTAAGAAAGTAGTGGAAAGAAGGTATTGAATGGGAAAGTATTAAGAAAACCATGTGCAATAAGTATAGAAAATGCAGTGCAGAAAAACAAAAGCTCAACATCATTCAGACCTTATAGGTACCACGAGGTAGAAAAGGCACAGGATTAAGAAGAACGTAGCATTTCTTGATGAACAACGTCCCAATTTAGATGGCGTTTTATTTAAAATAACTTTTCCTTTAAGCTGGGTTTGGAGGGTTGTATGGGGTCATTTCTAATTGTAGATTAATGAGAGTCAAAACATTTTTCTCTGCGGATGTGAGCCCGGCATTAATTTTGCACGATGCACGATTTGAAAATTTAACCCATATAACTGATTGCTATAGTTAGACGATGACCTCTAATTGAATTAATCCAACTTTTAATCGTGATACGGTTCATTTTTGGACCGCATTTTGATGTCAAAAAAAAAATTAAATTAAACTGCTTATTCGTATTTATAATCGATTTTTGTACAGAAGTGTGTTTAATAATCAAAGTTATTAAAAAAGAAGAAAAAGGCCAATTTAAATAGTTGCTTATCTGGGTAGCTTAGCATATACCGTCCATGCTGTTTTTAGTGTACATATCGAATCATTTATAGTTGTCACTATTTCTATACTGTAACCCCTCTAGTTAAAAAAGACTGTGGAGAGGTCCAAATGAAATGCAGTTCACTTACTTTATATATTGTATAATATATACATAATATATAAAGAGAACATATCTGAAAATAAGTGACTATAGGTATACTATATATTTTTCTAGGCTTGAAGTGGGATAGATAATCTTTAAGACCAATGCTTTGGTACTACTGCTTTATTTAATATTGATATAGAGAGTATATAACAGATGAGTCTAGTTATTAAAAGAGTTTATCAAAGCCAGCACGGTTTGGCCATGGCTTGGTTGAGATATGTTGTAAATATGTTGTTCATTGTTTTTGCTTAAAGATAAACTATAGTGTAATAAGTACATTTTAGCAGTTATTACGATGTACATTGCTAATAAAGGCAACATTGTAACATTTTGTATAAACCCTCGCCCTTATTTTACTTTTTTTTTCAATTTAATTTTACTAGCAATGCACATAAACTAATGCACAACATACCTAACAGAGTGAACATGAAAAAATACCTTTAACTACGCTTACAAAACCTTCTTGTACAGTACCGTTAATTGCACATTATATACTAAATAATTAACATATATGTGTTGCGTTTTTCTCTTACCCTTTCGCTTCTTTCATGTCTAACTTTATATTTTCTTCTTATGTAACCCCGTAAACTTACAAAAGTAAAGTTCAAGTTGAATCAAATGGAATAAAATCATAAATCATCTGTTGGCGACATTGTTGTGTTCAAGAAATCACCGTAAATGATAAATCGCATTACTCATCTTAAAAATGAAAGAACAATAAATACTATGCACGAGTTTTCAAAAAGAAAAGCTGCAACACTGTCTGGCGCCTGCTGTCAGTTTAAGCAGATATCTGGTGGTAAAGCTTACATTCAAGAAGTCAGAAGCGACTATGTCATACCATAGAATGATTTCTTTTGAAATTGAGCGCAAAGGTGAGCCATCCAAAGGGTTTATCGCAATCCCAAGGTAACACTGGTAACAGATATTCCTCATCTTAAAGAGCACTGTTCTGGGGGACTTCTCTCGATTCCTGTCGACTTGCAGGACGAAGCGCATCTTTTTTTTCAACTCCATTGTTGAGTCATTTGAACAGGTATGTTCTCTGAAAACTACTAAGGTGCTCTACAACCATCGTCTGTGATGCAGGTCATCTCAATAAAGTAAGGAAGAGCAAAAGCACAGCAGACTGTTGCAGCAGCAGAGAGGTATTGAAGAATTTTTGTGCTTCCTCTACATCCCGTCTAAATCAAATTCTAACAATAGATCCATATTACAACCTATAGCTAGTCCCAGAAGAGAGGATGGTTCCTATACAAACAATCTCTCTGGGACAAAGGAGGCGTTACCAGTTTCCTGAAGTCACTATATACCCTATCTTGCCAGAAGCGGTTCTCTTCATTCCCACTGATAGAGTGAGTCCTGTTCAGATAATGGACGTGGCAAGAGTCAGTTGGGCGGCGGCGAAGTCGTTCTCAGCATATAAATCACCAGGATTGGACCGTATAATACCAGCTCATTTGCAATGGAGACTGGATTTTATTCTTGTTCACCTAGTGAGAATGTATACGGGCTGTATCAATATACCTACCAAAACAATGGAGGGAGATAAAAATTGTTTTTATCCCTAAACCTAAATTATATTATCCCATGAGTCTAATGTCTTTTAAAGTTTGTGTAACAGAATCGTAAGGGACACGGCGCTAACAAAGATGCATGCTCCCAAGGAAGATCTACAGAATCAACTGTACCTACATTCCGTCGTAGGATGGATTAAGAAATCGCTGGACTATGACTATCATAGACGTTTGGCAAAACAACCTTCGAACCTATACGCCATCATGATGTAAACGAGGTTATACGAAGCTGAATTGTGCAGTTAGTGAATCTTAATATAAGGGCAGTGCACATGAGCATTGGCAACAATACATTGAGATGCACAGTAAGATGATATAGTAGATGGCCCCAAGGTGGCGTGCTGTGCTGTTCACTTCTGTGGAACAACTGTAGGTACACAGACTATTTTGCCACCTCAACGACAGCGCGTACTATACTCTGATCCATGCGGATGGTGTATCAATTTTAATAACCCGCAAATTTGAGGCTACTCTGTGCAGTTTAATGCAATCAGCTCCCAGAGTAAGCAAAGAATTGTGTAAGGAACACTCCTTCTCCTGGCAAAGACGTCGGGGCTAGGTCTCTCCACAAGGAAAAGGAAGGTTGGGGTCCTTCGAGTTTCTGTACTCTTTTCAAAAACACCTCCAGTTCAGAGTCAGGAAAAAGCAAATTTTGGCAATTTCGTCGTGCAATTGGGGCCCCATTCCCAAAGGCTATACCAGTACCGTAACTAAGTTGGTGCAGCCCGAGCGCCGGACGGGCTCCCCACACTATTAGCGTCCCCGAGAATAGTTCCACAATTTTCTCAAAAACACGCAGTTCCAGGATCTCCAGTCCAACGCAACTCCATTAACACTCTCTCTCAAGTCCTTAAGTATGCAGCGTTTTGTATACCTATTGCGATGATAACATGAGGGATTTTATTAGTACTGCGGCCAGTACCGGAATGCTTTACAACTTTTTACAGTTCCGGTTTGTAGTTGTGGACGTACAGAGCGGCTGTTTCGATTACCCGCTCGGGCTCGGGCTCCACGGGGAAAATTCTCGGGAGAATTATATGAACACATTTGGCGGCAGCAGAAGCAGACACGTCTGTGCCACCCCGCTGCCTCGACCTTTCCAATTATTCCCATCAGTTGAAGAATCCTCATCGTAGTGCAACGGAAATAGTTATCTATATAGAGTGTCACGAAACGTTCTTACCCAAGTGGATCCCAAAGGAAGAAACAAAAAATCAGAAGCGCAGTAAAAGATGCTAAAAGTGCTGACAACCACTTGATCTCCACGTGATAGAGCATCAGGCCATGCCGACGGTCTTACGTCTAAAAACAAAGGGGTGGTTGAACAACAGAAGTATGGAGGCATACTCCCGAATTCTAATAGAGACGATTAAGCGACTATGCCTATCCTGGAGAGGGAATCGGACTCCCTCATCCCTCAATTTATAATTGGGAGGAACTACCGCCCCTTTTTTGATGCGGAAGTGACATCCCAACCGGACATATCCATGTTCGCGGATGGTTCTAAAGTAGGTAATGGAAGGAACAGGCACCGGTATTTCCAAAGAACTGAACTTTCATATCCCCCCAGCCACGAGGCAAAATTTGCTACTGTCTTTCAGGCATCAGAATTTCTAGTAACAGCCGAGCTGCTCTGCAGGCACTATATGCCATTGCAAAATTACCTCTAGGTTGGCTTCCTAATGTCAGCAAGTACTAGACGTACTCTAAAGCAATACCATCATACTGGAACAAAGAGCTAAAACTTTTCTCCATCTTTCCAGACAGCATCTCATCGTTTGAGGCGATCCAAGAATCGATCCAATTCAATGCCAAAAAACCTTCCGATCTTCGCATGTGAAAAAACACCCAACTTCTTCGTTTTTCCACCACACCCATAGCATTGAGATGGTTTGAAATCACTTGTTGATTTACTTTGAAGGTTTCAGTAGAGCTCCTCTTGAATTTGGCACGAATCTTCGTCCAATAACCCCTCCAAAACTCAACGTCTTCAACTTGACTCGCCTCCCTTCGCGTCCTTTAATTAGTCGCTGGTATCAAAATCACCACTTTTAAAACGTTGGACCAGTACCTACTGATATGGAGCATGTTTCCCATATGCTTTACATAGTTGCAAATAAGTATAAATAAATGTGAGTCCGGTCCCAGCTCCGCTGCTGTTTTGGCGTTTCAACAACCAAAAAACATCCGTGTCATTATAAGTGCCTGCAAAACGACGTACTTTGCTTTCTTAAATTTTATGCTAAGGAGTTTCAAAAACAAATAGATATTATTCGGATCATTCGATATTGGCAAATGCTTGATATCACATTGCACCAATATTGGAATATTGGCCAACATTGTTTATATTCCACCAATATTGGCCCAAAGTTGAAACACGGTAATATTGGTTCAATATACAAAATGTTGAGCCAATATTGACCCATTATACCATTTAGTAGATTGACCCAATATCACATCAAAACATTGAGCCAATATTGTTTTTCAACGTACTTGCTACTTTTCACAAGTAAATGCTGGTATAATATAAACAATATTGTGCCAATATTGGCGCAAGCTGGCATTTATTGCATAGTGCCAATATTGGTTGTATATATCGCATCAATATTGCACCGTTCTAAGATTTCCTAGATTGACCCAATCTCTGTTCTCAATGTGGGACCAATATTGTTTTTCCACTTAATTGCTAAATTTTATTAGAAAAAATGGTATAACGAATTCAATATTCAGCCAATATTGGCGCAATTTAATATTTATTATATAGTGCCAATATTGCTTGTTGTATAATGTACCAATATTACAGGCTCTAACATTTTCTAGATTGATCCAATCTTAGTTCTTAATGTGTAGGACCAATATTGTTTTTCCACGTAATTACTACATTTTATAAGAAAAACGTGGTATAATGAATTCAATATTATGCCAATATTGGCGCAATTTAACATTTGTTATACCGGGTGAGTCATTTAACCTGGAATTTGAAATATCTCGAAAAATACGCATTTTATAGAAAAATGTGCCGAATTAAAACTTGAATATCTTCGAGGGAGAAATTCGTTAGTACTAAATTACACCCTCACCCCCACCCCGTGTAGGCGGGGCGGGGGGCAAATTTGAAATCTTAAATAGCAACCCCTATTTTTTATCGCAGATTCGGATTTTACGTCGCAAGTTACGTATGATTTGTCTGAAACATTTTTTTCGATTAGCGACAGGGGGCGCGGTAATCTCAAGAAATGGAGCAGAAGTCAAAAACATATAAACACGTATTTAGTAAGATTCGACAGACGAACGCTTGTGTCCAGGTTGTTCAAGTTCAAGGTCATCATTACGAGCATTGACTTGATTAGTGAGGACCCAATAAACACAGAATGTTGTAAGAATGTTCAAATGAAATTCAGAAAGTTCATAAAACATTAAAATGTTTCTTATACATTTATGCAATATTCATAAGTCGCTTGATACAACACTTTTGATCAACATTGTAAAAATATGTTTTCTATATTAATTGAATAATGACTTATCTTTATACAATATTCTAGTATAATTTAATAAACATTCTTTAAAATATTTTCTCCAAAGATTGTTAGAATCTTTAAATAGCGTTCAGAAGGTTTCGAAGAGATTGCAATGTCTATTTTACATTTTTGCAACATTTATTATTAGGTACTATTATATATATATATATATTGCATAAATATGTTTTGAACGTTTAGTAAATATTTGTTTACATTTACGCAATATTGTTATATAGTTCCAAGAATATTATTTTATAATATTTTGAAATGGAAGTAAAAATATTTAACGAAAATATCCGAAATCATACGATCATAATCATGTGATCAGCAAATGCAAGTTCGATATGTGAAGTGAATTCGATATTCGATGGCGTTGGGTTTTGTTTGACGCGTGCACCATTTTGTTACTTTTAGTCTTTTACGATTTAGTGCAATTAAGTATCTTAATTATTTTAGTTTATTGTGATATTAGAGGTACGTATAATACTTATATTATTTAAATTACGCTCATGAAATTAAAAAAACAAGTTACAATGTAGGTATTACAAAGTAGATATATGTCTATATCAATTTAATTAAATTTAATTGTTACATATCATTATGGAAAATTTAGTTAAACTACTACAATTTAGTGCCTAATTTGCGAGTATTGTTTGTACTGTACCTATACAGGGTGATTCACGACTACTCCCTCGGTGTCTTGTGCCTAAAGGGTACAAGATATCAGCTTCATTTTTTGGTGACATATGTAAATTTATAACGACTATTTTTTAAAATTATTTTCAATTATACAGGATGCTTCACAAAATTGTAATATATCAAAGTTACGTTTTTTTAAATGCAACCCCCTGTATTTTATTACAGTTTTAGATTATACGTTAAAAACTAAGGCAACTTTATTAAGCGTTCCTTATCCCTATCGCTTACCAATTTTGAGAAAATTGTGATTTTAAGAAAAATATTCAATTTAAACAACCCCTAATAACACGGAAACCACTTACTTTCAGTAACACAAATTTATATCGATTTATCTTGACCTTTAAGGCTTTCATTTGCACTACGTAGGATTTCGATTTTTGTACAGGGTGTTTAGAAAAAGGATTCATATTTTTTATTTTTCAAACATCAAAAACTCACTTAACTTAAATGGAAGTTTTGATCACATATCGAATTATCAACTACAATAAAAATAATCATGGCCTACTAGAATGCAAACAAAAACCATTTCCATACAAGTTTTAGAGAAAAATCTAAAGAACTTTTTAATCGTTGATTTTAGACATATCTATTACTCATAGTTTTTGATAGAAAATGTAAAGTTATTCAACATAGAATAAAAACATACAGGGTGTTCCATTTAAATTAAGTGAGTTTTTGATGTTTGAAAAATATAAAATATGAATCCTAAACACCCTGTACAAAGAATCGAAATCCTACGTAGTGCAAATGAAAGCCTTAAAGGTCCAGATAAATCGATATAAATTTGTGTTACTGAAAGTAAGTGGTTTCCGTGTTATTAGGGGTTGTTTAAATTGAATATTTTTCTTAAAATCACAATTTTCTCAAAATTGGTAAGCGATAGGCATAGGGAACGTTTAATAAAGTTGCCTTAGTTTTTAACTTATAATCTAAAAATGTAATAAAATACAGGGGGTTGCATTTAAAAAAACCTATCTTTGATATACATACAATTTTGTGAAGCATCCTGTATAATTGAAAATAATTTTAAAAAACAGTCGTTATCAATTTACATATGTCACCAAAAAATGAAGCTGATATCTTGTACCCTTTAGGCATAAGAGACCGAGGGAATAGTCGTGAATCACCCTGTATACCTATTGTTGGGAGAAATTTCATTTGATGAATTTCCATTTTTTGTGTGGTTTGTGGTTCAATTGATTGTAATTTAAAGAATGTTTCTGCTCAATGAAGTAGTGAAATACCCGCGTGACTTTTAGACCATTTAACATACAAATTCTGATTTTGTTTTTGTTCTAGCGTCAGTGATGATGTGCCACTGCCAGACCCAGAGCCGGACCATATCAATTAATATGTAAATACATATGTAATATGTACATATTCTCTATGTAATCTTAATGTCTAATAAAATATTTATTAAATATCATTCGTATATATATTTCACATTTTAAAAACATTCCAGAAGGTGTTCCTTAAATGTTATATTAACATTCGGCATAACTCCATAGAATATTTTGCAAACGTATTAGTAGCTCTATGGACCGAATGGACAATGTTTCAGAAATATTTTGAAATGTTTAAATATTACAAAATGTACAATAAATATTGTAGTAATGTTTAAATTACTTCTATACAACATTGCTAGAACATGCAACCTGGTGAAATCGACATGTTCTGAGAACATTAATAAAATATATTCTGTGTACAGCAAAATGTTGAGTAAACATTTAAATATTTTTAGAAAATGTTTGCTATACATCGTAACAACATCCGTGTGTTGTTTGGGGAGCAAGGGGTTCACGTTAATGGAGCACTCCAAATGCAACATAAAACTATTAGGTCCTCGTCGTTGTTCCTGGGTTACGTTAAAAACAGTTTATTCACCAACCCCCCCCCCCCCCACACACACCTGCAGGAGAGGAGAGGGAAACCCTAACATCATTGAATAACCTGTCGAATTTTACTAAACACGTGTTTATCTGTTTTTTGCCTTCTGCTCTATTTCTTGCGATTACAGCGCCCCCTGTCGCTAATCGAAAAAAATGTTTCGGACAAATCATACGTAATTAACTTTCGACGTAAAATCCGAATCTGCGATAAAAAATAGGGGTTCCTATTTAAGATTTCAAATTTGCCACCCGCCCCGCCTACAGGGGGTGGGGGTGACGGTGTAATTTAGTACTAACGAATTTCCCCCTCGAAGATATTCAAGTTTTGATTCGGCACATTTTTCTATAAAATGCGTATTTTTCGAGATATTTCAAATTCCAGGTTAAATGACTCACCCGGTATAGTGCCAATATTGGATGTACGTATAACGCGATATTATGCACCAATATTGTACCGGTCTAACATTTCCTATAGATTGGCTAGATTAATCCAATCTCGGTTCACAGTGTTGAGTTAACATTGTTTTCCCACATAATTGCAAAATTTTATAAGAATGTACATACGTCCCAGCAAACAGAGTGACGTTATTTTGACGTCCTTTACAGGTTTTATTGGTCGTTAACGTCACTCGACCTATTACTGACGAATAACTATTAATATAACGCGAAATAGCGCTAAGTTATGAAGAATGAAATGAGAAGTACGTATGTGTCACATCAGCGCAGCGGTAGAATGTCGGCCTTCGGAACCGGAACCCATCCGATAAAGGTTCGAATCCGGTTAAGGGAAACTTTCAAGCAAGTATAATACTTACCCTACTAAAATCGTCAACTTTCAGTTCAGGTAAAAACGGGTTGGTTTAAAAATTAAGTTAAATAATTAAAATTACAGTTCTACGTAAAAATGTAGTTTTTCCCTTTTTTTGTACGGATGCTTAAATAATTGTTTGCATTGATAATTACATTATGCATATACTTGGGTGACGACCTATAACGGTCGTAACTAACGTTCTAAAGGTCTTAAAGTGACGTAAAAATATGGTATTTATATTGCAAATCAATATTAAACCAATATTAATATCAACATTGTACCTATATTTATGGACAATATTGTACCTACCAAGTCTCAGAAATATTGCATTGTGATTGTTTTCAATACAGTACCAACATTGTATTGCAATATTGCGCCATTATTATTCATTGTTGCACTTCCAAGATTGGTCCATTATTGGGCTACTATATCGCGCCAATAAATGACAATATTCAACCAATATCGGTTCAACATTGCATTGCTCCTTGGGTGGTGTTGGATGGAATTATAGAATATTTCGGTGGATATAGACCAAGTAAGCTTTGCACACATCACCACATACGTTGCTGGGACGGGGCCAATGTACTCTAAAAGATCACCACCGTCCATTTCTCAGTTATGGTTTTTTGAAAAAATCCAAGATGGTGGCCGTTTATTCAAAATTTAAAAGTGTTCCCTATGCACTATTTTTTGGAATTTTTCTGGGGGAATATATTAGGGGGATGTAAAGAACGTATTTCAGGAAGAATTTATTTTCTAATAATTATTTCCGTTTCGAGCCAAATTTAAGTCTAAATATTGCCTAAACCATACCTGCCAACCTATGATTGAGAAAATGCGGGAGACATTTGGAAAATGTATGGGCCGGGGGGTGGGGCATATTTTTGGGATCCAAATGGGGCATTTTGACCTATCTATATGAGTGCAAAAATTCATGTTACTGATTAAATTTTAATCTAAACAAAATACCTAATTCTTGATTATTTTCATGAAATAGTGTATGAAAACAAGGAAGTCATCCTGCAAAGAAACGCGCCATTCGATCAAAAATTCCCTCACGAGTGACGGACTTGCAAATTGCGGGAGTTTATCATTGTAATGCGGGTAAGCGGGAGTTCGTACTAAAATGCGGGAGAGTTGGCAGCTATGCCGGGCTAATACTATAAACTATCATGGTTGGAGCACAGTTCAGCGACATGGCAACTACGTAATGGCAACATAACATTTTTTTGTTATGTGGACTTGGCACCATTGAATAATCTACTATTCTTTATTCAATGTTTGGCACCATTGAATAAAGAATAGAGAGGAAGGAGTATATGCCCTCGACCTTGGAATCAAAGTGGTGGCAAAATGGCTACTAACATGTTTCCTGTTACATAGAAATTGACAGAAACAATTGCCAAATTTATAACTCTAATTGGAGTTCAGTGACTGTAACAATCAACAAATAAATATTTCAAATTTTGCAGGTTATGGTCAACTGTCAACACGACCAAAATGTATACAAAGATGACTCAACAATGGTGTACAAATGGCTGAACTTCCGTAACCAATTTTTATGCAGTAATGATACGATACCTACTCTCCTTCCTCTCTATTCTTTATTCAATGCTTGGCACATACTGATTTTTAGCGGGAAATGATGTCGCCTTCAAAATGAAATAGTTAGGTACAAGATGGTCCGCTACAATTTAATGCATCTTTTGCAAATCACTCAAAACTTATTTGTACTCCGTATAGTCAGTGCCGGATTTCCGCCTAGGCCTACAAGGCTCCGGCCTAGGGGGCTCGGTAGCGAAATTTTTACATAAGCAAATCTCGTTCCACTGCGCAGTGTACGCGTACTCGAGATCCTAATGTTTAAAAGTCATTAAAGTCGACTAAGAATTGTATGTTCTGTACTAGTGCATTAATTTGCTAAATTTTCAAAGTAATTTCGAAGTAGTGCGGGGGGGGGGGAGGTCAAATGTCAAGTACCTAGGGCCTCTGGGTCTCTAAGCCCGGGCCTGTGTATAGTATGAGGGTGGGTCAAACGAAAACGAGTCGGACGGGAAAAACGGTATTGGAATATCTTATTTCTCAAAAGTACCTACTCGCCATTTTGCTGTTCCTACATTTATCCCATTCATAAGGCAGTCGATTCCATTCTTGAAAAAGGTGGTAGGATGCTCAGAGATCCCAATTGCGCTTTCAGCCGCCTACTTCCTCGTCCGTTCCAATGATCGCCACCCTCAAATGGTTTTTTTAAAGGGCCGAAAATGTGGAAGTCACAGACGGAAAGGTCTGGTCTGTAGGGAGGATGTGTGAGAGTCTCCTACTTGAATTTCTCCAGTTTTCCTTCACCAGGTTGGCAGAGTGGGGACGCGCGTTGACATGGAGGAGGATGATACCGTTCGATAACATTGTAGGTCTTTTATTCTTGATTTCGCGCCTTAGTTTGTCTAAGGTTTCTACGTAGCGCACCGTGGATCCATGTTCGAGAGGTCCTTGGCAATCGAAAAGAAAGGTCATCATGACTTTCCCAGAGCTCGTGTGGATTGCTTTGGATTTCTTCGGTGGGGGAGAATTCTGGTGCTTTGACGTTTGCTTTCCGGCTCGAAATCGTGGCACCACGTTTCGTCCCCTGTGACGATAGACAAGGAAGCATACTCTTCTACGTGGTAACGCTCCAAATTTTCTAGAGACGCTGCCATTCTTTCAGTTTTCGGAGCTTGCGTCAGAAAACATGGTATACCCATTACGTGGAAATTTTTCGGAACAACTAATTGTTGTGTATTACGGAGAGTGCGCGAGTGCACGAGTGTGTGAAGCGGGGTAGTAGTGAATGCGCGTTCGTGACTGATGTACGTATCGTTCATCGAGATTTATACATTATCCATTAAGGTATTCAATAAAGAATATAATACTAATATTCCTTGATAATATAATGGTGGGTACGGAGGTCTTGCTTACCTGCAACATAACACACAGATCTCTCCCTCTCTTTCTGTTATTCTTCGCTCTACCAATATGAGTTGATTGGCCCGCTGAACAACGTCAGGCGTTATGACGCGATTGACCTATCCTGGACGTTCGTCGTCTTACAATGAAACGCGATCATCTCTGAATCGCTTATACCAATCCAGGACCTTAGACCATATACACTCAACACTCTGTAGATAAAGAATTTTGTGTCAGCTTAATTGACAAAAAAACGAAATGTTGCTTTCATCAAGAGCGTTGGGCATAGACGCATTAAAACACGCTTGTAACCTGCGCCTATGTCTGTCCAGAACCTTAGACCAAACACACTCAACACTCTGTAGATAAAGCATTTTGTGCCAGCTTGATTGACAAAAAACGAAATGTGCTTTCATTAAGAGCGTTGGGCACAGACGTATTAAAACACACGCTTGTAACCCGCGCCTATGTCTGTCCAGGACCTTAGACCAAATACACTCAACACTCTGTAGATAAAGCATTTTGTGCCAGCTTGATTGACAAAAAACGAAATGTAGCTTTCATCAAGAGCGTTGGGCACAGACGCATTAAAACACGCTAGTAACCTGCGCCTATGTCTGTCCAGGACCTTAGACCAAATACACTCAACACTCTGTAGATAAAGCATTTTGTGCCAGCTTGATTGACAAAAAACGAAATGTTGCTTTCATCAAGAGCGTTGGGCACAGGCGCATTAAAACACGCTTGTAACCTGCGCCTATGTCTGTCCAGGACCTTAGACCAAATACACTCAACACTCTGTAGATAAAGCATTTTGTGCCAGCTTAATTGACAAAAAAACGAAATGTTGCTTTCATCAAGAGCGTTGGGCACAGACGCATTAAAACACGCTAGTAACCTACGCCTATGTCTGTCCAGGACCTTAGACCAAATACACTCAACACTCTGTAGATAAAGCATTTTGTGCCAGCTTGATTGACAAAAAACGAAATGTTGCTTTCATCAAGAGCGTTGGGCACATGCACATTAAAACACGCTTGTAACCTGCGCCTATGTCTGTCCAGGACCTTAGACCAAATACACTCAACACTCTGTAGATAAAGCATTTTGTGCCAGCTTGATTGACAAAAAACGAAATGTTGCTTTCATCAAGAGCGTTGGGCACAGACGCATTAAAACACGCTAGTAACCTACGCCTATGTCTGTCCAGGACCTTAGACCAAATACACTCAACACTCTGTAGATAAAGCATTTTGTGCCAGCTTGATTGACAAAAAACGAAATGTTGCTTTCATCAAGAGCGTTGGGCACATGCACATTAAAACACGCTTGTAACCTGCGCCTATGTCTGTCCAGGACCTTAAGACCAAATACACTCAACACTCTGTAGATAAAGCATTTTGTGCTAGCTTGATTGACAAAAAACGAAATGTTGCTTTCATCAAGAGCGTTGGGCACATGCACATTAAAACACGCTTGTAACCTGCGCCTATGTCTGTCCTTGTCCAGGACCTTAAGACCAAATACACTCAACACTCTGTAGATAAAGCATTTTGTGCCAGCTTGATTGACAAAAAACGAAATGTAGCTTTCATCAAGAGCGTTGGGCACATGCGCATTAAAACACGCTTGTAACCTGCGCCTATGTTTGTCCAGGACCTTAGACCAAATACACTCAACACTCTGTAGATAAAGCATTTTGTGCCAGCTTGATTGACAAAAAACGAAATGTTGCTTTCATCAAGAGCGTTGGGCACATGCACATTAAAACACGCTTGTAACCTGCGCCTATGTCTGTCCAGGACCTTAGACCAAATACACTCAACACTCTGTAGATAAAGCATTTTATGCCAGCTTGATTGACAAAAAACGAAATGTAGCTTTCATCAAGAGCGTTGGGCACATGCGCATTATAAAACACGCTTGTAACCTGCGCCTATGTCTGTCCAGGACCTTAGACCAAATACACTCAACACTCTGTAGATAAAGCATTTTGTGCCAGCTTGATTGACAAAAAACGAAATGTTGCTTTCATCAAGAGCGTTGGGCACAGGCGCATTAAAACACGCTTGTAACCTGCGCCTATGTCTGTCCAGGACCTTAGACCAAATACACTCAACACTCTGTAGATAAAGCATTTTGTGCCAGCTTAATTGACAAAAAAACGAAATGTTGCTTTCATCAAGAGCGTTGGGCACAGACGCATTAAAACACGCTAGTAACCTACGCCTATGTCTGTCCAGGACCTTAGACCAAATACACTCAACACTCTGTAGATAAAGCATTTTGTGCCAGCTTGATTGACAAAAAACGAAATGTTGCTTTCATCAAGAGCGTTGGGCACATGCACATTAAAACACGCTTGTAACCTGCGCCTATGTCTGTCCAGGACCTTAGACCAAATACACTCAACACTCTGTAGATAAAGCATTTTGTGCCAGCTTGATTGACAAAAAACGAAATGTTGCTTTCATCAAGAGCGTTGGGCACAGACGCATTAAAACACGCTAGTAACCTACGCCTATGTCTGTCCAGGACCTTAGACCAAATACACTCAACACTCTGTAGATAAAGCATTTTGTGCCAGCTTGATTGACAAAAAACGAAATGTTGCTTTCATCAAGAGCGTTGGGCACATGCACATTAAAACACGCTTGTAACCTGCGCCTATGTCTGTCCAGGACCTTAAGACCAAATACACTCAACACTCTGTAGATAAAGCATTTTGTGCTAGCTTGATTGACAAAAAACGAAATGTTGCTTTCATCAAGAGCGTTGGGCACATGCACATTAAAACACGCTTGTAACCTGCGCCTATGTCTGTCCAGGACCTTAAGACCAAATACACTCAACACTCTGTAGATAAAGCATTTTGTGCCAGCTTGATTGACAAAAAACGAAATGTAGCTTTCATCAAGAGCGTTGGGCACATGCGCATTAAAACACGCTTGTAACCTGCGCCTATGTTTGTCCAGGACCTTAGACCAAATACACTCAACACTCTGTAGATAAAGCATTTTGTGCCAGCTTGATTGACAAAAAACGAAATGTTGCTTTCATCAAGAGCGTTGGGCACATGCACATTAAAACACGCTTGTAACCTGCGCCTATGTCTGTCCAGGACCTTAGACCAAATACACTCAACACTCCGTAGATAAAGCATTTTATGCCAGCTTGATTGACAAAAAACGAAATGTAGCTTTCATCAAGAGCGTTGGGCACATGCGCATTAAAACACGCTTGTAACCTGCGCCTATGTCTGTCCAGGACCTTAGACCAAATACACTCAACACTCTGTAGATAAAGCATTTTGTGCCAGCTTGATTGACAAAAAACGAAATGTTGCTTTCATCAAGAGCGTTGGGCACATGCACATTAAAACACGCTTGTAACCTGCGCCTATGTCTGTCCAGGACCTTAGACCAAATACACTCAACACTCTGTAGATAAAGCATTTTATGCCAGCTTGATTGACAAAAAACGAAATGTAGCTTTCATCAAGAGCGTTGGGCACATGCGCATTAAAACACGCTTGTAACCTGCGCCTATGTCTGTCCAGGACCTTAGACCAAATACACTCAACACTCTGTAGATAAAGCATTTTGTGCCAGCTTGATTGACAAAAAACGAAATGTTGCTTTCATCAAGAGCGTTGGGCACATGCACATTAAAACACGCTTGTAACCTGCGCCTATGTCTGTCCAGGACCTTAGACCAAATACACTCAACACTCTGTAGATAAAGCATTTTGTGCCAGCTTGATTGACAAAAAACGAAATGTAGCTTTCATCAAGAGCGTTGGGCACATGCGCATTAAAACACGCTTGTAACCTGCGCCTATGTTTGTCCAGGACCTTAGACCAAATACACTCAACACTCTGTAGATAAAGTATTTTGTGCCAGCTTGATTGACAAAAAAACGAAATGTTGCTTTCATCAAGAGCGTTGGGCACAGACGCATTAAAACACGCTAGTAACCTGCGCCTATGTCTGTCCAGGACCTTAGACCAAATACACTCAACACTCTGTAGATAAAGCATTTTGTGCCAGCTTGATTGACAAAAAACGAAATGTAGCTTTCATCAAGAGGGTTGGGCACAGGCGCATTAAAACACGCTTGTAACCTGCGCCTATGTCTGTCCAGGACCTTAGACCAAATACACTCAACACTCTGTAGATAAAGCATTTTGTGCCAGCTTGATTGACAAAAAACGAAATGTTGCTTTCATCAAGAGCGTTGGGAACAGACGCATTAAAACACGCTTGTAACCTGCGCCTATGTCTGTCCAGAACCTTAGACCAAACACACTCAACACTCTGTAGATAAAGCATTTTGTGCCAGCTTGATTGACAAAAAACGAAATGTTGCTTTCATCAAGAGCGTTGGGAACAGACGCATTAAAACACGCTTGTAACCTGCGCCTATGTCTGTCCAGGACCTTAGACCAAATACACTCAACACTCTGTAGATAAAGCATTTTGTGCCAGCTTGATTGACAAAAAACGAAATGTTGCTTTCATCAAGAGCGTTGGGAACAGACGCATTAAAACACGCTTGTAACCTGCGCCTATGTCTGTCCAGGACCTTAGACCAAATACACTCAACACTCTGTAGATAAAGCATTTTATGCCAGCTTGATTGACAAAAAACGAAATGTAGCTTTCATCAAGAGCGTTGGGCACATGCGCATTAAAACACGCTTGTAACCTGCGCCTATGTCTGTCCAGGACCTTAGACCAAATACACTCAACACTCTGTAGATAAAGCATTTTGTGCCAGCTTGATTGACAAAAAACGAAATGTTGCTTTCATCAAGAGCGTTGGGCACATGCACATTAAAACACGCTTGTAACCTGCGCCTATGTCTGTCCAGGACCTTAAGACCAAATACACTCAACACTCTGTAGATAAAGCATTTTGTGCTAGCTTGATTGACAAAAAACGAAATGTTGCTTTCATCAAGAGCGTTGGGCACATGCACATTAAAACACGCTTGTAACCTGCGCCTATGTCTGTCCAGGACCTTAAGACCAAATACACTCAACACTCTGTAGATAAAGCATTTTGTGCCAGCTTGATTGACAAAAAACGAAATGTAGCTTTCATCAAGAGCGTTGGGCACATGCGCATTAAAACACGCTTGTAACCTGCGCCTATGTTTGTCCAGGACCTTAGACCAAATACACTCAACACTCTGTAGATAAAGCATTTTGTGCCAGCTTGATTGACAAAAAACGAAATGTTGCTTTCATCAAGAGCGTTGGGCACATGCACATTAAAACACGCTTGTAACCTGCGCCTATGTCTGTCCAGGACCTTAGACCAAATACACTCAACACTCTGTAGATAAAGCATTTTATGCCAGCTTGATTGACAAAAAACGAAATGTAGCTTTCATCAAGAGCGTTGGGCACATGCGCATTAAAACACGCTTGTAACCTGCGCCTATGTCTGTCCAGGACCTTAGACCAAATACACTCAACACTCTGTAGATAAAGCATTTTGTGCCAGCTTGATTGACAAAAAACGAAATGTTGCTTTCATCAAGAGCGTTGGGCACATGCACATTAAAACACGCTTGTAACCTGCGCCTATGTCTGTCCAGGACCTTAGACCAAATACACTCAACACTCTGTAGATAAAGCATTTTATGCCAGCTTGATTGACAAAAAACGAAATGTAGCTTTCATCAAGAGCGTTGGGCACATGCGCATTAAAACACGCTTGTAACCTGCGCCTATGTCTGTCCAGGACCTTAGACCAAATACACTCAACACTCTGTAGATAAAGCATTTTGTGCCAGCTTGATTGACAAAAAACGAAATGTTGCTTTCATCAAGAGCGTTGGGCACATGCACATTAAAACACGCTTGTAACCTGCGCCTATGTCTGTCCAGGACCTTAGACCAAATACACTCAACACTCTGTAGATAAAGCATTTTGTGCCAGCTTGATTGACAAAAAACGAAATGTAGCTTTCATCAAGAGCGTTGGGCACATGCGCATTAAAACACGCTTGTAACCTGCGCCTATGTTTGTCCAGGACCTTAGACCAAATACACTCAACACTCTGTAGATAAAGCATTTTGTGCCAGCTTGATTGACAAAAAAACGAAATGTTGCTTTCATCAAGAGCGTTGGGCACAGACGCATTAAAACACGCTAGTAACCTGCGCCTATGTCTGTCCAGGACCTTAGACCAAATACACTCAACACTCTGTAGATAAAGCATTTTGTGCCAGCTTGATTGACAAAAAACGAAATGTTGCTTTCATCAAGAGCGTTGGGCACAGGCGCATTAAAACACGCTTGTAACCTGCGCCTATGTCTGTCCAGGACCTTAGACCAAATACACTCAACACTCTGTAGATAAAGCATTTTGTGCCAGCTTAATTGACAAAAAAACGAAATGTTGCTTTCATCAAGAGCGTTGGGCACAGACGCATTAAAACACGCTAGTAACCTACGCCTATGTCTGTCCAGGACCTTAGACCAAATACACTCAACACTCTGTAGATAAAGCATTTTGTGCCAGCTTGATTGACAAAAAACGAAATGTTGCTTTCATCAAGAGCGTTGGGCACATGCACATTAAAACACGCTTGTAACCTGCGCCTATGTCTGTCCAGGACCTTAGACCAAATACACTCAACACTCTGTAGATAAAGCATTTTGTGCCAGCTTGATTGACAAAAAACGAAATGTTGCTTTCATCAAGAGCGTTGGGCACAGACGCATTAAAACACGCTAGTAACCTACGCCTATGTCTGTCCAGGACCTTAGACCAAATACACTCAACGGGTCCTGGACACAACGTCCACTGGTCACAACGCCCACCGCCTTCTGAACCGCCATCTTGGTCACAACGTCCACTTTTAAATTTGGTCATAACGTCCACCTTGGTCATAACGCCCACCGCATATTCTGTCACTCTGGTCACAACGTCCACTTTTAAATTTGGTCATAACCTCCACTCTGGTCACAACCTCCACCGACGCCTTCTGGTCATATCGCCCACCGACGTTGGTCGTAACGTCCACTTTTCTTTTTCCGGTCACAACGTCCACTCTGGTCACAACCCCCACCGACGTACGTCGTAACGTTCACTTTACTTTTTCTGGTCACAACGCCCACTTCTAGTATTGATTATAAGATCTACTTGGTCACAACGCCCACCAATGCACTCGGGCCACATCGGCCGCCGTACAATATACAATGCAACTTTTGTGTTCAGCAGATATTAGAGACGTTTAACTTGTACATATATAAAGTTTGATTTTTGAGAAGATGCGTGTACGTCATAGGCATTTTCCTTAGTTACTATTGTTATTATATTGTTGACAACAATTGTAACTATGTAAAATGTCTATGACATACACGCACCTTCTCGAAAATCAAACTTTAACAAAAGATTGCTATGCTATGCGGAAAATATACCTATATTTTTTAACAAATCTGTTCCCGAAAAAAATCCTCTTACACATACACAGTTATTAATATATGCACTTAATCGTAATAGTGGAATAATGGAATGGTGGAAGAAAGAGATATAGTAGGCAAACTTTTTGGAACAACCTAACAGCTTGGAACGAGAAAAAGGTGTACGTTTTAGAAAACCATCGAGATAAAAACAGCATTTCCCAAACACTTACTTTTCTGTAATATAGCCATTAAACATTCCAATTTGCAAGCGTCTACTTTCGTCTTACTTTTAAGGAATTTTTTTGCTAAGAAATGATTTATGAAGTGCCAGTATAAATCTTCCAATAAAACAAAAAAAAACCGCAAAGATGGGATTCATTTGTTTTTCTTGCATTTGCTTCAGTTTCTGAATACATTTCTCATAACATTTTGCTTAATATAGTTTTCAACAAAAGAGATAAGTTAGCGTCCTTCATTGCCATCTTTTACTGACATAACAATAAGATAAATCTCTTATTGTCCTACAGATACTTGAGTTATCAAATTACTGTTAAATTACCAATTAACGTTTAAGTCAAATTACCAAGTGAGCAAAGGTAACCGGAACACACAGAGTTACTTTCAGTTCTGACGAATCTTTTCTAAAAGTAAAAAAAGGTAAAAGTCTCTCGAAAAAATTCGAAGCTGACTCTGTAGCTCTCTTATCTCAAAAAATCTAAAAATGATTCAAATGAAAGTTTCGCCGAACCAAATTGTTCATAATTTGAATTTACTTATTTCACCGTTTTGGTGCTATTTCATAATTTTCAAAAAAGGCATTTTACTGCATAGCAACGGTTTTGTCCTACCTTCCTTTTGATTCCACGGGAAGCAAACTGGAACAGGGCAACAGGTCATTAGCAGCACTCCAAATATTCGCAGTTGCTTTTTTTCTTCTTGCAAATTCAGATTCATTCAAAAATTTCTAAAGTGATTGTTAGTAAAATAGTAGGTTATATGATTTGATATATTTTTATTAAAACACCTCATATATTACAGCTTTACCTCTGAAATGGTTTTGGAATGAAATTTGCTTGACATTTTAATTTCTTCTAACGCAATGATATTCGCTTAGTGACATCCGATACCACGACATTCACATCTTTAATTTAAGTTCGACTGTCCAGTCCGACCCTGGTTTCGACGACTTTCCACTCGACACAGTACGTCGGCAGAGCCGGTCTTAGGGTTTGCGGGGCTGTGTGCAAAAATAAATGCGGGGCCAGGAAAAATAACTTTTATTTGCTCATTATAAATGTACAGGGTGTACAACTAAGAAAGGAGGCCGGCCGTAACTCGGAAACTATTTGAGATAGAACAGTGAAATAAAAAATCTAACAATAAATGTGCCCAAGAGAAAATGCTGGAAATTATTTTCAATTTCCTACCATTGGCATCAGATGGCGTTTCACTGATTTCAATTTGCAATTCCCATTTTTTGGGCAATTTTCCTCAGTAAGGTATTTAAAAAAATATATTCATTGTAAACTAGTGATGAATGTGCAAAACTTTGTTTAATGAATTTTTACAATTGCTGTCAAAATAAAGGGAGGGGGAACTAAATTACGTGTTACTAGAAAAAAAAACCGTGTAACTTCGAAACGGATTGCTTGAATTTGTCAAGATTGGTCTCGATGTGAAGAGAATGCTTGATATTACCAAAAAAATCCAAAACCACAACAATTTCTTATCTGCGTCTACCAATAGAGGGCGCAACTTGTTGAAGGAACAAAATTTTCTAAAAAAATTCAAATGGTACCAAATATTTTTTTCACTGCTATTGAAAGGAAAATTAATAAGGGAGTAATTTAAAAAAAAAGTTATCTCAATAGCTCGTATAGTACCGAAGATATAGTCACAAATGTGGTAATATAAGAGGCAATTTGAGGTACCATTTAATAAAAACATTACTATAAAAATAAAATCTCAAAAAATTCAAAATTTACGAAACTATGTTAAGAGAAACAAAAAAAACAAACCTAGCGCGGGGCTGGCCTAACCGCGGGGCCGTGTGCAGTGCACACTTTGCCCCCCCATATATCCGGCTCTGTACGTCGGCGTCGCGTCGTTCCTTTTGGTACATATACGACGTAGTGTGGCAGTGGAATTTCGTCCAAAATATACATTAAATCGGAACCAGCAACTCAGAAAACTGTACAATCGCAAATATCTCCTAAACTATAGCAACATAAGGACACATTAATAAAATTGAAAGAGAATTAAAATTTACATCACATGATGGCAAAATTACTATAGGTACAGGTACCATTCCAGTAAAAAAATCAAATTATTCACAATTGAAATGTGTGCTTACTGATGAGTTTTCACTCGAAATTCTTTGGGCTTCTAATAAAAGGTAACGCAATTAATTTCTTTCGGTAAACCGCATCTCCGTGCATTGTTTCATATCACAGATATTAAAATTTCTGGTTTCTGGTTTCATTCGGGAAATTTTTTTCAGATTTTTTGAGATAAGGAATATACAGGGTGTAGAAGTGACCGATGCACCATAGGGATTACAATGTAAAAATCTTACTATTCGATTATTTGCTTCCCTAATTATTTCATACAAAACGTCTATTTAACTTTTTTGTAGTCAAAAATTCTGAATCGACTAATGTTACTTACTTTTACTTTGAATTTTTCAGAAAGCAAATATTTAGGCAAACAAAAATTTACACTTTCGTTTAATTAATAATACCACATTTCCGTGATAATACGAAATAAATAAAATAACTTCATTTAACGAATCTTAATGGTAACCCATTTCATCATTTCGACTTTTTCGTTTGTAGAATAGGTATATGATTGAATCTTGCTGCAACGACGCTCAAATTAGATACAATCTCGGATAAAATGCACTGCAATGATGCTTGTTGACAGACAAACAACTATTATTGTTAAGTATGTCAACGATCCCATGGCACCACTATTTTTTGCCCAAGCATCACTTTTACTTTCCAATTTTTCTTGATACTATATTAAGTAAAATAAAAACAAACAACATGTACGGATGTAGATTTTTTTAATCTACAAAAAAGTTAAATAGTCTTTTTGTCTAAAATAATTAGGGAAGCAAATAATCGAATATAATGATTTTTACATTGAAATCTCTATGGTGCATCGACGAATTCTACACCCTGTCGGCTGTCACTGTATAGAGCAATCCGTCCATAGAAAAAGAACAAGAATCCGTCTTAGACAGGTAATTCCCAGACAGCTAACGAAAATTTGTTATTGTGAAAATCACGTTCACTGAAGCTGGCGCCAATTCTGCACATTTCTAAATCACTTGTAGGGTATCCCGACAAACGCGCGAAATTTTATATTATACCTCTAGGTATACCACCCTTTCGCAAACGGATTTATCATTTATATTGAGCAGGTATTGTACATGTGAACCGTGAACGTGACCTTTATTGAAACTTTTGCTTGTACCAAAACTCATCTCACTATCTACAACGGATTTTCGATAAATGTAAAATAAATTAAGCTTAAACATGTTTATATGAACTTTTTTTCGTATTTTGAGAAGTAGAATCTATCCTTAAATTTTCCTCACACCATTATGTAACACCCTGTATAGTAGTAGTAATAGGTAGGTAATCAGCCCTATTCTGGTGACCATTGAAAAATGTCCCAACATTGGATTTATTTCAATGTTATTTTCATATTACATTTCTTTTGATTAGTTTACTTCAGTTTTTGTTTTTCAACCTTGGAAAACGAAAACAGGTACCTACTACTTAGATACCCTTCAAATTTTTCAACCTTTACTCAAGTATTGAGTGAATTTTCAATTTTAATGTGGTCACCAGAATTGCAAATCGCTTCCAATATTGGAATATATGGCAATACCCAATATTGAGTAAATTTCAATGGTCACCAGAATAAGGGTGATAGTAACTTGACGACTCAAGTATCTGTAGGTCAATAATACTCTTATTGTTACCTATATCAGTAAAAAATTCCAATAACCATTTTGTAATCATTTCTTAGCAAAAAAAAAACGTCTTTTATAAGTTAGCGGAACAAAATGGGCGGAATGGATTCTAACTAATACTTTTATTTATTGCTCATTTATTGCTAAAAAGTTGCCAAAGAAAAAAATTTTTTGCTCTGCGGGTTTTTTTATTTTTTAGGTTACGCTAAAAGATTAAGTTAGCGGAACAATATACAGGGTGTCCCAATATTCCGTGGACATAGAGCTACAGTAGGTTTGTGGGAACAAAAAAAGTCGAATGGGCTAAACTTACCTATATACTAAAGTACATCGTTAAGCCGTGAGAGGGCGTCAAAGTTGGAAGAATATTTTTGTTTTATTTTAATAAATCGGAAATTCTTTGATCGATTTTTTTAAAATTTGGTTTGGGCACATATCAATGAAGGAACTATGTTTTTAAGTGGATATCAATTTAACTGAATTCCGGGAAGGGTGAAAACTACCCCTACCGTTCGATACATTTAATGGTAACTTTTTTGTGGGTCGTAGGAGTGCTTTAATTTTTTGTAAAAAGGAAGATACATTAATTTTCTGTATTTTTCGTCTCTTACAAAAATGGTGTATCTCTTTTAGTTTTTGAGCGAATCACACAATAGTCACAATAAATGTTCAATACGACCACCACCTCTTCGACCCTGCATAAATTAATTCTACGCAGGACACTGAAATTGACTCTTCTCAAGATGCTGCGAACTCTTTGCAAGACAAACGCCTGTTGAGAAGAGTCAATTTCAGTTTCTTGCGTACAATTAATTTATGCAGGGTCGAAGAGGTGGTGGTCGTATTGAACATTTATTGTGACTATTGTGTGATTCACTCAAAAACTAAAAGAGATACACTATTTTTGTAAGAGACGAAAAATACAGAAAATTAATGTATCTTCCTTTTTACAAAAAATTAAAGCACTCCTACGACCCACAAAAAAGTTACCATTAAGTGTATCGAACGGTAGGGGTAGTTTTCACCCTTCCCGGAATTCAGTTAAATTGATATCCACTTAAAAACATAGTTCCTTCACTGATATGTGCCCAAACCAAATTTTAAAAAAATCGATCAAAGAATTTCCGATTTATTAAAATAAAACAAAAATATTCTTCCAACTTTGACGCCCTCTCACGGCTTACCGAAGTACTTTAGTATATAGGTAAGTTTAGCCCATTCGACTTTTTTTGTTCCCATAAACCTACTGTAGCTCTATGTCCACGGAATATTGGGACACCCTGTATATAACGAAACAAATCAAATATAACAATAACAGAATAATTTTTTGCTAATTATTTGCTCACTTAATATGCTAGTCCCGTATTTTTTGCTCGCAGAATAAGGTTACATAATAGCGAAAAAATCGTCAGCGTGCAGACGCTACAAGAGTAAAAGCATAGGCTAATTATGGTAAAAGTGCATATTAAATAATGAATTGGATGATGCTTTCTTTTGTTGAATAAATGCTTGACTGTTTGGAATATCATAGCATGCAATTTGTTGAGTATACCACGTGTCCCAGATAACATTTCCAGCATGGGGATCTCGCTTATTATAAAAGATACAGATTTGGTTAAATTAGATGAATTACTCCTAAGGATTAGTGAAATTATAGGACACTCTCCAATTTCCAAGTTTCCATGTATTTTAAGACTTATGGCAAGAAAAGAAAAATGCCAAATTTCTTTTTCTTGTAGATCTTTTTTGTTATATTAGACATATAAATTTTATTTGCACTTTCTTAAGATATTTTTTATGCAGAATTTAAATATCAATTTAATTATCTAATTTAACCAAATCTGTATCTTTTTATAATAAGCGAGATCCCCATGCTGGAAATGTTATCTGGGACACGTGGTATAGTTTGATTGTTATAATTTTTTTGTGGAGTGTATTATGTTGCATGATTGATTGAATTTTGCCTGTTATTCACCACTGCTGGGTAACTTAATAAATGATAATAATATTGGTATGGATTTCTACATATAACTAAAACTGTGTAACTGACTACAAAAATGAATGAAGACTTAACACTAACATAAAAACAACCCCTAATTATAACCTACCTAAATATAAAAGCTAAACGGTACTTTTCCAATACAATGCCTGTACCCGTTCTAAAGGGCGGCTGACACGGCCTGGTACCAACACAATCTTCCAAGAAATAATTTACAGTTAAGAATGACTAATACTAACCAATAATGAACTTTAACTAAACAATTATTTAACCTTACTCTGGGAGCAAAAAATTCAAAACTTCGATATTTGTTGAGCAACAAATTTATACCATTCACTAATATGAAATTCAAGCAAGCAAAACATGTTTTTCGGCCACTTTACTCTTGTTTGCACGCTGACAAGTTTTTCGTTATTAATTAACCTTATTCTGCGAGCAAAAAATACGGGACTTTTTAGTGAGCAAATAATTAGCAAAAAATTATTCTGTTATTGTTATATTTGATTTGTTTCGTTATATATATTGTTCCGTTAACTTAATCTTCTTTTAGCGTAACCTAAGAAATAAAAAAAACCCGCAGAGCAAAAAATTTTTTTCTTTTGGCAACTTTTTAGCAATAAATGAGCAATAAATAAAAATATTAGTTAGAATCCATTCCGCCCATTTTGTTCCGCTAATTTATAGGACGTCTACTATATCACTTTCTTCCACCATTCCATTATTCCACTATTACGATTAAGTGCATATATTAATAACTGTGTAAGAGGATTTTTTTCGGGAACAGATAATGTTAAAAGGTATAGGTATATTTTCCGCATAGCATAGCAATCTTTTGTTATGTATGTACAAGTTAAACGTCTCTATCTGAACACAAAAGTTGCATTCTATATTGTACGGCGGCCGATGTGGCCCGAGTGCATTGGTGGACGTTGTGACCAAGTAGATCTTATAATCAATACTAGAAGTGGGCGTTGTGACCAGAAAAAGTAAAGTGAACGTTACGACGTACGTCGGTGGGGGTTGTGACCAGAGTGGACGTTGTGACCAAATTGAAAGGTGGGCGTTGTGACCGGAAAAAGAAAAGTGGACGTTACGACCAACGTCGGTGGGCGATATGACCAGAAGGCGTCGGTGGAGGTTGTGACCAGAGTGGAGGTTATGACCAAATTTAAAAGTGGACGTTGTGACCAGAGTGACAGAATATGCGGTGGGCGTTATGACCAAGGTGGACGTTATGACCAAATTTAAAAGTGGACGTTGTGACCAAGATGGCGGTTCAGAAGGCGGTGGGCGTTGTGACCAGTGGACGTTGTGTCCTAGACCCCACTCAACACTCTGTAGATAAAGCATTTTGTGCCAGCTTGATTGACAAAAAACGAAATGTTGCTTTCATCAAGAGCGTTGGGCACATGCACATTAAAACACGCTTGTAACCTGCGCCTATGTCTGTCCAGGACCTTAAGACCAAATACACTCAACACTCTGTAGATAAAGCATTTTGTGCTAGCTTGATTGACAAAAAACGAAATGTTGCTTTCATCAAGAGCGTTGGGCACATGCACATTAAAACACGCTTGTAACCTGCGCCTATGTCTGTCCAGGACCTTAAGACCAAATACACTCAACACTCTGTAGATAAAGCATTTTGTGCCAGCTTGATTGACAAAAAACGAAATGTAGCTTTCATCAAGAGCGTTGGGCACATGCGCATTAAAACACGCTTGTAACCTGCGCCTATGTTTGTCCAGGACCTTAGACCAAATACACTCAACACTCTGTAGATAAAGCATTTTGTGCCAGCTTGATTGACAAAAAACGAAATGTTGCTTTCATCAAGAGCGTTGGGCACATGCACATTAAAACACGCTTGTAACCTGCGCCTATGTCTGTCCAGGACCTTAGACCAAATACACTCAACACTCTGTAGATAAAGCATTTTATGCCAGCTTGATTGACAAAAAACGAAATGTAGCTTTCATCAAGAGCGTTGGGCACATGCGCATTAAAACACGCTTGTAACCTGCGCCTATGTCTGTCCAGGACCTTAGACCAAATACACTCAACACTCTGTAGATAAAGCATTTTGTGCCAGCTTGATTGACAAAAAACGAAATGTTGCTTTCATCAAGAGCGTTGGGCACATGCACATTAAAACACGCTTGTAACCTGCGCCTATGTCTGTCCAGGACCTTAGACCAAATACACTCAACACTCTGTAGATAAAGCATTTTATGCCAGCTTGATTGACAAAAAACGAAATGTAGCTTTCATCAAGAGCGTTGGGCACATGCGCATTAAAACACGCTTGTAACCTGCGCCTATGTCTGTCCAGGACCTTAGACCAAATACACTCAACACTCTGTAGATAAAGTATTTTGTGCCAGCTTGATTGACAAAAAAACGAAATGTTGCTTTCATCAAGAGCGTTGGGCACAGACGCATTAAAACACGCTAGTAACCTGCGCCTATGTCTGTCCAGGACCTTAGACCAAATACACTCAACACTCTGTAGATAAAGCATTTTGTGCCAGCTTGATTGACAAAAAACGAAATGTAGCTTTCATCAAGAGGGTTGGGCACAGGCGCATTAAAACACGCTTGTAACCTGCGCCTATGTCTGTCCAGGACCTTAGACCAAATACACTCAACACTCTGTAGATAAAGCATTTTGTGCCAGCTTGATTGACAAAAAACGAAATGTTGCTTTCATCAAGAGCGTTGGGAACAGACGCATTAAAACACGCTTGTAACCTGCGCCTATGTCTGTCCAGAACCTTAGACCAAACACACTCAACACTCTGTAGATAAAGCATTTTGTGCCAGCTTGATTGACAAAAAACGAAATGTTGCTTTCATCAAGAGCGTTGGGAACAGACGCATTAAAACACGCTTGTAACCTGCGCCTATGTCTGTCCAGGACCTTAGACCAAATACACTCAACACTCTGTAGATAAAGCATTTTGTGCCAGCTTGATTGACAAAAAACGAAATGTTGCTTTCATCAAGAGCGTTGGGAACAGACGCATTAAAACACGCTTGTAACCTGCGCCTATGTCTGTCCAGGACCTTAGACCAAATACACTCAACACTCTGTAGATAAAGCATTTTATGCCAGCTTGATTGACAAAAAACGAAATGTAGCTTTCATCAAGAGCGTTGGGCACATGCGCATTAAAACACGCTTGTAACCTGCGCCTATGTCTGTCCAGGACCTTAGACCAAATACACTCAACACTCTGTAGATAAAGCATTTTGTGCCAGCTTGATTGACAAAAAACGAAATGTTGCTTTCATCAAGAGCGTTGGGCACATGCGCATTAAAACACGCTTGTAACCTGCGCCTATGTTTGTCCAGGACCTTAGACCAAATACACTCAACACTCTGTAGATAAAGCATTTTGTGCCAGCTTGATTGACAAAAAAACGAAATGTTGCTTTCATCAAGAGCGTTGGGCACAGACGCATTAAAACACGCTAGTAACCTGCGCCTATGTCTGTCCAGGACCTTAGACCAAATACACTCAACACTCTGTAGATAAAGCATTTTGTGCCAGCTTGATTGACAAAAAACGAAATGTGCTTTCATTAAGAGCGTTGGGCAGAGACGTATTAAAACACACGCTTGTAACCCGCGCCTATGTCTGTCCAGGACCTTAGACCAAATACACTCAACACTCTGTAGATAAAGCATTTTGTGCCAGCTTAATTGACAAAAAAACGAAATGTTGCTTTCATCAAGAGCGTTGGGCACAGACGCATTAAAACACGCTAGTAACCTACGCCTATGTCTGTCCAGGACCTTAGACCAAATACACTCAACACTCTGTAGATAAAGCATTTTGTGCCAGCTTGATTGACAAAAAACGAAATGTTGCTTTCATCAAGAGCGTTGGGCACATGCACATTAAAACACGCTTGTAACCTGCGCCTATGTCTGTCCAGGACCTTAGACCAAATACACTCAACACTCTGTAGATAAAGCATTTTGTGCCAGCTTGATTGACAAAAAACGAAATGTTGCTTTCATCAAGAGCGTTGGGCACAGACGCATTAAAACACGCTAGTAACCTACGCCTATGTCTGTCCAGGACCTTAGACCAAATACACTCAACACTCTGTAGATAAAGCATTTTGTGCCAGCTTGATTGACAAAAAACGAAATGTTGCTTTCATCAAGAGCGTTGGGCACATGCACATTAAAACACGCTTGTAACCTGCGCCTATGTCTGTCCAGGACCTTAAGACCAAATACACTCAACACTCTGTAGATAAAGCATTTTGTGCTAGCTTGATTGACAAAAAACGAAATGTTGCTTTCATCAAGAGCGTTGGGCACATGCACATTAAAACACGCTTGTAACCTGCGCCTATGTCTGTCCAGGACCTTAAGACCAAATACACTCAACACTCTGTAGATAAAGCATTTTGTGCCAGCTTGATTGACAAAAAACGAAATGTAGCTTTCATCAAGAGCGTTGGGCACATGCGCATTAAAACACGCTTGTAACCTGCGCCTATGTTTGTCCAGGACCTTAGACCAAATACACTCAACACTCTGTAGATAAAGCATTTTGTGCCAGCTTGATTGACAAAAAACGAAATGTTGCTTTCATCAAGAGCGTTGGGCACATGCACATTAAAACACGCTTGTAACCTGCGCCTATGTCTGTCCAGGACCTTAGACCAAATACACTCAACACTCTGTAGATAAAGCATTTTATGCCAGCTTGATTGACAAAAAACGAAATGTAGCTTTCATCAAGAGCGTTGGGCACATGCGCATTAAAACACGCTTGTAACCTGCGCCTATGTCTGTCCAGGACCTTAGACCAAATACACTCAACACTCTGTAGATAAAGCATTTTGTGCCAGCTTGATTGACAAAAAACGAAATGTTGCTTTCATCAAGAGCGTTGGGCACATGCACATTAAAACACGCTTGTAACCTGCGCCTATGTCTGTCCAGGACCTTAGACCAAATACACTCAACACTCTGTAGATAAAGCATTTTATGCCAGCTTGATTGACAAAAAACGAAATGTAGCTTTCATCAAGAGGGTTGGGCACATGCGCATTAAAACACGCTTGTAACCTGCGCCTATGTCTGTCCAGGACCTTAGACCAAATACACTCAACACTCTGTAGATAAAGCATTTTGTGCCAGCTTGATTGACAAAAAACGAAATGTTGCTTTCATCAAGAGCGTTGGGCACATGCACATTAAAACACGCTTGTAACCTGCGCCTATGTCTGTCCAGGACCTTAGACCAAATACACTCAACACTCTGTAGATAAAGCATTTTGTGCCAGCTTGATTGACAAAAAACGAAATGTAGCTTTCATCAAGAGCGTTGGGCACATGCGCATTATAAAACACGCTTGTAACCTGCGCCTATGTTTGTCCAGGACCTTAGACCAAATACACTCAACACTCTGTAGATAAAGTATTTTGTGCCAGCTTGATTGACAAAAAAACGAAATGTTGCTTTCATCAAGAGCGTTGGGCACAGACGCATTAAAACACGCTAGTAACCTGCGCCTATGTCTGTCCAGGACCTTAGACCAAATACACTCAACACTCTGTAGATAAAGCATTTTGTGCCAGCTTAATTGACAAAAAAACGAAATGTTGCTTTCATCAAGAGCGTTGGGAACAGACGCATTAAAACACGCTAGTAACCTGCGCCTATGTCTGTCCAGGACCTTAGACCAAATACACTCAACACTCTGTAGATAAAGCATTTTGTGCCAGCTTGATTGACAAAAAACGAAATGTAGCTTTCATCAAGAGGGTTGGGCACAGGCGCATTAAAACACGCTTGTAACCTGCGCCTATGTCTGTCCAGGACCTTAGACCAAATACACTCAACACTCTGTAGATAAAGCATTTTGTGCCAGCTTGATTGACAAAAAACGAAATGTTGCTTTCATCAAGAGCGTTGGGAACAGACGCATTAAAACACGCTTGTAACCTGCGCCTATGTCTGTCCAGAACCTTAGACCAAACACACTCAACACTCTGTAGATAAAGCATTTTGTGCCAGCTTGATTGACAAAAAACGAAATGTTGCTTTCATCAAGAGCGTTGGGAACAGACGCATTAAAACACGCTTGTAACCTGCGCCTATGTCTGTCCAGGACCTTAGACCAAATACACTCAACACTCTGTAGATAAAGCATTTTGTGCCAGCTTGATTGACAAAAAACGAAATGTTGCTTTCATCAAGAGCGTTGGGAACAGACGCATTAAAACACGCTTGTAACCTGCGCCTATGTCTGTCCAGGACCTTAGACCAAATACACTCAACACTCTGTAGATAAAGCATTTTATGCCAGCTTGATTGACAAAAAACGAAATGTAGCTTTCATCAAGAGCGTTGGGCACATGCGCATTAAAACACGCTTGTAACCTGCGCCTATGTCTGTCCAGGACCTTAGACCAAATACACTCAACACTCTGTAGATAAAGCATTTTGTGCCAGCTTGATTGACAAAAAACGAAATGTTGCTTTCATCAAGAGCGTTGGGCACATGCACATTAAAACACGCTTGTAACCTGCGCCTATGTCTGTCCAGGACCTTAGACCAAATACACTCAACACTCTGTAGATAAAGCATTTTGTGCCAGCTTGATTGACAAAAAACGAAATGTTGCTTTCATCAAGAGCGTTGGGCACATGCACATTAAAACACGCTTGTAACCTGCGCCTATGTCTGTCCAGGACCTTAGACCAAATACACTCAACACTCTGTAGATAAAGCATTTTATGCCAGCTTGATTGACAAAAAACGAAATGTAGCTTTCATCAAGAGCGTTGGGCACATGCGCATTAAAACACGCTTGTAACCTGCGCCTATGTCTGTCCAGGACCTTAGACCAAATACACTCAACACTCTGTAGATAAAGCATTTTGTGCCAGCTTGATTGACAAAAAACGAAATGTTGCTTTCATCAAGAGCGTTGGGCACATGCACATTAAAACACGCTTGTAACCTGCGCCTATGTCTGTCCAGGACCTTAGACCAAATACACTCAACACTCTGTAGATAAAGCATTTTGTGCCAGCTTGATTGACAAAAAACGAAATGTTGCTTTCATCAAGAGCGTTGGGCACATGCACATTAAAACACGCTTGTAACCTGCGCCTATGTCTGTCCAGGACCTTAGACCAAATACACTCAACACTCTGTAGATAAAGCATTTTGTGCCAGCTTGATTGACAAAAAACGAAATGTAGCTTTCATCAAGAGCGTTGGGCACATGCGCATTAAAACACGCTTGTAACCTGCGCCTATGTTTGTCCAGGACCTTAGACCAAATACACTCAACACTCTGTAGATAAAGCATTTTGTGCCAGCTTGATTGACAAAAAAACGAAATGTTGCTTTCATCAAGAGCGTTGGGCACAGACGCATTAAAACACGCTAGTAACCTGCGCCTATGTCTGTCCAGGACCTTAGACCAAATACACTCAACACTCTGTAGATAAAGCATTTTGTGCCAGCTTGATTGACAAAAAACGAAATGTAGCTTTCATCAAGAGGGTTGGGCACAGGCGCATTAAAACACGCTTGTAACCTGCGCCTATGTCTGTCCAGGACCTTAGACCAAATACACTCAACACTCTGTAGATAAAGCATTTTGTGCCAGCTTGATTGACAAAAAACGAAATGTTGCTTTCATCAAGAGCGTTGGGAACAGACGCATTAAAACACGCTTGTAACCTGCGCCTATGTCTGTCCAGGACCTTAGACCAAATACACTCAACACTCTGTAGATAAAGCATTTTGTGCCAGCTTGATTGACAAAAAACGAAATGTTGCTTTCATCAAGAGCGTTGGGAACAGACGCATTAAAACACGCTTGTAACCTGCGCCTATGTCTGTCCAGGACCTTAGACCAAATACACTCAACACTCTGTAGATAAAGCATTTTATGCCAGCTTGATTGACAAAAAACGAAATGTAGCTTTCATCAAGAGCGTTGGGCACATGCGCATTAAAACACGCTTGTAACCTGCGCCTATGTCTGTCCAGGACCTTAGACCAAATACACTCAACACTCTGTAGATAAAGCATTTTGTGCCAGCTTGATTGACAAAAAACGAAATGTTGCTTTCATCAAGAGCGTTGGGCACATGCACATTAAAACACGCTTGTAACCTGCGCCTATGTCTGTCCAGGACCTTAGACCAAATACACTCAACACTCTGTAGATAAAGCATTTTGTGCCAGCTTGATTGACAAAAAACGAAATGTTGCTTTCATCAAGAGCGTTGGGCACATGCACATTAAAACACGCTTGTAACCTGCGCCTATGTCTGTCCAGGACCTTAGACCAAATACACTCAACACTCTGTAGATAAAGCATTTTATGCCAGCTTGATTGACAAAAAACGAAATGTAGCTTTCATCAAGAGCGTTGGGCACATGCGCATTAAAACACGCTTGTAACCTGCGCCTATGTCTGTCCAGGACCTTAGACCAAATACACTCAACACTCTGTAGATAAAGCATTTTGTGCCAGCTTGATTGACAAAAAACGAAATGTTGCTTTCATCAAGAGCGTTGGGCACATGCACATTAAAACACGCTTGTAACCTGCGCCTATGTCTGTCCAGGACCTTAGACCAAATACACTCAACACTCTGTAGATAAAGCATTTTGTGCCAGCTTGATTGACAAAAAACGAAATGTTGCTTTCATCAAGAGCGTTGGGCACATGCACATTAAAACACGCTTGTAACCTGCGCCTATGTCTGTCCAGGACCTTAGACCAAATACACTCAACACTCTGTAGATAAAGCATTTTGTGCCAGCTTGATTGACAAAAAACGAAATGTAGCTTTCATCAAGAGCGTTGGGCACATGCGCATTAAAACACGCTTGTAACCTGCGCCTATGTTTGTCCAGGACCTTAGACCAAATACACTCAACACTCTGTAGATAAAGCATTTTGTGCCAGCTTGATTGACAAAAAAACGAAATGTTGCTTTCATCAAGAGCGTTGGGCACAGACGCATTAAAACACGCTAGTAACCTGCGCCTATGTCTGTCCAGGACCTTAGACCAAATACACTCAACACTCTGTAGATAAAGCATTTTGTGCCAGCTTGATTGACAAAAAACGAAATGTAGCTTTCATCAAGAGGGTTGGGCACAGGCGCATTAAAACACGCTTGTAACCTGCGCCTATGTCTGTCCAGGACCTTAGACCAAATACACTCAACACTCTGTAGATAAAGCATTTTGTGCCAGCTTGATTGACAAAAAACGAAATGTTGCTTTCATCAAGAGCGTTGGGAACAGACGCATTAAAACACGCTTGTAACCTGCGCCTATGTCTGTCCAGGACCTTAGACCAAATACACTCAACACTCTGTAGATAAAGCATTTTGTGCCAGCTTGATTGACAAAAAACGAAATGTTGCTTTCATCAAGAGCGTTGGGAACAGACGCATTAAAACACGCTTGTAACCTGCGCCTATGTCTGTCCAGGACCTTAGACCAAATACACTCAACACTCTGTAGATAAAGCATTTTATGCCAGCTTGATTGACAAAAAACGAAATGTAGCTTTCATCAAGAGCGTTGGGCACATGCGCATTAAAACACGCTTGTAACCTGCGCCTATGTCTGTCCAGGACCTTAGACCAAATACACTCAACACTCTGTAGATAAAGCATTTTGTGCCAGCTTGATTGACAAAAAACGAAATGTTGCTTTCATCAAGAGCGTTGGGCACATGCACATTAAAACACGCTTGTAACCTGCGCCTATGTCTGTCCAGGACCTTAGACCAAATACACTCAACACTCTGTAGATAAAGCATTTTGTGCCAGCTTGATTGACAAAAAACGAAATGTTGCTTTCATCAAGAGCGTTGGGCACATGCACATTAAAACACGCTTGTAACCTGCGCCTATGTCTGTCCAGGACCTTAGACCAAATACACTCAACACTCTGTAGATAAAGCATTTTGTGCCAGCTTGATTGACAAAAAACGAAATGTAGCTTTCATCAAGAGCGTTGGGCACATGCGCATTAAAACACGCTTGTAACCTGCGCCTATGTTTGTCCAGGACCTTAGACCAAATACACTCAACACTCTGTAGATAAAGCATTTTGTGCCAGCTTGATTGACAAAAAAACGAAATGTTGCTTTCATCAAGAGCGTTGGGCACAGACGCATTAAAACACGCTAGTAACCTGCGCCTATGTCTGTCCAGGACCTTAGACCAAATACACTCAACACTCTGTAGATAAAGCATTTTGTGCCAGCTTGATTGACAAAAAACGAAATGTAGCTTTCATCAAGAGGGTTGGGCACAGGCGCATTAAAACACGCTTGTAACCTGCGCCTATGTCTGTCCAGGACCTTAGACCAAATACACTCAACACTCTGTAGATAAAGCATTTTGTGCCAGCTTGATTGACAAAAAACGAAATGTTGCTTTCATCAAGAGCGTTGGGAACAGACGCATTAAAACACGCTTGTAACCTGCGCCTATGTCTGTCCAGAACCTTAGACCAAACACACTCAACACTCTGTAGATAAAGCATTTTGTGCCAGCTTAATTGACAAAAAAACGAAATGTTGCTTTCATCAAGAGCGTTGGGCACATGCGCATTAAAACACGTTTGTAACCTGCGTCTATGTCTGTCCATTCTGGAAACCGAGCTTAAAGTAACGCATGTGTGGATCCCCTTTAAAGAAAAAAAAATCGATTCTCTGTCTGGCATCTTGGGTCGACGTTTTCCTTGAAAGGCTAATGCTTTATCTACGGAGTGTATATGATCTAAGTCCAGGACATGTGAGCACGGCAAGCTGTTTACTCCATACTACACCGCTGACATATGGCGATGTGTTTTTCGACCGCCCACACCCTCCGCAGGCAATTACGCGGCAAGTTCTTCTTTACCTGCTTCCCTTCCGTCGTTGGACTAATAGAACAATACACGTAAGTATACTACCTTCATGTGACGCTTCAAAATGCAAATAAGATTACGTTCTAAGATTAAATAACCTAACTAAGATCTTAGGTTAAATATTAACCTAAGTCTAATATTACGTTTGTGACAGTTTACACAGTGGGTTCTTCTATTCCCACATACAACGCTAGCGTTTCCTATTCGTATATGGCAAGGTTACCAACTTCAGCGCGCTTTGTGATCTACTTTCTGTGACTCGTTTTCTTCTGATTCACCCTCGTATAAACATAGGAGGAGGGGCTTTGTTTGCAATGTTGCCGTTTTTACAAGCCAACAAGCGCTACTTTTCACTTTTCAAGGTATATGTTTTGTGGTGCTAATTTCATGAAATACAGTTCGTGGTTCTTGTTTACTTCTTTTCTTTTGTAGAAATAACGAAAAAAAGAGTTTTTCGAATAGAAATAGAGAAAAAAAGGAATGCTTGACGGGTGGTACTGTCGTTCCATGGCAAATGAAGCAGCAGCAGCCGAAGAAGAAGAGCAAGCAAACGAAGAATCAAAGTGTAAAAAGCAGTATAAATTTCTGAAACGAAAATTTAGGCACCTTATTTATGTTTGTAGAGCCTATTACCACCGTATAATTTACCCCTTTTTTTTTCTTGTAGGAGAACGAAGCCTTTCGTGTGGCTTTACGAGCGGCCCAAAAACGTTTATTAACAGTCACACGTGACCGAAATTTTTTATTAGATCGTTTATTACAACACGAAAAGATAGATACAAGTAGCGAAAGTGACGAAACCGAATCCTCAGACGATCAGGATTCGGTTCGAGTGGAACCTTTAAAAAAGTGAGGTACGTCACGATCGGTTTAACAAATTTTGTAATACGTTTTTTTTAGGAGACGTATCGAGGCGGGTAACGGCGGTTCGAGTGGTTACACCAAGGTTCTCGGTTCGGTGAAACGTAAGAAACCTACGGTCGCGAGACCCGTCAAACAACAATTACATCATCCCATGGTGAGAAATAATCGTTTTAGCCTCGCCACGTCTAACAAACGCGTAACAGTTACAGATACCGATACCCGTATCGACGACTAATATATCGGATGGGCACATGACACCGGAAGAAGTTGAGAGGCACTTACAATCGCGACAGAGCTATATGGAGTTGGTACCGGAACGTGCACCCTTAACCGTCCCCACCGAAATGTTCAGTAACGAACCTTCTCTCGATAGGTAAATTGAGTGCGTGTATTATTATGAGCTAAGTTTTCGAGTTTTAGCGAGTCGAATAATGATCTCGGCGAGTTGGAAACGTCACCGAGTAATATTGGTGAAGAATTAAGTATCGACATGATACCCGAATGATTTGTTTTTTTAAGTATTGGAACTTTTAAGTAATGGTCATTTGTTATTTTACAATAAGGTTATAATTTCAAAAAAGTTTTGGATGCAAAAAATGTATTTCCATTACATTCTTTGTAAGAATTTTCAAAATTAAACAATAAAACAATAATTATTCCTTCCAGATTGTCTGTCTACTAATTTTTGGGAAATTTTTCTCTTACTTTTCATAGGTGTCTCGTTTCTCTTCCTTTTTCTTTGGTGTTACCAGGCTTTGTTGTACTCGCCGGATGAGGAAGACTTCAACAAACTCCATGAAGCCGTTTTTGTAAGTTACGTTAACGTGTGATATTAAATGAGAGTTTTTTTTTGTAGGAAAATAATGTAATTGAAGCCATTCGTCTTGTAAAAAAATGTTCAGATAACCTTAACCGTCTACATCCAGTCGATGGATATTCTGCCTTTATGGTAAGTTATTTACGTATAATTGAATAATCAAACAAAGAATTAATTACATTTATATTTATTTGTCATGAATAAATAAATATTTTGACGAAGAATCTTATTCTTACACTTAACATTAGCCCCAGAATTATAACATTTACATACATATTTACATTTACATTTACATATTTACCTTTACATTTACATATTTACATTTACATTTAAGTACATATTTACATTTACATATTACACCTAACTCTCCTCTCCTAACAACATTCTTCTCTCCCCTACCTCTTCCATCCGTCCTATTCTTAACTCCCTCTTCCCTAGAATATCTATTTCTATGTATTTATTATTTCTTATTATTATGGAAAGTATTTAATCACGTTTTCCGCGATGCTCCCTAGCAACATGTAAATAAAATATAAATAGTTGAAGTGTGTAAAGGAAAAAATGTGTGTAAAATATGTTTTAAGAAAATAAAATCTCTGCAAAGAAATATCAAACAATAACAGGTTATGGGCCCAGGAGACGCTACCATGGCGTAAAGTGATTTAAACTTGTGAGACTTGTATAAGAAAAGTAAAAATGGATAACGACAAACTTTTGAAAATCGACCCACTTCAAGGTCCTGCAAATTGGAATGATTGGAAGATTAGAATGACTCGTCTACTCAAGTATAAAGACTGTTTTGAGTGTGTGCTGCCGACATATGCAGGCACAGCCCCAACAGTACCTCAAGCAGGCGCCGATGCTGCCTACGAGAAAGCTCTGAAAAGTTTCAACAAAAAGGACATGGGAGCACAAATTTTGATTTCCGAAAGTGTTAGTGAAAGTATTCGAACGATGCTGGGTGTTTGTGAAACTGCTCATCAAATGTGGCACAAGCTACTGGGACTGTATGAGCAGCGCAGTGGACAACGACTGGACTTGTTATACACAAAGTTTTTCAACTATGAAAAGGTGCTGGAAAATGACATTGCTGCACATTGCAGTGCGATCGAAACTCTCGGCAAAGAAATTCGTGATGAGCTTGGTGAAATGAAAACAGACGAAATTGTGAGTACAATGGTGGTAAATCGAATTTTAAACACACTACCATCGGACTACTTTGAGTTCAAGGACACACTAAGTGTTGAAGATCGAAAATTGAACAATTTGGTTGAGCGATTGAGACTCAAAGAAATTTCACTAAGAAGAAATTGTCCTGATTCGTCCAGTGAAGCATTCTTTACAAGGTCCAGAAGTCATCAAAGTGAAAAACCAAGTGCTGCTGGAAATTATCGTCCGAAAAACCAGTCATTGAAGAACAACTCTTCAGTAAATCGACAAGGAAATGCTAGTAAGCGTGAATTGATATGTTTTACCTGTCAAAGACCTGGACACTATTCAAGGGATTGCAAAAGTAAGCAGAAATACCCTGCTCAAAAATGGCACAACGCTGATTTTGAACCTAGATCGTCGAACGAAAAGGACTCGAAAAATGGCTTTATAAGCGAAGCAATGAGTAGCCATTTGTTTCATCAAAAGAAATGTGAGAACGAGTGGATATATGATACTGGTGCTACTCATCACATGTGTGGTAATTTGGAATGGCTTGACTCACCAAAAAAGTTGGACATTCCTACCAGCGTTCGTTTTGGTAATGGGCAGTGCATAAATGTCACAATGACAGGAAATGTTGAAATCAAGATTCGAACACGTGGAAAAGTACAAAAGATACCAATTCATAATGTTTGGTATGTTCCTGGAATTTCAAGAAATTTACTGTCTGGTGCAATGATAACTGACAGAGGAAACAAGGTTACTGTGCTAAAGGACAAGTGCATAATTATGAACAAACATCGTCAAATATTGGCTGAACCAAAACGCTCCGGAAATATCTACAAGCTAATGTGTGAAATAATAATGCCTAAAGGTAACAAAGACGTTAGTGACTTGTTGATTAGTGATACAGTTCATCTGCAAATTTGGCATGAGCGACTTGCTCATCAGAACAAACGACATGTGAAAAAGTTACTTCGACTCGACGGTATAAATCTCGACAAAAGTGACGAACTGTGTGAAGGCTGTATGTATGGTAAACAGCACCGTAAGAGTTACAAATCTCGTCCCGAAAGAGCGACACAAGTTGGTGAATTGATTAGTAGTGATGTTTGTGGTCCAATGCAAACGCCATCGTTAGCCGGGTGCAGATATTATGTTCAGTTCAAGGATGATTTCTCAAAATTTCGAACTGTCTACTTTATCAAAGAAAAATCTGAAGTTTATGAAAAAACTCGTCACTTCATTGAATTTGCGAAAACGTCTGGTCACGTAATTAAAGCCTTCAGATGTGATGGTGGACGTGAATACGACAACAAGGAATTTCGTAAGTACCTAGCCGACAACGGTATTCAGTTTTGTAAAACAGCCCCGTATACGCCCGAACAAAATGGCGCTGCCGAACGTGAAAATCGGACATTGATGGAAGCAGCTCGTTCTATGATGCATTCGAAAGACCTTCCGTACAAATTGTGGGCTGAGGCGGTCAACACTGCTGCGTATGTATTTAACCGAAGTGCACCAACACCACTGGAGAACAAAACTCCTTATGAATTGTGGACCGGTCGAAAGGCTTCGTTAAATCACTTTCGAATTTTTGGTACTAAATGTTATGTCCACATACCAAAGCAAAATCGACAAAAGCTCGACAAGAAAAGCCAGAAAGGAATTTTGGTTGGCTATCATGGTGCCCGTGATGGATATCGTGTTTGGATTGATGACAATGTTGGAGTAAAGATTAGCAAAGACGTTGAATTTCAAGGGGAGACAACCCAGAGAATTTCGAAGGACTTAAAGCTGTCCTATAATGAAATACCTGAAACTGAATCTGAAATGGAACCTGAGAATGATCACAATGATCAAGAAGAAGAACATGAAGAACCCGTTCAAGCTGAAACCAATAAAACGCCTATGAAAGGTCAATATGGCCTACGTGATCGATCAAAAATGAAAACTCCGAAACGTCATGAAGATTATGTTCAAGATTATGGAGACTGTAATTTTGTTGAGGAAGCCTTCGTCATAACGACTGAACCTGCTGATTATTCTGAAGCTGTAAAATCTGCAAACTGGAAAATTGCTATGAAAGAAGAGTATGATTCGTTGATGGAGAATAACACCTGGAAATTAGTAACTCCACCTGCAAACAGAAAAATCGTTAAATGCAAGTGGGTGTTTCGAATCAAGACCAATGCTGATGGTTCTGAAAATCGCTACAAAGCAAGATTAGTTGCCAAGGGATATTCCCAAAAGCCAGGTATCGATTACCATGATACGTTTAGTCCAGTTGCCAGATTTGATACCATTCGTTCCATGTTAAGTGTTGCTGCTGTTAAACGATATAAAATTAAACAATTTGATGTCAAGACTGCTTTTCTGTATGGCGATTTAGAAGAGGAAATTTATATGGAACAACCCGAAGGATTTGAAGACGGTAGTAACCGCGTCTGTCTACTCCAGAAAAGCCTCTATGGTTTAAAACAGGCCCCCAGATGCTGGAACACAAAGTTTGTTCGAATTTTAAAGAATTATGGACTGAAACAAAGTGATGCAGATCCGTGTCTGTATATCGGTGAATTTAAGGGTCACAAATTAATGTTGGTCTTTTACGTTGATGATGGACTGGTGATGTCATCTTCTGAAGAAATTGTGAAACTATTTCTGCAAGATCTGAAAAAGGAGATTCAAGTTACTGTTAGTGATGCATCAAGCTACCTAGGTATGAACATCAAACAAGAAATGGATGGTTCAATTATCATAAACCAACCTGGTTATATTGATCGAATTTTGAATAAATTCAATATGTTGTCTGCAAAACCAGTTTCAACCCCAATGGTGAAATCTGACTTGTGTTCTCTCGGAAAGGAACCCGAATCTCCACCGTGCAAAGCTCCATATCGTGAAGCTATTGGATACCTTATGTTTTTGTCACAAACGACACGACCGGACATTACTTTCGCTGTTAACAATTTGGCAAAATTTGTGGAAAATCCAACTGAAAATAATTGGAGCGGTGTGAAGCGTGTACTTCGTTATTTGGTTGGCACAAAGCAACTAGGCCTAAAATATTCGTCAGCTACATGTGAACTTGAAATCTACAGTGACGCCGATTTTGCCGCAAGTAAAGACCGTAAATCAATTTCCGGTGTTATCTTTAAATTTGGTAGTGCTGCAATTGCATGGTCAAGTCGCAAACAGACTCTAGTTGCACAATCAACTATGGAAGCCGAGTTAGTGGCTGCAAATGAAGCAGCACGTCATGCTGTTTGGATTAAAAGGCTGTTTTCGGAAATTGCAAATTATTCCAAAATACCTATCGTTCAAATCGACAATATGAGTGCTTTACAAGTAATCGACAATCCTGAATTCTTCAAGAGCACAAAGCACATTGAACTGAAGTATTTGTACATTCGAGATATAGTCGAGAAGAACCAACTTTCTGTAAAATATGTTTCGTCTGAGGATCAAATTGCTGATGGCCTTACTAAACCGCTTGACCGTCAGAAGTTCCTGAATTCCCGAGAGCAATATGGAATGACCTAAAAAAATTAATAAGCGCTCTCAAGAATTGCTAGCCTCTTGTTTCGTTAGTGCATAGTAGACTTTGGGCTACTTGCAAAGTGTTGATGAACTTTAAATTTTTTTTTTGTTTTGTCTTTGTGAACGTAAGGTAGGATTTGAAAACTCCATTAAATAAAGGGGAGTATTATGGAAAGTATTTAATCACGTTTTCCGCGATGCTCCCTAGCAACATGTAAATAAAATATAAATAGTTGAAGTGTGTAAAGGAAAAAATGTGTGTAAAATATGTTTTAAGAAAATAAAATCTCTGCAAAGAAATATCAAACAATAACACTTATGTAGATAAGTATATAATGTTTTAAAAAAAAAGATTCGATTCTAACGTACATAAATACAATTTATTTTCCTTGACCACCCCTAACACCTCCTTCATTCAGTCCTCTCCTTCCCCTCTTTCCCTTAGTACGCGCTTCCTTTTTCTTCCTTCCCTCCACAGCTCTTCACACTCCACTGCCATATGCTGCCAACTCTCATATCCCTCCCCACACAACCTACACCTTCTTTCTTTCTCCTCCCTCCAGTAGGTACTTATTGCCATTTTCCTCATTCCCACACCTAAACCGTGCTATCATCCTCTTCACTGCTAAGCTTTTCCCTCCCCTTACGTATTCCGGAATTTTTTCCGTCACCAACTCTCTATACCCTTAATTATTTCATCACTTCCTTCCCCTATTTTCGCTCTTCTCCTCCGCTTGAGTGTCCTCATCCGTCATCCCTTCTTACTATTTCCTCTCCACGTCCTCCCTTGCGTACCCTCCTCTTTCATAGTACACTCTCCTCTCTTCCTGTCCAAATTTGATTTTCTGTCTCCTTCCCAACACTCCTTCAACATATTTCCTTCTCTTTTGTCTACCCCCTCTTGATATTTCATCGCCCTTCCCGCCTGTATCCTTATTTTCTGTAACTTCATTTCCTCTTCCACTATATATCCCGGAGTCTCTCTTTCTAACCCTAACGTCCATCTCCGATACTTTTCTTGCACCCTCTCCAAGTTTTCCTACTCTTTCGACCCCCACACATCATAAAGCTCTTCACTAGTTTTCCGCTCACCCATCTCTTTCCCGAACTCTCTCTCCGCCATTCCCCGTACCTGTCCCACCACCCTATTTCGCCTTCTTTGTGAGTTCTTCAATATGCCCCTCATCTTTATTGTCATACCTTATCGTGTACCCCATCATCATATCATCTTCGTTATCCCCACATTAGTTCTCTGCAGGTATTTCGTTTCCAAATATTTCTTCACCACTGCTATTGCTCCTCTCATCTCCTTCTCAGCCTCTTCTAACACCGCTACATTGTCCGCATGCGCCAGTATCCAAATCTTTGATCTTCCTATTACCACCCGTCCTCTTTACTGCACTTTCATACCCTCCTCCAATCTCGCTATATATAGCGAAAACAAACTCGGACTTAAAGGGCACCCTTGTCATCTCAGCCCATTATTCGTCCAGAACCCTTCTCCCAACTTCCCTTCCCTTCTGGTCCTACATCTTAATAAACCTCTTCGTATACCTCCTCTATCGCGCCCCTACTAAATCCTCGCATGTCTTTTTTTCTTATTTCCCTCCACTAGCTGTTTCAGTTACATACCTAAATGTTCCCCTTTTCCTCCTTTGCCAATCCTCCATCAGATTTTTCTCCCCTTCTCTTGTTCCAACCTCATTCTTAACACATCTGCATAAATTATGTATCCATCATTTCCTATTCTTATTCCCATATAGTTTTTACATTCTCTCCCCCTCTATATCGGATGATCCTTCCACTCCTCTCAGCAGTCCTTCCCCTCTCCATGTTCCACTTAATACTCTTCTTAACCTTTCTCTCATCTTTTCTCCAGTATATTCCCACTGTTCCCCCTGCGTTCTATCTGTCCCTCCCGCCTTTCCCTTTTTCCCTTTTCTCAGCACCTCCTCTAACTCTTCCCTCTATTTGCCTTACCCTCTTCCTTACCTCCCCTTCCTCTTTCCTCTTCCCACAGTTCTTCACATTCTTTTAACATGTGCGTAATACTCTCCCGTCGCGTTCTACATAACCTTCATATTCTTCCCACTTTTCTCCCTTCCTCGTTCCCGCATCTATATTCTGCCAGCATCCTCTTCTTCTTCCTACTCAATACTCCCCTTAGGGAGTTATACCTTCCTTCTCTGATCGTGCTCCTTCTTTCTTCCCTTATGCTTACACCGCCCCTCCCCCCAACCTCGTTCTCTTCACTTTCTTACTTTTTACCCCCTTTCATAATACCTCTTACGTTCGTCTTGTCCGTACCCTACCCTTCCTTCCTTCACCTCTTTCCAACAGCTCTGCAGTATCCTCCCTCCTCTACCCCTATCCATATCCCCTCCTCATGCTTCATCGCCAGCCGCCCCCTGCACCCTGATCTTTTCTCCCTTTACTTCTTCTTGCACGATATGTGCAGGCGTCTCCCTCTCCATGCCTAACATCCATCTCCAATATCTATCCAGCATTTCCCTTTCCCTCCACCCCCACATCTCTACCCATATACCACCACACTTTTCCACTAATTTCTCAAATGACCACCCCCTTTCTCACCAAATCGTTCCCAAATGTTCTCTCTCCTAAACCCCACACCTGTGCCAACACTTTGCACACCTTTTTTGCAAATTCTCTCACATGTACCGCGTCCTTATTCAATATATTTATTTATTGTATTCTTAACAAAAATATACAATGATTTTGATTCTATAAACTCTAACTAACTTATGTACTCTATAAAAAACTACCACTCTAACAATTTCGTTTCATCCTTTCCCTCCTCTGCAACACCTCCTTCATCCACCCCACTCCTACCCCCTTTTCTCCCAGATTCACCTTTCTCTTTCTCCCTTCTTCTCTTAGCTCCTCACATTCCCTCATATACCACATACTTTCCCTCCCTTCCCAGCACATTCTACAAACCCTTTTCTCGTCCTCCCACCAATATCTTTTCATTCCCGCATCCAAATCTCGCCACTATTCTTTTTTCCTTCAATCCCATGTCCTCGAATAAGTACTCATTCACCATTACAATTTCATTCCTCTTCCTGACCTCTTTTATCTCTTCCTCCACTACATAGGCCTCCACTAGATATAGGTACCCTGGCCTCTCTCTATCATCTTCTGAACTCTCTCAATTTTTCCCCACTCCTTCCACCACATATCTGCTCCGTACTCCATCACACTCCTTACTAGCTTTGCAAAAATCCATCTTCTCTTTTGCATATCCTTCCCAAAAACTCTTTCCCCCTTTCTCCGCTCTCCTATTACTCCTTCCCCCACCATCACTTTTTCTTTACCCTCCTCTCTCTTCTCTTTTGAAACACCATCACTTTAGTTTTTCCCACATTTGCACTTAAGTCCTTTCCCCCTAAATATCCCTTCACCACGCCAATTAACCCCTTCATTTCCTTCCCACTATCCGCCATTACTACCACGTTATCCGCATACGCTAACACCCACACTTTTATCCTCCCTATTACCACCCCTCCTCATTGATGTATCCGCAATCTAAATCTCCAATGTATAATGAGAAAAGTCTCGGGCCCAACGGGCATCCCTACCTCAAACCTTTTTTCGTCTAAAACCTTTCTCTTCCCTCATTCTCGTTGTGCACCTTATTTCCTCATACACTTCCTCTACCGCCATCACCAAATCCCCTCCTTTCTCACATTTCCTCACCTCCCACATCTTTCCTCCTATTTACATTATCAAAAGCTACCTTAATGTTCAAAAATAACCCATAATCCTTCCCTCCCTTTCTTTCCAGCACTTTGTTTACCACTTGCTTTAGAATATAAATGTTGTCCACCGTCACTACTTTCTTCATTCCTCTTCATCCAACTCCCTTCTTTTGTATTACATATCGTCCTTATTGTCATAGGTAGTATGTCATTTTATATCTCACGTATTTCACTTCCCCCACACTTTCTATGTTCTCGCTACCCCACTTCCACTCCTTTCCCTTTCTTCCTCTTCCGTTCTGGAACACTACTACTGATCGTTCTACTTTCAGCGTGCCTGTTTAAATGGAAACACACAATTGGTGAACATTATGCTAAAATGCGGTAGGTAATCAAGAAAGCTACCATAATTTTTGCTATAGGTACATTTTGTTGTAGGTGCCGATGTTAACCTCCGATCTAATCAAGGTGAAACCCCATTTTACCTAGCAATTTTCCATCACGTCCAACATCCGGACCAAATTGACGCGACATGTATTCGTGCCCTATACTATGCGGGTTCGGATGTGAATGCGACCAATGCAAAAGGATACGCCCCCATCCATCTTGCCGCAAATTTCGGACACGCAACCCTTGTAAAATGGTTACTGACCAAAGGTGCGTCCGCTAATGTTCAACCGTATCCTTACATTTTGGCACACATGCAAGGGCACCAACTGACTGCGTCCTTGCTAAGAAACCAACATTTACGTGCTATTGAATCATAACTATGTAATTAGTATAGGAACATATTTATATTCATATTAAATATAGGTATTTAAAAAAATTAACAATGTTTGTAATAAACAATATCCTATTGTACATAGTGTACAACTAAGAAAGGAGGCCGGCCATAACTCAGAAACTATTTCAGATAGAACAGTGAAATCAAAAATCTTATGATAAATGTGACCAAGAGAAAATGCTGCAAATTATTTTCAATTTCCTACTATTGCCACCAGAGGGCGTTTCACTGATTTCAATTTGAAATTCCCATTTTTTAGGCAATTTTCCTTAGTAAAGTATTTAAAAAAATATATTCGTTGTAAACTAGTAATCAATATGTAAAACTTTGTTACGATTGCTGTCAAAATTAAGGGAGGGGGAACTAAATTACATGTTACTAGAAAAAATCGTGTAACTTCGAAACGGGTTGCTTGAACTCAAGATGGGTCTCGATGTAAAGACAATTGATATTACCAAAAAAATTCAAAACCACGACGATTTTTTATCTCCGTCTACCAATAGAGGGCGCAACTTGTTGAAGGAACAAAACGGTCGACTTTTCTAAAAAAATTCAAATGGTACCAAATATTTTTTTCACTGCTGTTGGAAGGAAAATTAATAAGGGAGTAATTTGAAAAAAAAAATTATGTCAATAGCTCTTATAGTACCGAAAATATAGTAAAAAATGTGGTAATATATGAGGCAATTTGAGGTATAAACAAATCGTAAGCACTGACCTGTATCATAAAGGACTGAGCATTCTTCAATACAACATTGAAGCAAACAAGCCCCACCTAAATATTAGTTACTTCGGGTGCCAACTAGTGCGTTAGTTATATAATGATGGTAGCTCGGTGTTTATAATGTGTTGGTAGTACTGGTATCAGCTGTTACAGTTTAGCTTGTTCTAACCTATATGCTTAATATCTGGTGAAAAGTAGTATAATTACAGGCTCATAATTATTTAAAAACGTAAATTATTAAAAATTGTATTTTATTGCAATGCATAAACGTAGTTTATACTACGTATGAAACAAGGTTATGTTTATGTAAATAAAAACATTAGTAACAGTGTTACCAATAATCACCAACACAACAAAACTAAATTACTAACTGGCACCTTAAATCCCCGTTTTCAATTTGCTTCAAAAGTAGTGGAGGGGATCATTAGAATGCTCAGTCCTTTTAGATACAGGTCAGTGATCGTAAGCTTATTCACAGTAAAGTTATTCAGGAAATAGTAAGGTCACTTTTATATTCGTGAACCATACATTGTAAACGCCACCTTAAAGCGGCAAAAGCAAATAGGGCTTTTTGGCAATGTCGCCGCGCAATTGGCAGACTTTGGAGTTCATCTCCAAAGGTTGTCCTGTGGCGTACACCGCTGTGATCAGACCTATGTTCTGTTATGGAGCAATTGTCTGGTGGCCTAGAAACCAGACTCTCCACGACTATAGCACTGCTCAACCACGTGTAAAGACGCGTGCGTGGACGGGCGCAATATGAACAACTCCCACAGCCGTCATGGAAGCCCTCCTGGGTCTGCCTACACAGGATCTCCATGTAAGAGAGCAAGCCATGCTGGCAGCCTTGCGTCTGAAAAATAAAGAGTTGTTGCATAGCAGAGGTAGGTATTCGAATTCTGGGCGAGGCAATTAAGAGACTGTCTATCCTAGAAGGGCGATCTGACTCACTCATCCCTCAATTTATACTAGGGCAAAACTACCACACCTTCTATGATAACGGAAGTGGCATCCCAACTAAACATATCCATCTTCACGGATTGATCTAAAACAATGGAAGGAACAGGCACCGGAATTTATTCCAAAGAACTGAACTTAGATAATCAGGCAACAACTAGGCAACATTTCGACTGTCTTTCAGGCAGAGAAATAACGCTTAGTGCAAAAACAATTCTTATGCACAGCATAAAGAATAAAACTATCAGAATTTCCAGTGACAGCACAGCCGCTTTGCAAAATCACCTCTACAATGGGTTCCGAATGTGATCAAGTACTAGAGCAACTGACAAACCGCAATACCCATCTTCATTGTTTCCAGGTACGAAAACGCAAGATGAATCAATTCATCTCTTCGTCCCATTTCAAATGCCATGTAGAACACTCCTGTAAATTTCTTATTATTATTATTATTATTATTTAAAGAATCTAATCCTACTTCAATGTTTTTTAAAAAAAATTTATCTTCTTGCTTGTTTCTGACTCATTTCTTTGTTTGTTCTTTGTTTATTACTAGTTTGTTTGTTTTTTTAATGCTAGGTATATGTAACTTTTACTTCTTTCATCTGAGTCAATAGAGTTTTGCTTTATTTCTGCATCCTTTTTTAAGGGTAATTATTGCTTACCCAAAATTCTTAAAGATCTTTCTCTTTCCTACTTTAGTTTAGTATTGGGTCTTGTTCTGTTCTCTTTCAACATTACAATTTATTCTTTACTTTTCTTTATATTAGGTGAAGGATCTAATTCTACTTTAATGTTTTGTAAAAAAAAATTATCTTCTCGCTTGTTTCTGATTCATTTTTTTGGTTTATTCTTTGTTTATTACTAGTTTGTTTGTTTTTTTAATGCTATATGTAACTTTTACTTCTTTTATGTGAGTCAATAGAGTTTTGCTTTATTTCTGCATCTTTTTTGAAGGGTCATTATTGCTTACCCAAAATTCCTAAAGATCTTTCTCTTTCCTACTTTGGTTTAGTATTTGGTCTTGTTCTGTTCTCTTTCAACATTACAATTTTCTTTACTTTTCTTTATATTAGTTGAAGGATCTAATTCTACTTTAATGTTTTGTAAAAAAAAAATTATCTTCTCGCTTGTTTCTGATTTATTTTTTTTGGTTTATTCTTTGTTTATTACTAGTTTGTTTGTTTTTTTAATGCTATATGTAACTTTTACTTCTTTTATGTGAGTCAATAGAGTTTTGCTTTATTTCTGCATCTTTTTTGAAGGGTCATTGCTTACCTACCCAAAATTCCTAAAGATCTTATTCTCTTTCCTATACTTTGGTTTAGTATTTGGTCTTGTTCTGTTCTCTTTCAACATTACAATTCTCTTTACTTTTCTTTATATTATTTCAGGAATCTAATTCTACTTCAATGCTTTGCAAAACTTATTTTATCTTCTCGTTTGTTTCTGATTCATTTTCCTTGTTTTTCTTTGTTTATTACTAGTTTGCTGTTTTTTTTAAAATGCCATATGCCAGTTTTACTTCATCTATCTGAGTCACTACATTTTATCGTTACTCATTCTGCATCTTTTTTGAATGGTTGCTGTTCACCCAACATTCTTAAAAATCTTTCCTTTTCCTCCTTTTACTCAGTCTTGTTCGTATTATCTTCATTTAAACAACTTTTTCTCTTCCTGCTTCATTTTCATCCTATTTATCTTTCTGTCACTCCTCTGATTATGATGTTTTTCTCCGTATCTATCATAGATTGCCCAATCTCACTAGATTTTGACCTTTAATTTCTCAACTATGGCCTTTATATCGTTGGTGTTATTTTGGTTGCATAACTGCTAAAAATTTCACAGCCTTGTTTAAATTTGAAATATAGCCTAAGTCGACCTTTACACGAATGTATTCCTTTGTATTGTATTTTACATTTAATATTATATCTTTCCACATTCACACCTATCAAAGACCGTCTGATGCAAGCCGGCTATGTGTGAGGTTTTGACAAAAACATGAAATTATTTGCTTCACTTATTATAACATGCAAGGTCACAAATTGGCAGTGTCCTTGTTAAAAAACATGTAATTACATGCTAATGAAGCAACTGATTAGTATAGAAACATATATTTAATATATAAAAAAAAACATAACAGTGTGGGTAATATAAACGTATCACAGTGAGTGTTAAATAGTATCCTGAGATGCGTTCGATTGTACATTATAACAGTCTAACTTAATTGTAACATCTTTCCACCTTCCAAACCTCACGAATAACTCGATTAGAAGATAAAAAAGACTATATTGTTACCATGCATACGTAAATTTCGTAAGTGTCATAATTGCGACACAAACAAAGTAAAGTAGGTGCAATATTAGAAGGGCGAAAGCTGTTAAATAACTGTGACGATCACAGTATTTACGATCGAAATACGGCGAATAATTCGGCTGGTAGATCGAAAATATAAAGTAGCAACCTGAAAATAATTCGACAATTAATCTCATCGTTTCACTCTACAGGGTTGTCCAAAAAGATGTTACCACTTAGATGCGATTTTTACATATAATTTCAAATTTTCTTTTGTTGTTGAAACATGCATTGCTAATGAAGGTGTCACTCAGTGTCAACAGTCACCCACATCTAAGTGGTAGGTAACATCTTTTTGGACAACCCTGTATATTTTGACTTTATACCAATGATCATCCATAGAAACTCGATTAGTCTGAGAAAATTAATTAGAATATAAACTGCTTTAATTTCACATTTAATATTTATCATGTAAATGAGTTTCGTAACCACTCCTAAAATACCTACAAACAAAAATATAAAGTTAAGCTCAATCGAGATATAATAATGAGTCAACCGACTTAATTACCTGTAATTATAAGATAAATCTGTACCATAGGCTGTTGGGGACAATCGTTTACATTAACGACACCAACGATGAACATGATAATTTTTAATATTAAAAATGTTACTTGCAAAACGCAGCTTACTACAAACAAACAAACATGTTTACGTCGACCAGTTAATTTTTAGGGCGGTTTTAACGTACACTTCGACGACCCGCCATAGCTCTGCTGTTGCTGCTGATGCTGTTGTCGTTTGACAGGTTCACCAAATATCGGCATTCCTTTCTCCAACATACTCTTCTCGGGTAACAGATCCGAATTTGTTGGCGATTCCATTTCTATCTTAAAAACAAAACACAAATCGCACTCGACTACGATTACCTACATCGAACTCACCTCTTCGAGATGACGAACACACTTTAAATATCTTCTTTATTAGTAAACAAAGTGGAATTACGCATTTGTTTGATTAAATAATTAGTGACACACCTCTCTTTTTTTTCTAATAGTTTTTAACTAACTGTGTTGTGTAGCTACCTGTTACTCTCTGACCCACCTAGTCGTATAAGCGTAACATTTGAGCGGCAAAATGTCTTGAATTCGAATTATGTTTGCCGCCTCTTTCTTAACCTTGAGCAAATTTGTACATTAGCCCCACCTCACGACGACGGACGTGCAGTTCGTATGACTTTTAAATCAGTACCGTAACGTGATGCGAATTACGCGTTAAAATAGCCGTAAAATGCGAACTGCGCCTATGTTGCGATGCAGGAAATTGGGAACGCTTTCTATTCGTCGAAATTAAATTGATTTTATTGCTTTTTTTAGTTATTTAGAGACAGTTGTCCTCGTCGAGGTCAAGGAAATTAATATTCATTACTTTTAATGCACGAATTAAGTATTTAGGTAGGTAGCGTTTTGAAGGATTCTTAAACATTATCAATGGCGGTTCATTAAACTGTAGGAAAAATCTGCCCTAATTTTATATCAAAAAGACAAAATTTGATAATTTAGGTAGGTATCTCGAAAAGTATTTGAGATACCGAAAAATTGCCACCGGATCTTGAAGCATAAAATTTCACATGAGATTCATATCTTAACTTATTGAATGGATTAGAACGGATAAATGTGGGAAAGTAAACTAGGTATATAACTTTACGTTTTATGGAACACGCTGTATTCCTCTACAGAAAGAAAAACAGGGGTGGAAGCAAAAGCAGGCAAAGAGTGCATAAACTTAAACATACGGGGCGAGACCAGTACCACAGTATACGTCTTACGAATGCAGTAGTTGAACTGCTGTAATAATTTTTTGCTAAAAATATTTCGCGCAAGTTACTGCGCATTGCCAAATTCGTCTGTTTATTGGGGTTATTTACCCGGAGGGGATTTTAAAGTTACCGCGAACGCTAGTTGACTGCTAAATATAACATAACGCCAATGCGCCGTAACTTATGCGCGAAAAAAACTGAAGACATATTTTCCCATGTATTTTATAGGTAGTTCAACTACTGCATTCGTAAGACGTATACTGTGCCAGTACAAGAGTAGGTATAACCAGGGCCGGATTATATATGGGATGAATGGGCTATAGCCCAGGGCGGCAGAATTCTGGGGGCGGAAATATTTGAAAAATTTATTTGTAAAACATTTGTAAACATAAAAATTGTAAATTGTAGTTTTGTAAATAATTATTCACTTAATATATTTTCGATATTCCGTTTATTATTATTTCGTAGTCTTAACATGAACGAAAGGTTTATTTTAGTTTTATTAGAAGCTTAGCATGGCCGCCTGGCTGCCGTCGCGTCGACCCGCCGCGGTACCAAGGTAACCCTACACGACTGGGAGGGGGGGGGGGGCGAATTGTGGATAGCCCAGGCGCGGCAAATCTTCAATAAGTCGAACCGTTTCGGAGATATGGCTCTTTAAAGATCCAAATAGAGGGTCCCTTCGCACAGCCCTTTTTTCCATTATCGTACAAATGAGACACTTATAGGTGAACTTGGTACACTTTTTCTCCTTTAAACTATCTTTTATGAAGTAAACTAACATATTCTGCACTTTTTTCCAATAAAAAATTTCTTCACATTTCGCAGCACCCTTCCCTCCATTACCGTACAAATGAGACACTTACAGCTCGACCTGGTACACTTTTTTTACTCTAAACTATCTTTTATGAAGTAAACTAACATATTTTCAACTTATCTCGAACAAAAAATTTCTTCATTTTTTTGCAAAAAATGCAAGGTAACCCCTTTGAACTTTTTCAGGCTAAAAAACGAACTCTCAAAATTCGACCAAGTAACGATTGTTTCTTTTAGATCGTTAGACGACAATTACATAATTCCAAACCGTTCCATTCTAAGTCGAACCGTTTCGGAAATATCGCACTTTAAAGATCCAAATAGAGGGTCCCTTCGCAGCGCCCTTTCCTCCATTACCGTACAAATGAGACACTTACAGCTCGACCTGGTACACTTTTTTTACTCTAAACTATCTTTTATGAAGTAAACTAACATATTTTCAACTTATCTCGAACAAAAAATTTCTTCATTTTTGAACTTTTCAGGCTAAAAAACGAACTCACGAAATTCGACCAAGTACAGAGTCCATCTTTTAGATCATTAGACACCGATTAAATAATTCCAAGGTTAACCCCTTGAAGTTTTTTCCGGCTAAAAAACGAACTCTCGAAATTCGACCAAGTAACGATTGTTTCTTTTAGATCCTTTGACGACAATTACATAATTCCAAACCGTTCCATTCTAAGTCGAACCGTTTCGGAAATATCGCACTTTAAAGATCCAAATAGAGGGTCCCTTCGCAGCGCCCTTTCCTCCATTACCGTACAAATGAGACACTTACAGCTCGACCTGGTACACTTTTTTTACTCTAAACTATCTTTTATGAAGTAAACTAACATATTTTCAACTTATCTCGAACAAAAAATTTCTTCATTTTTTTGCAAAAAATGCAAGGTAACCCCTTTGAACTTTTTCAGGCTAAAAAACGAACTCTCAAAATTCGACCAAGTAACGATTGTTTCTTTTAGATCGTTAGACGACAATTACATAATTCCAAACCGTTCCATTCTAAGTCGAACCGTTTCGGAAATATCGCACTTTAAAGATCCAAATAGAGGGTCCCTTCGCAGCGCCCTTTCCTCCATTACCGTACAAATGAGACACTTACAGCTCGACCTGGTACACTTTTTTTACTCTAAACTATCTTTTATGAAGTAAACTAACATATTTTCAACTTATCTCGAACAAAAAATTTCTTCATTTTTGAACTTTTTCAGGCTAAAAAACGAACTCACGAAATTCGACCAAGTACAGAGTCCATCTTTTAGATCATTAGACACCGATTAAATAATTCCAAGGTTAACCCCTTGAAGTTTTTTCCGGCTAAAAAACGAACTCTCGAAATTCGACCAAGTAACGATTGTTTCTTTTAGATCCTTTGACGACAATTACATAATTCCAAACCGTTCCATTCTAAGTCGAACCGTTTCGGAAATATCGCACTTTAAAGATCCAAATAGAGGGTCCCTTCGCAGCGCCCTTTCCTCCATTACCGTACAAATGAGACACTTACAGCTCGACCTGGTACACTTTTTTTACTCTAAACTATCTTTTATGAAGTAAACTAACATATTTTCAACTTATCTCGAACAAAAAATTTCTTCATTTTTTTGCAAAAAAAGCAAGGTTAACCCCTTTGAACTTTTTCAGGCTAAAAAGCGAACTCTCAAAATTCGACCAAGTAACGATTGTTTCTTTTAGATCGTTAGACGACAATTAAATAAATCCAAACCTTTCCATTCTAAGTCGAACCGAAAAAAGCAAGGTTAACCCCTTTGAACTTTTTCAGGCTAAAAAACGAACTCTCAAAATTCGACCAAGTAACGATTGTTTCTTTTAGATCGTTAGACGACAATTAAATAATTCCAAACCTTTCCATTCTAAGTCGAACCGTTTCGGAAATATCGCACTTTAAAGATCCAAATAGAGGGTCCCTTCGCAGCGCCCTTTCCTCCATTACCGTACAAATGAGACACTTACAGCTCGACCTGGTACACTTTTTTTACTCTAAACTATCTTTTATGAAGTAAACTAACATATTTTCAACTTATCTCGAACAAAAAATTTCTTCATTTTTTTGCAAAAAAATGCAAGGTTAACCCCTTTGAACTTTTTCAGGCTAAAAAACGAACTCTCAAAATTCGACCAAGTAACGATTGTTTCTTTTAGATCGTTAGACGACAATTAAATAATTCCAAACCTTTCCATTCTAAGTCGAACCGTTTCGGAAATATCGCACTTTAAAGATCCAAATAGAATAGAGGGTCCCTTCGCAGCGCCCTTTCCTCCATTACCGTACAAATGAGACACTTACAGCTCGACCTGGTACACTTTTTTTACTCTAAACTATCTTTTATGAAGTAAACTAACATATTTTCAACTTATCTCGAACAAAAAATTTCTTCATTTTTTTGCAAAAAATGCAAGGTTAACCCCTTTGAACTTTTTCAGGCTAAAAAACGAACTCTCAAAATTCGACCAAGTAACGATTGTTTCTTTTAGATCGTTAGACGACAATTAAATAAATCCAAACCTTTCCATTCTAAGTCGAACCGAAAAAAGCAAGGTTAACCCCTTTGAACTTTTTCAGGCTAAAAAACGAACTCTCAAAATTCGACCAAGTAACGATTGTTTCTTTTAGATCGTTAGACGACAATTACATAATTCCAAACCGTTCCATTCTAAGTCGAACCGTTTCGGAAATATCGCACTTTAAAGATCCAAATAGAATAGAGGGTCCCTTCGCAGCGCCCTTTCCTCCATTACCGTACAAATGAGACACTTACAGCTCGACCTGGTACACTTTTTTTACTCTAAACTATCTTTTATGAAGTAAACTAACATATTTTCAACTTATCTCGAACAAAAAATTTCTTCATTTTTTTGCAAAAAAAGCAAGGTTAACCCCTTTGAACTTTTTCAGGCTAAAAAGCGAACTCTCAAAATTCGACCAAGTAACGATTGTTTCTTTTAGATCGTTAGACGACAATTAAATAAATCCAAACCTTTCCATTCTAAGTCGAACCGAAAAAAGCAAGGTTAACCCCTTTGAACTTTTTCAGGCTAAAAAACGAACTCTCAAAATTCGACCAAGTAACGATTGTTTCTTTTAGATCGTTAGACGACAATTAAATAATTCCAAACCTTTCCATTCTAAGTCGAACCGTTTCGGAAATATCGCACTTTAAAGATCCAAATAGAGGGTCCCTTCGCAGCGCCCTTTCCTCCATTACCGTACAAATGAGACACTTACAGCTCGACCTGGTACACTTTTTTTACTCTAAACTATCTTTTATGAAGTAAACTAACATATTTTCAACTTATCTCGAACAAAAAATTTCTTCATTTTTTTGCAAAAAAATGCAAGGTTAACCCCTTTGAACTTTTTCAGGCTAAAAAACGAACTCTCAAAATTCGACCAAGTAACGATTGTTTCTTTTAGATCGTTAGACGACAATTAAATAATTCCAAACCTTTCCATTCTAAGTCGAACCGTTTCGGAAATATCGCACTTTAAAGATCCAAATAGAGGGTCCCTTCGCAGCGCCCTTTCCTCCATTACCGTACAAATGAGACACTTACAGCTCGACCTGGTACACTTTTTTTACTCTAAACTATCTTTTATGAAGTAAACTAACATATTTTCAACTTATCTCGAACAAAAAATTTCTTCATTTTTTTGCAAAAAATGCAAGGTTAACCCCTTTGAACTTTTTCAGGCTAAAAAACGAACTCTCAAACTTCGACCAAGTAACGATTGTTTCTTTTAGATCGTTAGACGACAATTAAATAATTCCAAACATTTCCATTCTAAGTCGAACCGTTTCGGAAATATCGCTCTTTAAAGATCCAAATAGAGGGTCCCTTCGCAGCGCCCTTTCCTCCATTACCGTACAAATGAGACACTTACAGCTCGACCTGGTACACTTTTTTTACTCTAAACTATCTTTTATGAAGTAAACTAACATATTTTCAACTTATCTCGAACAAAAAATTTCTTCATTTTTTTGCAAAAAAAGCAAGGTTAACCCCTTTGAACTTTTTCAGGCTAAAAAACGAACTCTCAAAATTCGACCAAGTAACGATTGTTTCTTTTAGATCGTTAGACGACAATTAAATAATTCCAAACCTTTCCATTCTAAGTCGAACCGTTTCGGAAATATCGCTCTTTAAAGATCCAAATAGAGGGTCCCTTCGCAGCGCCCTTTCCTCCATTACCGTACAAATGAGACACTTACAGCTCGACCTGGTACACTTTTTTTACTCTAAACTATCTTTTATGAAGTAAACTAACATATTTTCAACTTATCTCGAACAAAAAATTTCTTCATTTTTTTGCAAAAAAAGCAAGGTTAACCCCTTTGAACTTTTCAGGCTAAAAAACGAACTCTCAAAATTCGACCAAGTAACGATTGTTTCTTTTAGATCGTTAGACGACAATTACATAATTCCAAACCGTTCCATTCTAAGTCGAACCGTTTCGGAAATATCGCACTTTAAAGATCCAAATAGAGGGTCCCTTCGCAGCGCCCTTTCCTCCATTACCGTACAAATGAGACACTTACAGCTCGACCTGGTACACTTTTTTTACTCTAAACTATCTTTTATGAAGTAAACTAACATATTTTCAACTTATCTCGAACAAAAAATTTCTTCATTTTTTTGCAAAAAAAGCAAGGTTAACCCCTTTGAACTTTTTCAGGCTAAAAGCGAACTCTCAAAATTCGACCAAGTAACGATTGTTTCTTTTAGATCGTTAGACGACAATTAAATAAATCCAAACCTTTCCATTCTAAGTCGAACCGAAAAAAGCAAGGTTAACCCCTTTGAACTTTTTCAGGCTAAAAAACGAACTCTCAAAATTCGACCAAGTAACGATTGTTTCTTTTAGATCGTTAGACGACAATTACATAATTCCAAACCGTTCCATTCTAAGTCGAACCGTTTCGGAAATATCGCACTTTAAAGATCCAAATAGAATAGAGGGTCCCTTCGCAGCGCCCTTTCCTCCATTACCGTACAAATGAGACACTTACAGCTCGACCTGGTACACTTTTTTTACTCTAAACTATCTTTTATGAAGTAAACTAACATATTTTCAACTTATCTCGAACAAAAAATTTCTTCATTTTTTTGCAAAAAAAGCAAGGTTAACCCCTTTGAACTTTTTCAGGCTAAAAAAGCGAACTCTCAAAATTCGACCAAGTAACGATTGTTTCTTTTAGATCGTTAGACGACAATTAAATAAATCCAAACCTTTCCATTCTAAGTCGAACCGAAAAAAGCAAGGTTAACCCCCTTGAACTTTTTCAGGCTAAAAAACGAACTCTCAAAATTCGACCAAGTAACGATTGTTTCTTTTAGATCGTTAGACGACAATTAAATAATTCCAAACCTTTCCATTCTAAGTCGAACCGTTTCGGAATATCGCACTTTAAAGATCCAAATAGAGGGTCCCTTCGCAGCGCCCTTTCCTCCATTACCGTACAAATGAGACACTTACAGCTCGACCTGGTACACTTTTTTTACTCTAAACTATCTTTTATGAAGTAAACTAACATATTTTCAACTTATCTCGAACAAAAAATTTCTTCATTTTTTTGCAAAAAATGCAAGGTTAACCCCTTTGAACTTTTTCAGGCTAAAAAACGAACTCTCAAAATTCGACCAAGTAACGATTGTTTCTTTTAGATCGTTAGACGACAATTACATAATTCCAAACCGTTCCATTCTAAGTCGAACCGTTTCGGAAATATCGCACTTTAAAGATCCAAATAGAGGGTCCCTTCGCAGCGCCCTTTCCTCCATTACCGTACAAATGAGACACTTACAGCTCGACCTGGTACACTTTTTTTACTCTAAACTATCTTTTATGAAGTAAACTAATATATTTTCAACTTATCTCGAACAAAAAATTTCTTCATTTTTTTGCAAAAATGCAAGGTTAACCCCTTGAAGTTTTTTCAGGCTAAAAAACGAACTCTCGAAATTCGACCAAGTAACGATTGTTTCTTTTAGATCGTTAGACGACAATTAAATAATTCCAAACCTTTCCATTCTAAGTCGAACCGTTTCGGAAATATCGCACTTTAAAGATCCAAATAGAGGGTCCCTTCGCAGCGCCCTTTCCTCCATTACCGTACAAATGAGACACTTACAGCTCGACCTGGTACACTTTTTTTACTCTAAACTATCTTTTATGAAGTAAACTAACATATTTTCAACTTATGTCGAACAAAAAATTTCTTCATTTTTTTGCAAAAAATGCAAGGTTAACCCCTTTGAACTTTTTCAGGCTAAAAAAACGAACTCTCGAAATTCGACCAAGTAACGATTGTTTCTTTTAAATCTTTAGACGACAATTAATATAATTCCAAACCGTTCCATTCTAAGTCGAACCGTTTCGGAAATATCGCACTTTAAGATCCAAATAGAGGGTCCCTTCGCAGCGCCCTTTCCTCCATTACCGTACAAATGAGACACTTACAGCTCGACCTGGTACACTTTTTTTACTCTAAACTATCTTTTATGAAGTAAACTAACATATTTTCAACTTATCTCGAACAAAAAATTTCTTCATTTTTTTGCAAAAAAAAGCAAGGTTAACCCCTTGAAGTTTTTTCAGGCTAAAAACGAACTCTCGAAATTCGACCAAGTAACGATTGTTTCTTTTAGATCGTTAGACGACAATTAAATAATTCCAAACCTTTCCATTCTAAGTCGAACCGTTTCGGAAATATCGCACTTTAAAGATCCAAATAGAGGGTCCCTTCGCAGCGCCCTTTCCTCCATTACCGTACAAATGAGACACTTACAGCTCGACCTGGTACACTTTTTTTACTCTAAACTATCTTTTATGAAGTAAACTAACATATTTTCAACTTATCTCGAACAAAAAATTTCTTCATTTTTTGCAAAAAAAGCAAGGTTAACCCCTTGAAGTTTTTCAGGCTAAAAAACGAACTCTCGAAATTCGACCAAGCAACGATTGTTTCTTTTAGATCCTTTAGACGACAATTAAATAATTCCAAACCGTTCCAATCTAAGTAGAACCGTTTCGGAAATATCGCACTTTAAAGATCCAAATAGAGGGTCCCTTCGCAGCGCCCTTTCCTCCATTACCGTACAAATGAGACACTTACAGCTCGACCTGGTACACTTTTTTTACTCTAAACTATCTTTTATGAAGTAAACTAACATATTTTCAACTTATCTCGAACAAAAAATTTCTTCATTTTTTTGCAAAAAATGCAAGGTTAACCCCTTTGAACTTTTTCAGGCTAAAAAACGAACTCTCGAAATTCGACCAAGTAACGATTGTTTCTTTTAAATCCTTTGACGACAATTATATAATTCCAAACCGTTCCATTCTAAGTCGAACCGTTTCGGAAATATCGCACTTTAAAGATCCAAATAGAGGGTCCCTTCGCAGCGCCCTTTCCTCCATTACCGTACAAATGAGACACTTACAGCTCGACCTGGTACACTTTTTTTACTCTAAACTATCTTTTATGAAGTAAACTAACATATTTTCAACTTATCTCGAACAAAAAATTTCTTCATTTTTTTGCAAAAAAAAGCAAGGTTAACCCCTTGAAGTTTTTTCAGGCTAAAAAACGAACTCTCGAAATTCGACCAAGCAACGATTGTTTCTTTTAGATCCTTTGACGACAATTACATAATTCCAAACCTTTCCAATCTAAGTAGAACCGTTTCGGAAATATCGCACTTTAAAGATCCAAATAGAGGGTCCCTTCGCAGCGCCCTTTCCTCCATTACCGTACAAATGAGACACTTACAGCTCGACCTGGTACACTTTTTTTACTCTAAACTATCTTTTATGAAGTAAACTAACATATTTTCAACTTATCTCGAACAAAAAATTTCTTCATTTTTTGCAAAAAAAAGCAAGGTTAACCCCTTTGAACTTTTCAGGCTAAAAAACGAACTCTCAAAATTCGACCAAGTAACGATTGTTTCTTTTAGATCGTTAGACGACAATTAAATAATTCCAAACCGTTCCATTCTAAGTCAACCGTTTCGGAAATATCGCACTTTAAGATCCAAATAGAGGGTCCCTTCGCAGCGCCCTTTCCTCCATTACCGTACAAATGAGACACTTACAGCTCGACCTGGTACACTTTTTTACTCTAAACTATCTTTTATGAAGTAAACTAACATATTTTCAACTTATCTCGAACAAAAAATTTCTTCATTTTTTTGCAAAAAAGCAAGGTTAACCCCTTTGAACTTTTTTCAGGCTAAAAAACGAACTCTCGAAATTCGACCAAGTACGATTGTTTCTTTTAGATCCTTTGACGACAATTACATAAATTCCAAACCGTTCCATTCTAAGTCGAACCGTTTCGGAAATATCGCACTTTAAAGATCCAAATAGAGGGTCCCTTCGCAGCGCCCTTTCCTCCATTACCGTACAAATGAGACACTTACAGCTCGACCTGGTACACTTTTTTTACTCTAAACTATCTTTTATGAAGTAAAACTAACATATTTTCAACTTATCTCGAACAAAAAATTTCTTCATTTTTTTGCAAAAAAAAAAGCAAGGTTAACCCCTTGAGTTTTTTCAGGCTAAAAAACGAACTCTCGAAATTCGACAAGTAACGATTGTTTCTTTAGAGCCGTTGACGACAATAATAATTCCAAAACCTTTCCATTCTAAGTCGAACCGTTTCGGAAATATAGCACTTTAAAAAGATCCAAATAGAGGGTCCCTTCGCAGCGCCCTTCCTCCATTACCGTACAAATGAGACACTTACAGCTCGACATGGTAAAACTTTTTTTACTCTAAACTATCTTTTATGAAGTAAACTAACATATTTCAAACTTATCTCGAACAAAATTTCTTCATTTTTTTGCAAAAAAAGCAAGGTTAAAACCCCTTTGAACTTTTTCAGGCTAAAAAACGAAACTCTCGAATTCGACCAAGTAACAGATTGTTTCTTTTAGATACTTTGACGACAATTAAATAATTCAAAACCTTTCAATTCTAAGTCGAACCGTTTCGGAAATATCGCACTTTAAAGATCAATAGAGGGTCCCTTCGCAGCGCCCCTTTCCTCATTACCGTACAAATGAGACACTTACAGCTCGACCTGGTACATTTTTTTACTCTAAAACTATATTTTATGAAGTAAACTAACATATTTTCAACTTATCTCGAACAAAAAATTTCTTCATTTTTTTGCAAAAAAAAGGCAAGGTTAACCCCTTGAAGTTTTTCAGGCTAAAAACGAAACTCTCGAAATTCGACCAAGCAACGATTGTTCTTTTAGATCGTTAGACGACAATTACCTAATTCCAAACCGTTCCATTCTAAGTCGAACCGTTTCGGAGATATCGCACTTTAAAGATCCAAATAGAGGGTCCCTTCGCAGCGCCCTTTCCTCCATTACCGTACAAATGAGACACTTACAGCTCGACCTGGTACACTTTTTTTACTCTAAACTATCTTTTATGAAGTAAACTAACATATTTTGAACTTATCTCGAACAAAAAATTTCTTCATTTTTTTGCAAAAAAGCAAGGTTAACCCCTTTGACTTTTTTCAGGCTAAAAAACGAACTCTCGAAATTCGACCAAGTAACGATTGTTTCTTTTAGATCGTTAGACGACAATTAAATAATTCCAAACCGTTCCATTCTAAGTCGAACCGTTTCGGAGATATCGCACTTTAAAGATCCAAATAGAGGGTCCCTTCGCAGCGCCCTTTCCTCCATTACCGTACAAATGAGACACTTACAGCTCGACCTGGTACACTTTTTTTACTCTAAACTATCTTTTATGAAGTAAACTAACATATTTTG